>OX457037.1:5111035-5428535 GCA_949752735.1 Lumbricus terrestris
TTGTTTGTAATTCT
This sequence comes from Lumbricus terrestris, assembly GCA_949752735.1. Classification (NCBI taxonomy): domain Eukaryota; kingdom Metazoa; phylum Annelida; class Clitellata; order Crassiclitellata; family Lumbricidae; genus Lumbricus; species Lumbricus terrestris. The sequence continues at coordinate 5,111,050 of OX457037.1, forward strand.
GAAATAATTTCGTAGCTTCTACATCTCGTTAAGCATTAAAGTCAGGTATGTAGTGGTGGATCACTTGTCTGTTTCAAGTAGACCTACTTTATTTATTTCAAGATAATCTTTGCGATAATATTTCTTTTAAGAGCGCCGCTCTTCTGTCGGTCGCCCTTTTGTCGACGCCTTTTTGTCGGCGTTCTCTTGTCGGGTCTCCATTACCTACTTCGTGTCTTATTATAGAGTTACAGGCTTTTACGCAGTGAAAGAAAAATGTTGGGATTTATTCACATGATTTATGGTACACTAATACAATACAATAAAAAGTAAACCAAACTGTTCTTCGTATATCTCTGATGCCTAATATTAAATCACAATAAAAATTTTCAAATATTTAGTGATTTTACCCAAGAATATGATTTCAATATATCATGCCATAAATTAATTTGAACTGATAGAAAGACATGAATGTTTCAACTTCATCTGCCGAAATTTAAGTTTACGAGCAATTTTCGGTTGGATTTTGTAACAAAGTACTTCAAGCAGTCTTTAATATTTTTGTGAAGAAACCTGAGTTGCCATTGGCTGATTACAAAGCCGGATTAACAAATGTGGGGCTCCTGTTCAGTAAAGCTATGGGGACCAACCTTACAAAATGGCAGTGCAAAAAGGATACACAAGACGTGTTATATTCAAAGAATCAACATTCGTCCATTATTAATTCGTTCCTGTTTTTTTTTACAATATTCTAATTTAGTGTTGAAATACGCCTACACCCATACATCTTTCACGATTTAATGAAGGTAGTGATTCATGGTCAGACCAGTGTGAGAATTGTGGAAAAATAACTGGGGGTTGGCCTATGATAAACTTGGAATTGGGGTCTGAAAAACAGAGTTTACTATGGAGCACCAAGAAAGACTGGGGTTTGAAACCCCAACTTCCTGCAATTCTCACCCTGGGTCAGACAATTTTTTGACCAGGTTACAGCCAGGACACTCTTGAAAGTAAACAGTGCAGAAGCAATTACATTTATTTTATGTCACACATAAATTCATGCATACATTCTATCAGCTTATATAGCGCCCCTTTAAGAAACCTACGCAGGAGCGCCTCCAGCCCAACCACGGCAAAAGAAACAAAACTTGAGAGATTAGTAAACAAAGCTTGATTGGTCAGGTCTATGTAAATAACCTATACGCAACTTTGAAGGGAGGTAATTCGATAGCTCGATGTTGCCTGGCAGATAAGCGAGTTCGTGTAAATAGAAGCTGTCGCTTCAGAGTAATAGGCGAGGAGCCCGGCGCGCTTTGACGTCAGAACTTGAGCGGCAGAGAACGCGCAGGTAGATGGAGCGCTGTCAAGGGTGCAGCGTGAAACCAGAGTAGCAATTCGATACAGACCACCAGCGCAATGCATCACGCATAATTGGCAGAGACACAGGACTTTTTAAAGGGAATTTTAGCGGATTTTCTTGCTGTACAATTGCTTCCTTCCATTCCGATGCTCCAGGTTCCATGGTAAAAAAGGTAAAGGGTCGGTCTTAGGTCCCCTTGTACATGTATATATTCTTTTCACCGCAGACCTCTATAAACACCAGGCCAAAGGTCATCTTTACGCTGATGATGTCCAAGCTCTTGTACATGGCTCACATTCTGAGCAGATCTTTCTGGCGGAAAGGATGAGCTCTCTGTTGCAAGATCTCCACCTTTGGATGTCATCAAAAAACTTAGCCTTAATCTTTCCAAGACCCAATTAATTTGGTTTCGAACCAAGCAACAATTACATAAGCTTGATCTTCAATTACTGGCCACATTATTCCCTGACTTCACCTTTTCCTCTAGTGTTCGTGATCTGGGTGTCACACTTGACAGTGCTCTGACATTAATATTTTACTGAACACCTGTCACTCTTGATCCGTTCCTGTTAGTACCACTTGAGACGCCTTAGGGCAATTAGAAGATAGATATGTGTCCTCCAAGGACGGTGTTTACGACTATGGTACATGCCTTTATCTCCTCACGAATTGACTACTGTAACTCCCTACTAATTGGGCATTTGGGCTTCCTAAGATTCGCTTGTCATCTGTGCAATATGTCTTAAATTCGGCTGCTAGACTTATTGCACGACTTCCTCGATATTCGCACATCTCTACATTCATGACTCATGACCTTCACTGGCTTCCTATCTTTGCCCGAATCAGATACAAGCGCCTGCTTCTAATTACTAAGTCCCTGCAGGGCTTAGCGCCTAATTACCTGTGCGACTTAATGTGTAAGCCTCTTTCTGCAAGATCTTCACGCCCTCTTCGTTCTGCTGACCGCTTTGATCTATATATACCCAGATCACGAACCTCCTTAACCCAACATCGAGCTTTTCCTATTGTTGGTCCTTTAATTTGGAATTAACTTTCCTTCTGAAATTCGCGGCAGGATTCTTGTAGGAAATTCACCTGCATCTTTTCGCTACTTGAAGACTTTTTTCATGGGCCTGTCACGCTGAGAGCGCTTCTGAATAGCTCTGCTTTTGAGAAGCGCTTTACAAATGCTTTTTTAGATTAGATAAGATTAGATTAAATTGCCACCAATCGGATGACAGTGAAATTTTTTTTGCTGCCTGAATTCACTGCACAAAAAATTCATTTACAGCTGCACCTTTTGTGTACAACTGCACTTTTAAAAACAGTCATGCAGGCATTGCAGAGACAGAGACGAATTTGGGAATTCGTCCAATGAACAGAGCAGCCGCGCGCAGAACCCGATCTAATCTCTAAGGACTCCGAGGGCGGGTCATCGAGGAACGAGCAACAATGGTAAATTCGACTATAGTAAAAAAGGCACGCCCAAGAACAACTAGCACATCCTGAGAAATAAAGCAAGCAACTACTCGGAGCTGGCGAAGCTGATCGCGAAACTAAGTTAAATAAGCAATTAAAAATGTCAGCGCTCACTAGGATTTCTGGTTGATTTGAAGATCAATCTGCTTAGTAATGGAAACTCTAGGGTCCCACAAAACGTGTAAAAGTTGTATATGTAAAAACCAGTATTGATAGAAATTTGACAATTTATTCTGAAATTATTTACTCGCTTATACTATTATACTTAACAATAAAAATACTCTTATTGCATGTGTGGGCCCCCCTAAAGCGTGGGGCACCTGTTCGGCCGAACATGTCGAACATGCCTTAATCCGGCCGGGCCGGTGACACGAAACGGAGTATCCCCCTGAAAGCTATCCGGGGGAATGAATTAATCTATCCCCGGATTGAATTAACCGGTCTATTCTATAAGGGTGGATAAACCATTCTATCCCCTTTTTAAAATACGCATAATAAAAAATTATGCTGTAATCAAAATTTAAAGTGACTCTAATTGTTTTAAGTGTCTTAAGCAATGCTCAGAAAAAGGCAACTCGAATTTATTTAGTGACTCTGAGTGTTCTTAAGTGTTTTAAAAGTTTTAAGTGCTCTAAAAACAGGGCAAACAAATTGTCTAGTAGGAATAAAATACCTGTTAGTGTCATTGCTCAAAACAAAGCAGATGAAAATTAATTTGCAAAAAAATACACGCGGAATCGGTTTTTTTGAAATTTTTTAATTTGGGGGATGCAATTAATACGGGGGATACTCTATTTCGTGACACCGACCCTGGTTGAGTATTTAAGTAAACAAGATGTTAGAGGTGACAAGATTTAAATTTGGACTGTTCGGAGACCATAATATGGGAGTGTCTCTCTTGTTAGCATTTCGATTATTTCCCTGGCTCTGTGGGCTGCCACTGTTCTGTTGAAACAGATAATAGCCTTCCTTTGCGATACTAGACTCCTTAAATTTTTTCTTCAATAACAACGGCCAAGAGTCGAAAATGCAATGATCACCATTACAGACTTGCTGAAAACTTGAATGTCGACAGATGAAGTTGAAAAATTCATGTCTTTCTATCCGTTTAATTTGGTTCAAATTTATGACTTTATAAAATTATGCTGGAATCATATTGCTGGTTCAATATAATTGTTCTAATATTTGGAACATTTTGGCATAATTAATCATCAGGCGTTAGAGAAACTGAAAAACAGTTTGGTTTACTAGTCGGGTCAATCTACGAAATAACCTTGGTGAACCCTGAACAAATTGCAAGAAAACGTTTTATGACGATTTTCTGTAGTCTTAGGTCTGGTGATGAACATACTAAAAGTTGCATAAAATCGGAGCACGGCAAGTGGTCTAATTTTGGCGGGAAACAAGATGGCCGCCAATTTGACTAGGCATGGAATCTGGAAATGATACTGTTAGAAGCAAATCATGTAATAATTTGCAAAAACGCTTTTCTAGACTAATTTCACCCTCCTGAGAACGAAAATCTTGGTTAGGAAGCTTGATTTTTAGCGGTTGCATGGGAAAAACAAGATGGCGGCCAAAATGACGACCCATTGCTTCAAACTGCTGTATAGTCGTGTCAATCTACGAAATGACTCACAAAAAGTTGTAAGAAGGCTTTTTATGATGATTTTCTGGTGTCTTTGGTCGGATGATGAACATACTAAAAGTTGCAAGAAATCGGACTACAGCAAGTGGTCTAATATTGGCGGGAAAAAAGATGGCCGCCAATTGGACCAGGCGTGGAATCTGAAAATGATACTGTTAGGAGCAAATCATGTAATAATTTGGTAACATGCTTTTCTAGACTAATTTGACCCCTCTGAGAACGAAAATCGCGGTTAGCAAGCTTGATTTTTAGCGGTTGCATGGAAAAACAAGATGGCGGCCTATTGCTTAAAAAGGCTGTAAGTCTGGTATAGTATCAGTATGTGATATGAACACGATTTTGCCATTTAAATTAAGATGTATGGGTTCTAGGCATGCAATGGAATCAAAGACATGTATGTGGCACTGGAAGAAAACCAAAATGGCGGGAAAATGGCGGCCAGAATGTTGAAATTGCTAAAAGTGAAGTGATATATGCAATAGAAGCATGAATTCGGACTTGGTTTTCTTACAATGCCACAACCGCTAAAAATCAAGCTTGCTAACCACAATTTTCGTTCTCAGAAGGGTCAACATAGTCTAGAAAAGCATGTTACCAAATTGTTACACGATCTGATTCTTACAGTATCATTTCCAGATTCCAAGCCTGGTCCAAATCGTCCAATTGCCGGCCATCTTTTCCCCCGCCAAAATTAGACCACTTGCCGTGGTCTAATTTCTTGCAACTTTTAGTATGTTAAACACCAGACCCAATATACCAGAAAATCATCATAAAAAGCCTTCTTACAATTTTGCGGATCATTACGTAGATTGAACCGACTATACAACTTTTTGAATCAATAATTATTATAGGCCACCATTTTGGCCGCCATCTTCTTTTCCCATGCAACCGCTAGAAATCAAGCTTCCTAACCACGATTTTCGTTCTCAGAAGGGTCAAATTAGTCTAGAAAAGCATGTTAGCAAATTATTATATGATCTGCTCCTAACAGTATCATTTCCAGATTCCATGCCTAGTCCAATTGGCGGCCATCTTTTCCCCCGCCAAAATTAGACCACTTGCCGTGGTGCGATTTCTTGCAACTTTTAGCATGTTCATCACCAGACCTAAGACACCAGATAATCGTCATAAAACGCTTTCTTGCAATTTGTTCAGGGTCATGTCGCAGATTGACCCGACTATACCTTTATTGAACCACGGTGTAGATTCAGTGACTTCTCGCGAATGAAGATTTAGACAATTACATTGTTGACTAGGTCTACAAATGAAATGCTCTCCTGTGGACACCAAATTGTGGTGTAGGGCTTCAGTAATCTTACAGTTCACTTATCCTGCGTGAGATCTTACTATGCCACATGAGGCTAGCCTACGCGAGAGACGGTCGCTGTTTTTTCAAAATATTATTGTATCACAAGAGTAACAATACGATGCTATAAATATGACACAGTTTAAAAAAAAAGACAAGATGCTATAAATATGACACAGTTATTTTTTTTAAATATCTTAAATGCAAATGCACGAACTTATAAATAAAGCCGTTAGTAAAATGCACTATGGTTACTATCCAGGCTCGGGATTTATCTCCAGCGGTTTTGCTGGTGGCCGATGTCGACCGCCTATCCCCTCAACTGCGCGCATCAGTTGTCAGTTGCGTGGTAGAAATGCTAGCGGCAAGACATCACGCGCAGGTCATCATGACAACGACAGCCGTCGAGCGCATTACAGAGGATGTGGCCAATATATGCGCTACCTCAATTTTACGGGTAAAGTTATTTTTGCAAAATATTATTTATCTCATAGCTTTCAATTGTTCTGGAATTATTATTATGCGTCAAGTTCTCAAGACGAACCCGTTTTTCCTTGTAGGTAGGTATTGTCTTGTATTTAAACATTTATAAAGCGCCTCTAGCAGGTGAACCGTTCAGAGGCGCTCCCAGTGCGCATGTCCCCGCGAGAAGAAGCAGGTTTTGAATAGAGACACAGCAGAGGAAAGACTAGTAGTCTAAGCGGTACACAAAAGTAAACTGCACTTTTTGAACACGGGTTGCCGCTTGGCACAGTTGTAGTTGGGACCCAAGAGAACATTTTAAGAAGGGGAGGCATCCGAAATGTCCCTTAGAATTCAAGATGGCGGCTTTTTTCAAAATGGCGGCCTGAGGCTAAGAAATTCGTATAAATCATCGTATCATCACGTTTTTGGTGTCGTTTCTATATATTTCTGACTCGAATAACATGAATCTAAGGTCAAAATCAACTTTAGACATCAAAATTAAGCCAAAAGAAGTATTTTTACATTAAAAAACAGCAAAATTGCCATTAAAATTCATCAAATAGTTCTTCATTTCCATTGCTGGTTTTCCAATTTTCTTGTGGCATATTCCTTAATAGCTCTTGATGTTTTCTCACAGTTTTGATTATTATGCATCAGAACCAGTAGGAAATATCCTTAGAAATCAAAATGGCGGCTTCTTAAAAATGGCGTCCTGCGTCAAAGACATCCATACAAATTGTCAAGACATGTCACGTCTAGTGTCGTTTACATAATTATAGCCTATGATTTTTGACTCGAAGAACACCAATCTAAGGTCCAAATCATCGTAGGACATCAATATAAAGCCAATATGATCAATGTTTTGCAAAACAGCAAAACTGTTTTATAAAAACAAATTTTTCTTTTGTTTTCGTTGCTTTTTTCGTTTTTTGTGGCATCCTTCCTCATGTATCTGGGTGGTTCTTGCGATTCTAATTATAATTATATTATAAATATATTATAATTTATAATTAGACTAAATAGCTAAACCCAATAGATCTAATCGTAGTTTTTCATATTTCCGCCCGGAAAGGGAAAACGCTTGCACAGTAGTTATGACCAACAGTACAACGATTACGACGATGAAGACGACGATTCTGATGATGACGACAACGACAACGTCATTAACCGATCAGTCTCCCTTGGCAACAGCGTCCGGACCTGCACCGTTACGGATGAGTAATTCGTTGATGACGAGATAGAAGAAGGTTCGCGCCTGACGAACAGTCGGACCGTGATCACGGACCTTGACCTCCACGAACAACGTCAGATTGGTCGATTTAGACATGCTAGTGGTCGATTCGGTCGGTTCTACCTCGACGCCAGCACGAGGCCCTCAAGGACGACCGATCTCTCCCGCATAAACAACGAAACGGGGGTTATTGAGCTGCTGAGGAGGATGGACTTTGAATCTGCAGCTCTCCATAAATTGCAGGTGCTTGCCATTGACTCAAGTCATGACGTCCGATTGACTGACGAAACTAGCGTCATCGTACACTTCACCGACGTCAATGGCAATGGACCTATTGTGACGGTCCTGAGTCTGGAGTGGCCGAGGTGTCTGAGGATGATCTGAATGGACCTTCGTCACTCATCTCAGAGTCAACGATCCGGATGACGGGCTAAGAGAACAGACGACTTGTTCACTGGACGGTGACGGGTCTCGCTGTTGGACCCAATCTACTACGATCAGTACAAAGTAACTACAGCAGCATTGAGGTCAGTGGACCGTGAAGCGACAGCTGAGCACCGTCTGACCACTGTCTGTGGTGATATTGTATATCCAATGCAGTCAACCATGGTGGAACTGACTGTCACGGTTGTTGACCAAAACGATAATCCTCCGTCTTTTATGAGCGATATCTACGAGGCCATTGAGAACATCTACCCTGGTCAACATATGGCTCTTGCAGAGGCCGTGGACCGTGACGAAGGAATGAGCGTAGTCATTCGAAACGCAATTGACCAACAGTTGAAGGAAATCTTCGATGTCCACCCTTCGAATGGCATCGTCACGGCCAAGGTCAGCCTCGATCGTGAGGTCACGCCCAAGGTCAACGTATCCATCTTGGCCTTTATCCTTGTGACACCATCTCTGACGTCATCAGCACTGCCTTTGTTGACCATCAAAGACATTGACGACAAGATTCCACGGTTCACTGAGTTCAGATACAGCTTCGATGTCCTGGAAAACCAGCCCGGAACGCAGGTATACAAATATAGGGGATCATCATGGTCGACTGATGACAGTCATTGCAAGAGATGCTGATGCAGAAGACAATACCCGTCTCTCCTATTACATCTCACAGCATCCTTTAGACGCTGCTTACCATCACCACCACCGCATCCTCCTTCAGATCGACCAGAGAACAGGTGTCATCTCCATGAAAACTACCACCACCACCACCAGCATGTCTAAATCGACCAATCTGACGTTGTTCGTGGAGGTCAAGGTCCGGACGCTGTTGCCAAGGGAGACTGATCGGTTAATGACGTTGTCGTTTTCGTCATCATCAGAATCGTCGTCTTCATCGTCGTAATCGTTGTACTGTTGGTCATAACTGCTGTGCGAGCGTTTTCCCTTTCCGGGCGGAAATATGAAAAACTACGATTAGATCTATTGGGTTTAGCTATTTAGTCTAATTATAAATTATAATATATTTATAATATAATTATAATTAGAATCGCAAGAACCACCCAGATACATGAGGAAGGATGCCACAAAAAGCGAAAAAAGCAACGAAAACAAAAGAAAAATTTGTTTTTATAAAACAGTTTTGCTGTTTTGCAAAACATTGATCATATTGGCTTTATATTGATGTCCTACGATGATTTTGACCTTAGATTGGTGTTCTTCGGGTCAAAAATCATATATGTAAACGACACTAGACATGTACATGTCTTGACAATTTGTATGGATGTCTTTGACGCAGGACGCCATTTTTAAGAAGCCGCCATTTTGATTTCTAAGGATATTTCCTACTGGTTCTGATGCATAATAATCAAAACTGTGAGAAAACATCAAGAGCTATTAAGGAATATGCCACAAGAAAATTGGAAAACCAGCAATGGAAATGAAGAACTATTTGATGAATTTTAATGGCAATTTTGCTGTTTTTTAATGTAAAAATACTTCTTTTGGCTTAATTTTGATGTCTAAAGTTGATTTTGACCTTAGATTCATGTTATTCGAGTCAGAAATATATAGAAACGACACCATAAACGTGATGATACGATGATTTATACGAATTTCTTAGCCTCAGGCCGCCATTTTGAAAAAAGCCGCCATCTTGAATTCTAAGGGAAATTTCGGATGCCTCCCCTTCTTAAAATGTTCTCTTGGGTCCCAACTACAACTGTGCCAAGCGGCAACCCGTGTTCAAAAAGTGCAGTTTACTAACCAGAATCTGACTTGTACCGCTTAGACTAAGCAGTGAGAAGAGTAGAAGGAGAAAGAGCATTCCAAAGAGAAGGACAAATTGATACAAATGATCGAGACTGAGCCATAGTGTTTCTAGACCGAGGAACCGAGAGGCCAAAATCTGTTGTATGATCGAAGAGGACGGTGAGAGGAAGCTGAGTGAGGACGAACTATAGCATTAGTCAGGTATTTTGGGGCAATAGCCCGTTGAGCCTTTAGGATCATAGTGAGGATCTTAAATTGTGTGCGAGCAGGGGCGGATCCAGGGGGGCCAATCCGGCCATGGCCCCCCCCATTTAAAAATTGCATGGAACGTGGCCCCCCCCATTTGGTTTCAAAAACATGTAGTGGGAGAGAAAAACAGGACATCTGGCCCCCCCTATTAGAAAATCGTACGGGACGTGGCCCCCCCCGTTCGGAAATGGCATCTCCTTTTCCCGAAAAATTGGTTGATGACTAAAAAAAATAGAAATAAAAATAAAAATAAAAAAGTCATCAACTTTTTTGGCGGATAAGTTGGTATCTTTTTCCCGGAAAAAAAAAGGTCATCAACTTTTTTGGCGGATAAGTTGGTATCTTTTTCCCGGAAAATTTGGTCGATGACTAAAAAATTTTTCTATTGTCTCACAATACCAAAAATTTTGGCCCCCCCCTTCGAAAATTCCTGTATCCGCCCTTGTGTGCGAGCATAGAGAAGAAGCCAATTAAGTTCATCAAACATAAAGGAAGAAATGCGAGAGTACTTGAGAAGGCGTGCTAGCAAACTAGCAGCTGAGTTGAGAACCGACTGAATCGGTTAAAGACGAACTTTAGGAAGACCAATGGAAAGAGAATTGCATTAGTCCATTCGAGAACATATAAAAGCTTGAATTAAGGTAGTGCAAATGGATGAGGAGACAGCGACGAATGACTCTGAGACGAAAAACACGACGAGCGTGCCAGATTGGAAATTTGTTCAAGAAAGGTAAGTGAGCTGTCAATTACAACATCCAGATCATCCACACTTGAAGAGAAAGAAAACATCGGGAATTTTCAGAGAGCAGAATGAGATCAAGCTTTTGAAGCTGCTGAGGAGTATACCCAACCTAATATTGAGGCTTTGAAGTATTAAGTGAATGGCGATTAGAATACATCTATGAGTGGAGAATTGTATCTATAATATAGTTCTGACAGTTTGTCCCATTTTGCATTTTGACTCTTTATCCAAGAATAGGCTCGTAAATGAAAGAGTCGGTTTAAACAAATTTGCAATTGATTCTTACCCAGATTATAAGGTCAACGCGACTATTTTCAGCTTTTAATTCACTCTAAACCAGAGCTATTAGCGTTTTAAGACAGATTTAATCAGCCACGCTGCCGCCGCCGCATAGTAAAGAGTTGACAGTCCGCATGACGTCATTCTACAATCCGGTTGACAAACCGAAACCGTTTACAGTTTACAATTATGTAGCTGAAACAATAACATTCACAAGAACGCAGATCACAGAAATATTAACTATACTAACAGAACAGACAACCTGCAATAATTTTATTAGGCCACAGTCAGCACACACACCCTCCCCTCAAGGACGGGTCATGTTTGGCTTTTGGGGGAAACGGGGTGGGGGTGGAGGGTTGCCGAAATCCCGAAATTTAGCGGTCAACGCTGGGTACCGTAGAGGAGTAGTGTTGAAAACACAAAATTTCCCGGGCAACACCGGGTAACACATCTAATGTATGCATAAATGTATGTATATGACACTAATTTTATTGTTCATTTTGGTGCCACTATTTGATTACTGTCTAGTTTGCTCTTCACAAAGCAAGCAGTGGTAGAGATTTCTTGGTGTTAGCATTGAGGTGGCTGAGACATTTATTGTTCAAGTCCCTAGCCCATCCATGGCGATGCCACTGAGTAAAGTGTCGTAAAATGTTTCACCGACTGATCAACATGCTAAGCAACACAAATACAAAAAGGGTTAAACATATATGTATTATTTAGGAGTCTAGGACAATACCCCCGGACAATACCCCCGGACAATACCCCCGGACAATACCCCCGGACAATACCCCCGGTATAAAACCCCCGGACAATACCCCCGGTATAAAACCCTCGGACAAAACCATTGCACAGCATTACATTACATTGTAATTACACTATATTATATTACATTACATTACAAGTGTATTGAGTAGCATTACATTATATTACATTACATAATGTAATGCAATGCAGTGTAGCGTAATGTAATGTGATTTAATATAATGTAATGTATACATTACACATACACCTTACATTACATTGCATTGTATTGTAATGTAATGTAATGTACCGTAACAACGTAGTTACATTGTAATGTAATGCTATACAATACATGTAATGTGATTTAATATAATGCAATGTATACATTACACATACACCTTACATTACAACTGTATTGTATAGCATTACATTACAATGTAACTACGTTGTTACGGTACATTACATTATAATAATAATATGTAGAGATTTAAGTGCCATGGGTTCGTAAGCAATCGATTAAGATTGCTTACGAACCCATTACATTACATTACAATACAATACAATGTAATGTAAGGTGTATGTGTAATGTATACATTACATTATATTAAATCACATTACATTACGCTACACTGCATTGCATTACATTATGTAATGTAATATAATGTAATGCTACTCAATACACTTGTAATGTAATGTAATATAATATAGTGTAATTACAATGTAATGTAATGCTGTGCAATGGTTTTGTCCGGGGGGTTTTATACCGGGGGGTATTGTCCGGGGGTTTTATACCGGGGGGTATTGTCCGGGGGTATTGTCCGGGGGGTATTGTCCGGGGAGGTATTGTCCTGCTCCCATTATTTAGTCATCTAAGGTCTATGTCAACTTTGCAGCTTGCGTTTTGTCTCTTAAACTTTCTGCTGCAATTGCAATAACGAATTCCTTGATACTCGCACATCTCCACCTACATGAGTCATGACCTTCGCTGGCTCCCCATCCTTGCGAAATATGCCGACGATACCTACTTATTGGTTGGAGCCAAAAAGCTGCATTCAATTACCACCGAGCTGGCCCAGATAGCGGAATGGGCGCAACGAAACAACCTGCAGCTTATTTAATGTTATAATTATTGAACTATATTAGATTAAATTAGAGTAGTGAATTTGTCATTGATGTCACAGTCACTCTGTTTGCAGGAGAAGGGTGACATACAGATCCATGGCACCGACGAAATCAACCCTGGCGATGAACTTCGTATCCCGACCTCGTTTTCTCGGTTCGCCACCCATCACTCAATTGCCAGGAGAGTTGTTGACTCAAGAGTTGTGGAGGTGATCCACCACGCTCGTCCCCCCGGCGAAAGAACAATGTATGAAAAAGTTTGGTTCGCAAAGAGTGAGGCCACCATAAGAATCGATAAAGTGGATTTCACCCAGCACATAAAAGACGGAAATCTTTACAAGGTGTGGTACGGCCAAAGCGAGTGTTACCCCCCGGCCAAGGTCATCAAGCTAGCAGAAGAGGAGGTTGGGAAACTAGGACTGCACGGGGAAAAATACAATTTGATATGCAACAACTGTCAGAGTTTTGCCTGTTTCTGCAAAACGGGTGTTGCATACTCTGCCCAGACTAGGCATCTTGCCTGTCTATGCCCATAGTGATATCCCTCAACAGGGATAATGCTCTCGTCACGACGTGTGCACCTAATTAGACTATAATTCATGTTCACGGTTTTGATCTTAACAGCTCAAATTACATTCCATTACCTGGTGTATTGATTGTTCGAAATAGTGACAGTCTATATCTCCGAATCTTCTTTTATTAAATGGCAGACGTTTTACAATATTCTGTGTGATTGTTCACGTCATTTAGAGTTCGAGTTGAACAATAAATTAATGTTTGATGGATAGGCCTACAAGAGTAAGAATGAGTCTGGTTTTTGAGAAGCTAGACAAAATGGAAATGAAGATCGAAACAGCAGAGGCATTTCAAAGACGAAGGGTCTCGGCTCTAATGTAACAGGGACCTAGGCCGACTAATGACACACTAGTGACACCATTATTATTCTGAAGGTGAAAGCTCTTTTTTTAACTGAGGCTTCTCAACAATTACCTGAGGTCAACGATTGGACAGTAACAACTATAATACGGTAGGCCTACTAACCGAATTACCCGGCGTTGTTCGGGAAATATAAGTTTTTGTCCCCAGCCACGCCTAATACCGTTCCCACTCCGCCATTCTCACCCCGCCTTCCATCGGCTTCGAAATTTCGGTATTTTGTCCGCATGCTGGACCCCCGCGTAAAGGAGAAGTCACCAACCTCTCCGCTAGGTGTACAGGTCTGGTCAATAATTGCGAAACTGAAGGCGTACCAGGTATAAACATAAATACACATCCACAACTGCGCACTCTCCTTCCCCGTGGTTTCTGCACTAACTCTAACCGAACCTCTGAGTAACTCAGGTAATTATTCTGAGAGCGGCGAGAATACCGTCAAGATATGACGTCACGACTCTGCTAAGCCTGCAATGGAGGTGAGCTATTTATTTAACGTTGCAACGTGAATGGCTTTTGAATCTGTAGGCGCTTATCGCGTGGAAGTTAAAAATTAGCCTAATGTTCGCACCTCGGGTTATAAAGTTAATTGACAGCTGAAAATAGTCGCGTTGAACTACAAATTTGGGTAAGAGTCAATTGGAAAATGTTGGTAAAACGAATCGCTGTCATTTCCGAGCAGGGTCTGGGAGGAAGTCAAAATACATCCGGACATTCAAACAGAAGGACAAACTTCCAGATTTATAATATAAGATTCTTTCCCTTGCATAAGGCCGACTTTAATCTGAAAACAACTTCATTGCAGGATTGACATTCCAAAGACATAATATTTGTTTCTTGCAAAAACTAAAACTGCAACGTTGACACATTTAATGCAGCACCACTCAACTTTAATTGTTACAGTAGCCCACAGACGTTGAGGCTATAAATTTCCATTTCCTTTATCTATTTTCGGGTCAAGCAGAGAAATTATTTTTCAATATCTCACTAGAAAATTTTCGTAGGTCCGTTAAAAGTTCGTATGCACAGGCGCAGTGCTGTGAAAGTCTTCTGTGCCCAATGGATTAGATAGCCTTGGAATTCAACAGTTGAACGCTCAAATCTTTGCAAGTAGGCCTACTCATGGAGATTTTCTAATAACCATCGTCAAAAACAATGTAGAAGAATAATTATTGTCCTCTACATGTATGTATGTGGTTGATAGTGGACGCAAATTTCGACTCGCAATGCCTGTTTAAATGGAAAAAACCTAAGAATTTTCGAGAGATTAGAGTTTCAATAATCTGAGCTTTAAAAAAAACTGATGAATATGTTTATCGTTGTTAATGAAAGCTTTTAATTATTGTACACGATTGACGTTGTTATTAGAAGGATATTAGCATCGACATCGTGAAGATGACGACGAAGGCAACTTCAAATGGAATGGAGTTTTCTTTGGCAGCAGTTGATCCCACGACTCCCCCACTCTGTATAGCTATGAAAACACAAAACAGTACAGAGTCAGTCAGTGTAACAGACAACCACCATTGTATTCCTTAGTGATACTCACACTCGTGTATTATATATACAAGCATAGGCTACATATAATTATGATTACATATGATATATGCATTACATAATAGCAATGCTCACTTTGCTCAGGGCTCAAAGTGTGCCTGGACGGTCATGGACAGTGTCCAGGCACTTATTTTTAAATCTGAACATCGTCCAGCCACTTATTTGGCCCTCTGAGCAGGGAAAGGTAAGGAGCGTCCGGGTACTTCTTTGGCTACACTTTAAGCACTAACATTGCGATATTATACCTACATACAAGTTGAATAGATGTGAGATTGATAAATAAAATTCTGACATAAATTGCAGCATGATTGATGAAAAATAATTGTAATTTAAACATATGTTCGATAGATGAAAATACAATGTTATTATTGTTGTTTAAATCCGAGCCTAATTGATTAAATGAATCTCTGCCTAAATGGAAGGAGCGCAGATCAAAGATATTCTTGTCAAAGTAGAACAGTACTCGGATTGTTTCTATTTATTAATAATAATCCTAAATCATTTAACGCTTAAACGACAGATTATCTACTGTCCTATAACCCTTTCAGACCTGAATTACCTTACGTTTTGGGGTCGAAAATATACCTTGTCCATCTGTAGCCTACCCAACGCCAATTGATGACAGATAAAATCAATAGGCGGTTGCGCCGCGCGCAGATATGTCCACTGGAATGGACAGTGGGTCTCAAGTCGTTAAAAACGCACCGCATTTATGAAAACACAGGGGTTAACCCTATACCCTCCATGTGACCATTCCAATGGACGTACGGTCTTAAAGGGATAAGCACCCGTGTCATCTGATTTTATCTGCTTTTATCTTGAGTCGACTTACAGATGACGTCGAGATAACCGGTGCCAAGGGCGTATCCGTGAATGTTGCTGGCATTGCACTGGATGACCCCGGAGTCGGATACGTTGCTTCCTCCATTCGGATCTTGGCATTCAAGACAGACGGATGAAATCGTCAGAGTCTTTTGGTCAGCGCTGATGGCAAAGCGCTTACGTGGATTCTCTGTTCATGATACACGAAACCAGATGTTAAGCGCTTAAGCGAAAGAATTTTTTAGAATGCTGGAAGTTTAATTCAGAGCTCTAATAAAAATTATAATGATGCTAATAATTGGACGTTTAATTGTGCCAGAATATAAAGATGGCTTTCAGTGAGAGAACATGGTTAAAGTATTTGTGTTGTGAAGCGGATAGTAAAGAGTTTCTTGGGCGATTGCTGTGCTCTATAATTGTGTAGGAACCTTGAGAGAAATATTTTCTCGTACTTGATTGACGGTATCAATGATAATAATTACTGATTGATGCCCTGGTCATTGCAATGCAATGGACGGTTATGTTTAATAAATGCATATTGATAGGAATTGAAAACTCGAACCATTCAGAAATCTTTGCAATAGAATCTAGGAGGGTTCTTAACAATAGAAAGCCAATTGTACGTCTCATTGTTTTCAAATATGCGCTAGGACTGTATGAATGGGACGTTCTTCAAAACACATCAACAGCCACGTATCCATGCATAAGACACAAATTCCACTGGATCTAATCATAGTCCAGCCATCGTATCACACCCGATGCAGTTGTGTGCACAATTAAATAACATGTGATCATCCACTCATAACATGAATAATTGTTATTGTAGTAGTATTGAGGTATTCCAGTAAAAAAAACAGCAAACAAGGAAACTCAAGCTATCAAGGACTATGCGCATATGGTCTTTAAAGATAGTGGCACCAAATACGACGGCCACTGGTGGTTAAGGATCTCAAATTGTCTGCGGTGGTTCAGGATTTTTGCCTGATCAATTAATTTGAAAATGATCAAGGCCGAAGCTAAGGTGGGTGGTGTGTAGGGATGAAATGGCCAGGGATGCTAGAGGATGAGGAGAACTCAGGATAGGATTTATGATACAGCAGTGCTTTTGGTTATGAGTGATAGACTGTAGTAGAGAGATGCATAAGGTATCCCATTGTATTATTCCGCGTCGTGTCCGCCATTTTAAGTTGAGTGTCCAGTTTTGGAGCCAAGTGGAAAGTACCCTGACCTGTGAGGGATTTTCCGTTGTAAAGCCAGACAACATTTGCTTCTGGTTTGGCGTAGGAGTTGCAACGAAACACGGCGTCTTCCTTTGCCAAGACTTTCGTATTCTGTGGACTGTCATCTTCTTTCACGAAGCGGGGACTGGCTGAAAGAAATCAGACAAAGGCACAAATAATAAAACTGATCAAGCTCGTTTATTAATAGGTATAATGCCATCGGAAATCGGATGCTTTGGCTCTTGGTGGTCTCATTCGCTGGGCAGTTACTGTACCTCACACCAGGCACGAAGGTATAAAAATGTCGTGACATCCGTTCAGAGAATCAGAGGTTGTTTGAAGGACAACACCCAAGGGCGTAACTTTCCTCCAGAAAGTGGTGGTGACCATTTGTCTGCTCACTGAATTTTCCTTCCCTCCATGGGCGGAGTTTGGTTTCCGTTCTTGGAGGGGCTAAAGCCTTCTTGGGAGGGCTAAGCCAAGGAAAAGATACCATTATTTTACACGGTAAAAAATGAATTTGGGTCTTCTTGGGGGGCTAAGCCCCCCCTAGCCCCTGATAAACTCCGCCCATGTTCCCCTCTCTATCTTCGCCTTCCGCTATGATGAGCTTCCCTCCCCCAAATTGAATTCAGTATACATTGTCCGCCACTTTCGGTCAATTGCAAAGTCACACTTGAACAGTAGGCTACAAGTTCTAAAACTTTGTTCCCTTATGAATTTGACAATAATTATGAACTTTTACAGGAACTCGGTTTCCTAATGTCAAATCCAGACAACAACAAAATGAATTGCACGTTGTCCACTTAGCCTATAGGCTCCTTGGCCTCTCTCTTCCTTTGTTTCGTAAACGCTTGAAGACTACAGAGGCGGATCCAGGATTTCTGGTTAGGGGGTGCGTAAGTACTACCAATCCAATCCCGTAAATATATATATATATATATATATATATATATAAGAAAGGACTTGCGTATATTTGGCCCCGATGCACGCTCACAGTTTTACAACTACTGGCCTGAAACATTGCATATAGATAAACGTTCACCAAAATCATCGAAGTACGCTATTTTCAGCTTTTTATTCACTTTAGATTTCGAAAAACAGACATTTTTAATTTCGCTGTGTTAATGTACGCTATGCCCACCGCTGCAATTATTGCGTCGCCGTAATTCAATCGTATTTCAGTAACGGCCTGTTGCCGTTGACGTCATATTTTGACGTCATTTTTCGCCAAGCTTAGCATGAAAATCATACGCTGTCGTACAGCCCTGGGAAAAGATACATGCCTTCAGCCAAGGAGTATATACAAAGAGGAGCCTCAAATATATTTTTCTTCAATAAAATAAATGCTTGGTATGATCAGATTATTTATAAAGAAACAGAGTACCAGCGTGACCGCATGTTGCCACGCATATTTTAACACTTATATCTGAAACGTTACAGCAAGACAGATGTTTACACGGCTCACCTCGCCTCCACACACCTCGGCCCGCAGGGCCGAGGTGTGTGGAAGGCGTGGGGGGTGGCGGGTGGGAAGGAAATTTTCGCGAAAACTCAAATTTCATGGGTGGCGTACAAGTGGAGGTCGGAGCGTGCAAGTGGCGGTCGAAGCGTACAAGTGGAGGTCGGAGTGTTGTGGAGTGCAGTGGGGTGGTTGTGGAGTGGTGGGGTCGTGGCGAGAGCGGGCTGAATCCTAAATTTCCCGCCCAGCTAGTATTTAATATATAATTATATACATATATATATATGAAATTATATCACGCAAAACTATAATGATCCTTTTTATAAAAAATGCTATGGAACTTTAACAAAATATATAGTTTCTCATATAAAACCACTGGTCTCCACTGAAGGTTAACAGTGAAGCGATTATAAATCTGTTATCGGTTTTGATCATGCAACCCTTGATCCAAAAAGGAAATAATTAAGTGTCACATGCCAGTGGATTAAGCAGTGTCATTCTCCTTGGATCCTTTCTGGCGTAGGCATTGATAATGTCATCAATGTCTAACTTGATGTCCTTGTGGACAAACAATAAAATGAGTGCACTAAATCTGTCCTCGTTCATTGTACTTCGGAAACACGACTTCACAAATCGCAGACTAGCATTTGCTCGTTCAACACTGCAAGCCGTGACAGAAGTGAGCAGCAAAATGTGAATTATTGTGGTAATATTGGGATACATAATACGACAGGAGCGGCTGTCAGCGCGGGTGTCCGACAGGGTGCTTGGTGTGCTGTCAGCGTTTCTCCACATCTGCTGCCAAAGCTTTAACTCTTGATGAAAAGAATCCGGCGAAGGCAGGTCATCATGATAGTAATGAAGTATACCATCAGCAGTGAGTGCGTCGATGTTTGAAACATTAGATGGAATGAGACTTAGACCACGAATTGCTTGTTTTGCAAGATCTCCAAATCGTAGGCTAAACTGCTGAAGTAGACTGTCCAGAAATGGAAGATAAATGTTTCGTTTGAAATGTTCATCTGGCGTTGCAGCGGGTGTGTTGCTTCGGTGAATCTGTTTTGAGCATATTCTTGGTGCAGTAGGCCTAATTGGTTCAGCACAGCTGTGTCTGCCATTTTAGTAGCTTTCTGGAAAACATGCTCCCATTCACTGTCATCCTGTCGGGCATTGTTTAGTGCTGCTCTAACACTCGTCACCATTTCATTTCCTTGGATCACGTCTAAAGATGAGCCTTGCAACTTTGCGCTGAGTTCTTTGACGTAGCCAAAGAAATGGCGAACGATATGAAAGCTTACGATAAATGCATGATCTGTAATGCTCTTCAAAAGTCCGTAAGCAGCAGTGCTCGTCTTACTGTCCCAATCTGCTTCAGTGGATCCGATTGCGTCTAAGCAGGCAACAATCGGTTCGTACAGCTCCATGAAATTTGACAGAGTTGTGTACTTTTCAATCCATCTCGTCTCACAGAAAATGAATGACGTCACGGCAAAAGTCATTGGTCATGTGGGCAACGTCTGCTAGCAACTCAGGTAAGTAGGTAAGAGAGCTCCGGTAAGAGAACTCCATTCTGCCGGTCTAGCTATACTTCAAACATCCTATTCCCAAATTGCAATTATATTAGTTTTAGGTCAGTTTAGTTTGAGAACATTTGCTGCAGGTTTAGGGGGGGCGTACGCCGGATCCGCCCCCTCTAAATCCGCGCCTGGACTACTGTATGCTATTTGTTGGCGGGAGCACTGACGTGGGTCGGGAGCGCTACTGAATGATGAATCTGTGAGCGGCGCTTTATAAGTGTTCAATTACAATTACAATAAAACCAAACTCAAAGAAAGGACCACAGAATTTAAATCTGTTTGGAAGTTAGTGTGGGACAGGCAAACATACCCCCCTCGAGGTGGAGGAGATTATGCTTCCTTTAAGAAGTCGTCTATAGGGCCTATATGTAGGCATACTGAGGTCGGTTACTATACAGTAGGACCTGAGTATAGTTAGTGACAACAATTTTTCCCCTTCGGTCGGGATATCAGGATAGCCTGAGCTTGTCTCAAACCAAGATAAAGGAGAAGGGTTCCGCGGTGGGCTTACAACCTACCCGGGTAAATAAAAACTACGCATCAGTCACTGGTTATGAGCACAGTGCTGTACCGATCTGATACGTGGCCCATGACGGTAACAAACAGAAAAAGACTGGAGGCAGCACACCATTGGTGACTGAGAAGGATTCTATGCATATCATGGCTGGACAAGATAACAAGCAAAAATCATATAAGAGAGACGACGGGACAAGAGGATATGGAAAAATATCAATAGAAAAAGAAGATTGAGGTTTATGGGTCATATTGTTCACATGGACGAGGGCCGAAGAGCCAAACTGGTGATGTTATGGATTGCTGGAAGAAGGATGAGAGGAAGACCACGAACGAACTGGGGATGTCATGGGAGGAGGCTGAAGAACTGGCGATGGACAGGTAGGAGTGAATAAAGTGCGTTGTCCTATATTCAGACGTGCACGGGAAGGACTGAGTAACTTAGTAAGCACTGCTGCGTATAGGTTCAGACTGCAAGAAGCAGCAATAGGCCTACTAATAGGCTAATACCAGTAGTGCTAAAGATGTGACAATTGCCAATCACCAATATCCAAAGCAATCGAAGCTAAGGTCAATGATAAACTGGAAAATTCAGTCAAATAGTGCACAGTATATTGTTATACAGGCCTATCAAGTAGGCCTATTCACTTTGATGCGATGTTTCTATTCTCAATCCTACCTATTTCTCTATTTCATCCTCTGCCTCAAATATTTTCAAACCTCCCTGCCATTACTCTGACCAACCAATCATCTTCGCGATACGCTCCAATGCATTCATTAACGCTTCTACTCCTCCTCCTTCTCACCTGCGCCCGCTGCCTCGCGGCCAATGATTCCTACTCCCCCCACCCACGCCAAGCTTACCAAACAGCAACGGTTGAACACGGTCAACTCGCAGTCATTCCGCTCTCTTATTTCATCACACCGCCTCGCTTTAACTACAGACCTCAAAAACTATTTCCATCTTTCCTTCTTCTCTTATGCGGTGACATTTCTGTTAATCCTGGGCCATCATCTGTATCTCACTCCACCACAAATATCTCACACAAACAGTTCACTCACAATGCAACCAGACCTTCAAACAAGAACTTTTTACTCTACTCTCTCAACATCCGGTCCCTACTAAACGAAAACAACTCTATTTCTCTCATTGACCTTGCTTCCGGCTCCCGTCCACCGGGTCTCATTGCTCTCCAAGAAACCTGGCTATCCAATACCTCTTCAAACGCCCATTTAGCCGATTGCATACCACCTGGCTACTCTCTTCACAGTTTCCCTCGAATAACCGCCTCCTCTAAATCCTCAAAGATATCTGGTTGCGGCACTGCCTTCCTGGTTCGTGAGCCGGCTGTCGTCCTAAACTCTTCTCGCCACGTCTTCAGTTCTTTCGAATGTTCGTCCACAACACTTCGACTTTCCTCAGACCTACTCACAGTTTTCAACATCTATCGTCCTCCTACCTCGTCTAATTACTCCTCTAAAAACTCAGTCTTTCTTGATGAATTTAGCTCTCTCCTCTCAGTTGCTGCCACTACTCTCAACGAATTCTTACTCACTGGCGATTTCTACGTCCATGTTGACGATCTATCTAACTCTCATGCAGCTGACTTTCTGAACCTCCTCTCATCAGTCAATCTCGTCCAATATGTCAACTTCCCGACCCACATCAAGAATCACACCCTCGACCTTGTCATAATAGCCAACACCTCCCTTTTATCTCCAAAGCTATCACACTCTATGCTCAACATAACTGACCATTACCTTATCATGGCTGACCTTGAAATTAAGCCCTTTGCTCGGCTTCCTCCTTCCACTCACTCTTTCCGTCACACAGGTTCTATTAACTCTCAGGCCTTCATCAAAGATATTCGCAGTTCTCAACTTGTTCTTAATACTCCTTCTTCCCTTGATGACCTTCTGTCTTGCTACAATTCCACTCTTTCCGACCTCCTTGACATTCACGCACCACTTATCACCAAACCCAGCTCACATGCCATTAATCCTTGGTTCACCTCCTACCTCCAGGCTTTTAAAACCTTTCGTAGGCGACTTCAGCACATCTACAAGAGCGCCACTGACGCTCTATCCGGAGAAAAAGCCCTTTCCAACCTCAAATCAGCCACAAACAGATATCACAAACTCATTGCTGCTACAAAAGGAAATACTACTCTTCCCTCATCCACTCCAGCTCCTCCAACCCTCGCCACCTCTGGAGCGCTGTCAACTCTCTTCTTCATCGCAAATCGCCCTCCCACTACCGAGCTCCATTCTACCCCCTTCTATGGCCGATACATTCTGTTCATTCTTCTCGGACAAAATCTCATCCCTTCGCTTCACATTGCAGTCCCTTCTTGATTCACAATCCTCCAACACTGATCCACCTCCATTTCCAAACCCTACTCCTCCTGTCTCTCAGTCATCCCTTCCAATACTCCATCCCGCCTCTGAAGCTGAAGTGTCACTCCTGCTAAACTCTCTTCCCAACAAACAGTGTGAATTAGATCCTATCCCAACTGCTCTCCTAAAAGACTGCGCTTCCGTCCTCATTCCTATAATCACTAAAATTATCAATCTTTCACTCTCCACTGGCAACTTTCCAATGGTCTTCAAGCAATCTCTCGTCACTCCTCTTCTGAAAAAAGCAAATCTTGACAAGGAAAACCTATCAAATTAATTACCGACCCATCTCCAACCTTTCTTTTCTATCGAAATTAACTGAACGAATTGTCCTTGCCCGCCTAAACGATTACCTCTCTTCTAACTCACTCCTCAATCCCCACCAATCTGGCTTTACTAAACACCACTCCACAGAAACTCTACTCGTCTCTCTCTACAATAAACTGGTCTCGGCCGTCAGTCATCAGCAAGTCTCCTGCCTCTGTCTCCTTGACATCTCCGCTGCATTCGACACCATCGATCACAGTCTCCTTCTTAATCGACTCTCTTCTTCCTTTGGCGTCTCTGGCACTGCTCTAGGCTACTCTGGTTCGAGTCCTACTAGTCTTCCAGATCTTTCTCTGTTAAAGCCTCTAGTCACTGTTCGAAACCTCTTCTACTATCTTGCGGCGTTCCTCAAGGCTCCGTCCTGGGTCCACTCCTCTTCATTCTCTACACCACTCCTTTAAGTCATCTCATAAAATCCTCGTCTGTTGACCACCATCTCTATGCAGACGACACCCAACTCTTCATATCCTTTTCCCCAGGCTCTTTCTTCACCTCCATTGCTAAACTTCTCAATGTGGTCAATCTGATCTCTCAATGGATGTCGTCCAACCTCCTCTGCCTCAACCCCTCCAAAACAGAGTTCATTATTCTAGGCCTTCCTGACAAAATCAAGAAAATCCCTGACCCTTCAATACACCTATCGACTAACTCTTCATCTCTTACCTTCACCTGTGATGCTCCGAAAAGAAAGAGAAAGGAAAGAGAACAACAAGAAGTATTATAAATCTCAAGGACTGTGTAAAGTATAGATGATACACCAGACAATGCATCTAGCTGTGACACAGTTGACTCCGATTCCACAGCATCAGAATCCTTATGAGGACGTTTAGGCTATATGCGATCTGAAAAAAACATGCTCTTGCTACACCAAGTCACTCCCAGCTTTGCCAAGAGAATGTGACAGATATAGTTTCTACAATGCAGTTGATGCTGCACTTGCAACAGAAGTAGGTCTACTTGTGGACTATGCAATTGTGACTGATGATGACCGAAGTTCAGCTACTGACAGATTGTGGGAAGAGAGAGAGAAAGGTTTCGTAAAACATTAGGCTATCCGATGGAAGAGAAGATAGCGTGAAGCTACAGCACTGTATTTTGACGGTGGGACAGATATAGGCTAACTACATGTATATGCTTGCAGTCATTTGGTCATAAATATCAAATAATGGAAGTGTATACATGTTTAATACGAGAACTAGGATCACTTTATTTAGGGCATATCTCACCAAACAGTGGATTAGCCGCGGGAATTTTGGAAGCAATGCGCGAATTCTTGTCTGATAGGTTTAATTATATTTCTTTCAGTTCAATAATAGCTGTTGGCTGTGATGGAACGGCGGTAAATACAGAAAAGCATGCTGAGACAATGGAGTAATAAGAAAGCTGGAGTTACATGCAAGACATCCTCTCCAGTGGTTCATCTGCATATTTCATTTCAATGAGTTGACGTTACGACATTTATTTGCTCATCATCGCATCAAGCTTCCTACCATACTCTGAGAGAAATGTTGTTTATATATGTATTCAAGCGAATGGCTACTAAGATTACCCAGAAAATGTTTAAGTGAATACGATGATTGATGAGAAAAAAAACACATGCAGAACTGGTGGCCAGAAGAATTAAAAGAGCAAGGAAAACTGATCGCTGTCTATTAATTATCAGTATCTGTGATATTAGAACATTCACAATCCCAAAACTGAATTTAGAAGCCACTGTCTAGGCCTACTGTGTTCTAGTTAACTGGTAGGATGTTTCCAGACTTGAACGTCAAATAACTTGCAAGTTTATGAAAAATAACCTTAAGGAATACATTAAAACTGGCAGTATGTTAGATCTTGAAAAATACCATTACCACAAGCATTCATTCAAAGTTGCTATAGGTAGTACAGACGCAGCAAGGTCAGTGTGTAGAACGTAGAGAAGGCCACATTAGAAGAAAGCGCGAATTCCTCAAAAACATGGTCAAATATACCACAAAAAGTGAGTGGACTATTATAAGAGCATGTTTTTTCAGATCGCATATAGCCTAAACGTCCTCATAATGATTCTGATGCTGTGGAATCGTAGTCAACTGTGTCACAGCTAGAAGCATTGTCTGGTGTATCATCTATACTTTACACAGTAGGCCTATACTTGAGATTTATAATACTTCTTGTTGTTCTCTTTCCTTTCTCTTTCTTTTCTGTCTATTTATCCATGACCATAGTTCTCGCGTTTGCATGGTATGTGTTTTTGCCATGGTTTGTAGAAGCGAAAGTAAATTAAACTTCAGGTGCTCGGCGGCAAAGTTAGATGCAATAAATTTGATGCAATTTTTTACTCAGTTCTTTCATTTAGGACCTGGAGCAACCTTTTAAGTTATGCCAAGGTTCATTTTAAACAAAAAACTTGTCTTGCTATACCCTAATCCTCAAGTCTCTTCACTGGTTGAAAATCCCAGAGCGAATTCACTACAAAGTTCTCTCCTTAACATACAACTCCTTACAATGCTCCCAGCCCAGATATCTTCGCGAACTGTTCACCATCCAGCCTACCCGTTCTACCCGATCATCCGCCTGCCTTACACTCTCTCGACCGCCGGTCACAAGTCATCTCAAGTTCTCCAACCGAGCCATATCCAACTCTGCACCACGCCTTTGGAATGATCTGCCTGCTGCGTTCCGATCCTTTTCAGTTCCTCCTCCATCATTACTAATCATACACCATCACCTTCCTCAGGCTCCTCTATCCATCACACCTCGGGCCTTTCACTCGAAACTAAAGACACTCCTGTTCAAGAACTCTTATCCTGCTTCACCTGATCCCCCACCCTCCAATTCCCGGCTCAGACGACACCCACCTTAGCAGCTGTTCCACACCTCTGATCATACGGTACCTCGACCCGGACCACCATGGACTACTCTTACGGACAACCCTTTTGACTCAACGCATTTGATCCTGATCCTATGGTAACTCGACCCGGACCACCACAGACTACTCCCACGGACAACCCTCCTAACTCAACGCAGCGCTCGTGAATAAGCCGGTGCCCCGCGCTTGGCTTTCCCGTGGCGCTTTAGAAATTAGGAGATTACGATTACGATTACGATTTTGAGAATGAATAGCCTAAGCGGAAGACAGCCAAAAACTTTCATGCTAAAAACATTATTTGCAAGACCAAAAAGTGGTGGTGATTTTCACCACCACTTCTAAAAGTGGTGGTGACTGGACACCACCGTCACAATAGAACGTTACGCCTATGACAACACCACGAAAATGTAGCTGAAAAAGCGAGTTAGGTTTGAAAACACTACTGTATCGAATTATGTCTTAGCACGAGTATTTGCGTCAAGGAACAAACTACATACATTCAGTGTAGGATAATAGCTTACATCGACAACTAAAGTTGGCCTAATTATCTGTGCAGCCTGCTCCCACGTGGACAATAGCAATAGCAGAAACAATAGCCGGAGCATTATCGACAATAGCAATGACGACAGCGATAAGTTAATGAATTGTTTGCCGATGTTTGTGTTTGTTCCCATCTTTCTCTCTATTTTCACTCAAGTAGGCCTATTGCTATGGAACAAGACATTTAGTAGCCTAGACGAAGTGCTGTTAGCTTTCAATGACTCTAGGCCTAATGCAGTTTTTAGTCAACTAATGATAACCATACGCACCGGGTTCCTTCGAATAATATTTTAACCAATTGCTATTTCTTTGTAGATCCTAACCTTCTATCTTTAAAGATATTCCGTACGTTGATGAGCCCTGACTGTTTTCGGCCATACAGTAATACGACATCGCGTCTGATGCTGTTACGTTTAAGATGGTGAGTCCAGTATGGTCGTCGGAGGTGACCAATCTTCCCAATTCCGGAATATCGCGCTGTAGAACCCAATCAATTTCGGGTTCCTCCCTACAGACATAAAAAACAGTTAGAAAATTCCAGGGTTACATTTTTTGCAACCAAGAAATTCAAATTGTCAAGAGCTTTTCATTGATAGCAACAGTTAGGCCTACTTCACGAAGTATTAAGAAGGTCTAAATTAGTGTTGTGAGCTAATTTTGTATAGCGTATGTGGTCAGCTGAGGGTTGAGCGTACGGATAGACCAGCTCAAGGTCAGCTAATTCGCCGCTTGGAAAGTATAGTGTTCTATATGCGTTTTTGTTTACATTGGAGTTAAGTGCACAGGCCGATTCAGAGTAACTTGTTCTATGTTGGTACAAAATCCCGTATCTTGAAATGGTGCCTATACGAGGAAAAGAACAGAAGTATTTTATTCCTTTTGCATATTCTTACTAACTGATAGGTATTACAATGTTCTATGTGAATCAACCAATTATATTGCAAAGATTCAATCACGTGGATATTATAGACCAAGTTGCGTTCATACGGCGCCATGAGTATAACCCAGAATTATTTTGTTCTATGACGGTCACGTGGTCTGAACGGCAAATTGTGATTCGCACATGCATATAGAACATTATTACAGTAAGCGCGTTCCGTTATGGAAAGATGACATCATAATTATTACCGTACAAGTAATATTACAGACAAAATGGAGAGACCCAAGCGAAAGAGAAAAATGAACACAAAATATGACGCGGATTTTATATCAGTTCACAACAGAAGGTAAATTAGAACACCTCTTTGCCGGTGAATGGAAGTATAAGAGAAAGAAATTTGACTGAAAAATAATAATACTTATTTCTGTGGCCGGACTAGCAGGCCTCGTGATGCCATAGTTCTGTGTTTCATAAACACTGTTTTGCTACAGGTCGAGTTAAGTTTCTATAATTTCGTTTAGTGTGTCTGCAACTTGACACAACAATATCATTTGTTTCATTATTGAGAGTTAATTGTTATGCTTATACGAAAACCGTTTTTGTTTCATGTGAACAATAATTCCTTCTTGAAACAAGATATATCAGCTTAACAATGGTATTCAAGGTAATGGAACCAACATGGATGAAGCCAGTGTAGTCAATGATGAGGTGGAGAAAGGTATTCAAGGTAATGGAACCAACATGGAAGAAGCCAGTGTAGTCAATGATGAGGTGGAGAAAGGTATTCAAGGTAATGGAACCAACATGGAAGAAGCCAGTGTAGTCAATGATGAGGTGGAGAAAGGTATTCAAGGTAATGGAACCAACATGGAAGAAGCCAGTGTAGTCAATGATGAGGTGGAGAAAGGTATTCAAGGTAATGGAACCAACATGGAAGAAGCCAGTGTAGTCAATGATGAGGTGGAGAAAGGTATTCAAGGTAATGGAACCAACATGGAAGAAGCCAGTGTAGTCAATGATGAGGTGGAGAAAGGTATTCAAGGTAATGGTACCAACATGGATGAAGCCAGTGTAGTCAATGATGAGGTGGAGAAAGGTATTAAAGGTAATGGTACCAACATGGATGAAGCCAGTGTAGTCAATGATGAGGTGGAGAAAGGTATTCAAGGTAATGGAACCAACATGGATGAAGCCAGTGTAGTCAATGATGAGGTGGAGAAAGGTATTCAAGGTAATGGAACCAACATGGATGAAGCCAGTGTAGTCAATGATGAGGTGGAGAAAGGTATTCAAGGTAATGGAACCAACATGGAAGAAGCCAGTGTAGTCAATGATGAGGTGGAGAAAGGTATTCAAGGTAATGGAACCAACATGGAAGAAGCCAGTGTAGTCAATGATGAGGTGGAGAAAGGTATTCAAGGTAATGGAACCAACATGGGTGAAGCCAGTGTAGTCAATGATGAGGTGGAGAAAGGTATTCAAGGTAATGGAACCAACATGGATGAAGCCAGTGTAGTCAATGATGAGGTGGAGAAAGGTATTCAAGGTAATGGAACCAACATGGATGAAGCCAGTGTAGTCAATGATGAGGTGGAGAAAGGTATTCAAGGTAATGGAACCAACATGGATGAAGCCAGTGTAGTCAATGATGAGGTGGAGAAAGGTATTCAAGGTAATGGTACCAACATGGATGAAGCCAGTGTAGTCAATGATGAGGTGGAGAAAGGTATTAAAGGTAATGGTACCAACATGGATGAAGCCAGTGTAGTCAATGATGAGGTGGAGAAATGTATTCAAGGTAATGGAACCAACATGGATGAAGCCAGTGTAGTCAATGATGAGGTGGAGAAAGGTATTCAAGGTAATGGAACCAACATGGATGAAGCCAGTGTAGTCAATGATGAGGTGGAGAAAGGTATTCAAGGTAATGGTACCAACATGGATGAAGCCAGTGTAGTCAATGATGAGGTGGAGAAAGGTATTCAAGGTAATGGAACCAACAGGGAAGAAGCCAGTGTAGTCAATGATGAGGTGGAGAAAGGTATTCAAGGTAATGGAACCAACATGGAAGAAGCCAGTGTAGTCAATGATGAGGTGGAGAAAGGTATTCAAGGTAATGGTACCAACATGGATGAAGCCAGTGTAGTCAATGATGAGGTGGAGAAAGGTATTAAAGGTAATGGTACCAACATGGATGAAGCCAGTGTAGTCAATGATGAGGTGGAGAAAGGTATTCAAGGTAATGTAACCAACATGGATGAAGCCAGTGTAGTCAATGATGAGGTGGAGAAAGGTATTCAAGGTAATGGAACCAACATGGATGAAGCCAGTGTAGTCAATGATGAGGTGGAGAAATGTATTCAAGGTAATGGTACCAACATGGGTGAATCCAGTGTAGTCAATGATGAGGTGGAGAAAGGTATTCAAGGTAATGGTACCAACATGGATGAAGCCAGTGTAGTCAATGATGAGGTGGAGAAAGGTATTCAAGGTAATGGTACCAACATGGATGAAGCCAGTGTAGTCAATGATGAGGTGGAGAAAGGTATTCAAGGTAATGGAACCAACATGGAAGAAGCCAGTGTAGTCAATGATGAGGTGGAGAAAGGTATTCAAGGTAATGGAACCAACATGGAAGAAGCCAGTGTAGTCAATGATGAGGTGGAGAAAGGTATTCAAGGTAATGGAACCAACATGGAAGAAGCCAGTGTAGTCAATGATGAGGTGGAGAAAGGTATTCAAGGTAATGGAACCAACATGGAAGAAGCCAGTGTAGTCAATGATGAGGTGGAGAAATGTATTCAAGGTAATGGAACCAACATGGAAGAAGCCAGTGTAGTCAATGATGAGGTGGAGAAAGGTATTCAAGGTAATGGAACCAACATGGAAGAAGCCAGTGTAGTCAATGATGAGGTGGAGAAAGGTATTCAAGGTAATGGAACCAACATGGAAGAAGCCAGTGTAGACAATGATGAGGTGGAGAAAGGTATTCAAGGTAATGGTACCAACATGGATGAAGCCAGTGTAGTCAATGATGAGGTGGAGAAAGGTATTAAAGGTAATGGTACCAACATGGATGAAGCCAGTGTAGTCAATGATGAGGTGGAGAAAGGTATTCAAGGTAATGGAACCAACATGGATGAAGCCAGTGTAGTCAATGATGAGGTGGAGAAAGGTATTCAAGGTAATGGAACCAACATGGATGAAGCCAGTGTAGTCAATGATGAGCTGGAGAAATGTATTCAAGGTTATGGTACCAACATGGGTGAATCCAGTGTAGTCAATGATGAGGTGGAGAAAGGTATTCAAGGTAATGGAACCAACATGGAAGAAGCCAGTGTAGTCAATGATGAGGTGGAGAAAGGTATTCAAGGTAATGGAACCAACATGGAAGAAGCCAGTGTAGTCAATGATGAGGTGGAGAAAGGTATTCAAGGTAATGGAACCAACATGGATGAAGCCAGTGTAGTCAATGATGAGGTGGAGAAAGGTATTCAAGGTAATGGTACCAACATGGATGAAGCCAGTGTAGTCAATGATGAGGTGGAGAAAGGTATTAAAGGTAATGGTACCAACATGGATGAAGCCAGTGTAGTCAATGATGAGGTGGAGAAAGGTATTCAAGGTAATGGAACCAACATGGATGAAGCCAGTGTAGTCAATGATGAGGTGGAGAAAGGTATTCAAGGTAATGGAACCAACATGGATGAAGCCAGTGTAGTCAATGATGAGGTGGAGAAAGGTATTCAAGGTAATGGAACCAACATGGATGAAGCCAGTGTAGTCAATGATGAGGTGGAGAAAGGTATTCAAGGTAATGGAACCAACATGGATGAAGCCAGTGTAGTCAATGATGAGGTGGAGAAAGGTATTCAAGGTAATGGTACCAACATGGATGAAGCCAGTGTAGTCAATGATGAGGTGGAGAAAGGTATTCAAGGTAATGGAACCAACATGGATGAAGCCAGTGTAGTCAATGATGAGGTGGAGAAAGGTATTCAAGGTAATGGAACCAACATGGATGAAGCCAGTGTAGTCAATGATGAGGTGGAGAAAGGTATTCAAGGTAATGGAACCAACATGGAAGAAGCCAGTGTAGTCAATGATGAGGTGGAGAAAGGTATTCAAGGTAATGGAACCAACATGGAAGAAGCCAGTGTAGTCAATGATGAGGTGGAGAAAGGTATTCAAGGTAATGGAACCAACATGGAAGAAGCCAGTGTAGTCAATGATGAGGTGGAGAAAGGTATTCAAGGTAATGGTACCAACATGGATGAAGCCAGTGTAGTCAATGATGAGGTGGAGAAAGGTATTAAAGGTAATGGAACCAACATGGATGAAGCCAGTGTAGTCAATGATGAGGTGGAGAAAGGTATTCAAGGTAATGGAACCAACATGGATGAAGCCAGTGTAGTCAATGATGAGGTGGAGAAAGGTATTCAAGGTATTGGAACCAACATGGATGAAGCCAGTGTAGTCAATGATGAGGTGGAGAAAGGTATTCAAGGTAATGGAACCAACATGGATGAAGCCAGTGTAGTCAATGATGAGGTGGAGAAAGGTATTCAAGGTAATGGAACCAACATGGATGAAGCCAGTGTAGTCAATGATGAGGTGGAGAAAGGTATTCAAGGTAATGGAACCAACATGGAAGAAGCCAGTGTAGTCAATGATGAGGTGGAGAAAGGTATTCAAGGTAATGGAACCAACATGGAAGAAGCCAGTGTAGTCAATGATGAGGTGGAGAAAGGTATTCAAGGTAATGGAACCAACATGGAAGAAGCCAGTGTAGTCAATGATGAGGTGGAGAAAGGTATTCAAGGTAATGGAACCAACATGGAAGAAGCCAGTGTAGTCAATGATGAGGTGGAGAAATGTATTCAAGGTAATGGAACCAACA
The DNA here is from genome assembly GCA_949752735.1 of Lumbricus terrestris. Taxonomy (NCBI): domain Eukaryota; kingdom Metazoa; phylum Annelida; class Clitellata; order Crassiclitellata; family Lumbricidae; genus Lumbricus; species Lumbricus terrestris. The sequence continues at coordinate 5,143,850 of OX457037.1, forward strand.
TGGAAGAAGCCAGTGTAGTCAATGATGAGGTGGAAAAAGGTATTCAAGGTAATGGAACCAACATGGAAGAAGCCAGTGTAGTCAATGATGAGGTGGAGAAAGGTATTCAAGGTAATGGAACCAACATGGAAGAAGCCAGTGTAGACAATGATGAGGTGGAGAAAGGTATTCAAGGTAATGGTACCAACATGGATGAAGCCAGTGTAGTCAATGATGAGGTGGAGAAAGGTATTAAAGGTAATGGTACCAACATGGATGAAGCCAGTGTAGTCAATGATGAGGTGGAGAAAGGTATTCAAGGTAATGGAACCAACATGGATGAAGCCAGTGTAGTCAATGATGAGGTGGAGAAAGGTATTCAAGGTAATGGAACCAACATGGATGAAGCCAGTGTAGTCAATGATGAGCTGGAGAAATGTATTCAAGGTTATGGTACCAACATGGGTGAATCCAGTGTAGTCAATGATGAGGTGGAGAAAGGTATTCAAGGTAATGGAACCAACATGGAAGAAGCCAGTGTAGTCAATGATGAGGTGGAGAAAGGTATTCAAGGTAATGGAACCAACATGGAAGAAGCCAGTGTAGTCAATGATGAGGTGGAGAAAGGTATTCAAGGTAATGGAACCAACATGGATGAAGCCAGTGTAGTCAATGATGAGGTGGAGAAAGGTATTCAAGGTAATGGTACCAACATGGATGAAGCCAGTGTAGTCAATGATGAGGTGGAGAAAGGTATTAAAGGTAATGGTACCAACATGGATGAAGCCAGTGTAGTCAATGATGAGGTGGAGAAAGGTATTCAAGGTAATGGAACCAACATGGATGAAGCCAGTGTAGTCAATGATGAGGTGGAGAAAGGTATTCAAGGTAATGGAACCAACATGGATGAAGCCAGTGTAGTCAATGATGAGGTGGAGAAAGGTATTCAAGGTAATGGAACCAACATGGATGAAGCCAGTGTAGTCAATGATGAGGTGGAGAAAGGTATTCAAGGTAATGGAACCAACATGGATGAAGCCAGTGTAGTCAATGATGAGGTGGAGAAAGGTATTCAAGGTAATGGTACCAACATGGATGAAGCCAGTGTAGTCAATGATGAGGTGGAGAAAGGTATTCAAGGTAATGGAACCAACATGGATGAAGCCAGTGTAGTCAATGATGAGGTGGAGAAAGGTATTCAAGGTAATGGAACCAACATGGATGAAGCCAGTGTAGTCAATGATGAGGTGGAGAAAGGTATTCAAGGTAATGGAACCAACATGGAAGAAGCCAGTGTAGTCAATGATGAGGTGGAGAAAGGTATTCAAGGTAATGGAACCAACATGGAAGAAGCCAGTGTAGTCAATGATGAGGTGGAGAAAGGTATTCAAGGTAATGGAACCAACATGGAAGAAGCCAGTGTAGTCAATGATGAGGTGGAGAAAGGTATTCAAGGTAATGGTACCAACATGGATGAAGCCAGTGTAGTCAATGATGAGGTGGAGAAAGGTATTAAAGGTAATGGAACCAACATGGATGAAGCCAGTGTAGTCAATGATGAGGTGGAGAAAGGTATTCAAGGTAATGGAACCAACATGGATGAAGCCAGTGTAGTCAATGATGAGGTGGAGAAAGGTATTCAAGGTATTGGAACCAACATGGATGAAGCCAGTGTAGTCAATGATGAGGTGGAGAAAGGTATTCAAGGTAATGGAACCAACATGGATGAAGCCAGTGTAGTCAATGATGAGGTGGAGAAAGGTATTCAAGGTAATGGAACCAACATGGATGAAGCCAGTGTAGTCAATGATGAGGTGGAGAAAGGTATTCAAGGTAATGGAACCAACATGGAAGAAGCCAGTGTAGTCAATGATGAGGTGGAGAAAGGTATTCAAGGTAATGGAACCAACATGGAAGAAGCCAGTGTAGTCAATGATGAGGTGGAGAAAGGTATTCAAGGTAATGGAACCAACATGGATGAAGCCAGTGTAGTCAATGATGAGGTGGAGAAAGGTATTCAAGGTAATGGTACCAACATGGATGAAGCCAGTGTAGTCAATGATGAGGTGGAGAAAGGTATTAAAGGTAATGGTACCAACATGGATGAAGCCAGTGTAGTCAATGATGAGGTGGAGAAAGGTATTCAAGGTAATGGAACCAACATGGATGAAGCCAGTGTAGTCAATGATGAGGTGGAGAAAGGTATTCAAGGTATTGGAACCAACATGGATGAAGCCAGTGTAGTCAATGATGAGGTGGAGAAAGGTATTCAAGGTAATGGAACCAACATGGATGAAGCCAGTGTAGTCAATGATGAGGTGGAGAAAGGTATTCAAGGTAATGGAACCAACATGGATGAAGCCAGTGTAGTCAATGATGAGGTGGAGAAAGGTATTCAAGGTAATGGAACCAACATGGAAGAAGCCAGTGTAGTCAATGATGAGGTGGAGAAAGGTATTCAAGGTAATGGAACCAACATGGAAGAAGCCAGTGTAGTCAATGATGAGGTGGAGAAAGGTATTCAAGGTAATGGAACCAACATGGATGAAGCCAGTGTAGTCAATGATGAGGTGGAGAAAGGTATTCAAGGTAATGGAACCAACATGGATGAAGCCAGTGTAGTCAATGATGAGGTGGAGAAAGGTATTCAAGGTAATGGAACCAACATGGATGAAGCCAGTGTAGTCAATGATGAGGTGGAGAAAGGTATTCAAGGTAATGGAACCAACATGGATGAAGCCAGTGTAGTCAATGATGAGGTGGAGAAAGGTATTCAAGGTAATGGTACCAACATGGATGAAGCCAGTGTAGTCAATGATGAGGTGGAGAAAGGTATTAAAGGTAATGGTACCAACATGGATGAAGCCAGTGTAGTCAATGATGAGGTGGAGAAATGTATTCAAGGTAATGGAACCAACATGGATGAAGCCAGTGTAGTCAATGATGAGGTGGAGAAAGGTATTCAAGGTAATGGAACCAACATGGATGAAGCCAGTGTAGTCAATGATGAGGTGGAGAAAGGTATTCAAGGTAATGGAACCAACATGGATGAAGCCAGTGTAGTCAATGATGAGGTGGAGAAAGGTATTCAAGGTAATGGTACCAACATGGATGAAGCCAGTGTAGTCAATGATGAGGTGGAGAAAGGTATTCAAGGTAATGGAACCAACATGGATGAAGCCAGTGTAGTCAATGATGAGGTGGAGAAAGGTATTCAAGGTAATGGAACCAACATGGATGAAGCCAGTGTAGTCAATGATGAGGTGGAGAAAGGTATTCAAGGTAATGGAACCAACATGGAAGAAGCCAGTGTAGTCAATGATGAGGTGGAGAAAGGTATTCAAGGTAATGGAACCAACATGGAAGAAGCCAGTGTAGTCAATGATGAGGTGGAGAAAGGTATTCAAGGTAATGGAACCAACATGGAAGAAGCCAGTGTAGTCAATGATGAGGTGGAGAAAGGTATTCAAGGTAATGGTACCAACATGGATGAAGCCAGTGTAGTCAATGATGAGGTGGAGAAAGGTATTAAAGGTAATGGTACCAACATGGATGAAGCCAGTGTAGTCAATGATGAGGTGGAGAAAGGTATTCAAGGTAATGTAACCAACATGGATGAAGCCAGTGTAGTCAATGATGAGGTGGAGAAAGGTATTCAAGGTAATGGAACCAACATGGATGAAGCCAGTGTAGTCAATGATGAGGTGGAGAAAGGTATTCAAGGTAATGGTACCAACATGGGTGAATCCAGTGTAGTCAATGATGAGGTGGAGAAAGGTATTCAAGGTAATGGTACCAACATGGATGAAGCCAGTGTAGTCAATGATGAGGTGGAGAAAGGTATTCAAGGTAATGGTACCAACATGGATGAAGCCAGTGTAGTCAATGATGAGGTGGAGAAAGGTATTCAAGGTAATGGAACCAACATGGAAGAAGCCAGTGTAGTCAATGATGAGGTGGAGAAAGGTATTCAAGGTAATGGAACCAACATGGAAGAAGCCAGTGTAGTCAATGATGAGGTGGAGAAAGGTATTCAAGGTAATGGAACCAACATGGAAGAAGCCAGTGTAGTCAATGATGAGGTGGAGAAAGGTATTCAAGGTAATGGAACCAACATGGAAGAAGCCAGTGTAGTCAATGATGAGGTGGAGAAAGGTATTCAAGGTAATGGAACCAACATGGAAGAAGCCAGTGTAGTCAATGATGAGGTGGAGAAAGGTATTCAAGGTAATGGAACCAACATGGAAGAAGCCAGTGTAGTCAATGATGAGGTGGAGAAAGGTATTCAAGGTAATGGAACCAACATGGAAGAAGCCAGTGTAGTCAATGATGAGGTGGAGAAAGGTATTCAAGGTAATGGTACCAACATGGATGAAGCCAGTGTAGTCAATGATGAGGTGGAGAAAGGTATTAAAGGTAATGGTACCAACATGGATGAAGCCAGTGTAGTCAATGATGAGGTGGAGAAAGGTATTCAAGGTAATGGAACCAACATGGATGAAGCCAGTGTAGTCAATGATGAGGTGGAGAAAGGTATTCAAGGTAATGGAACCAACATGGATGAAGCCAGTGTAGTCAATGATGAGGTGGAGAAATGTATTCAAGGTTATGGTACCAACATGGGTGAATCCAGTGTAGTCAATGATGAGGTGGAGAAAGGTATTCAAGGTAATGGAACCAACATGGAAGAAGCCAGTGTAGTCAATGATGAGGTGGAGAAAGGTATTCAAGGTAATGGAACCAACATGGAAGAAGCCAGTGTAGTCAATGATGAGGTGGAGAAAGGTATTCAAGGTAATGGAACCACAATGGATGAAGCCAGTGTAGTCAATGATGAGGTGGAGAAAGGTATTCAAGGTAATGGTACCAACATGGATGAAGCCAGTGTAGTCAATGATGAGGTGGAGAAAGGTATTAAAGGTAATGGTACCAACATGGATGAAGCCAGTGTAGTCAATGATGAGGTGGAGAAAGGTATTCAAGGTAATGGAACCAACATGGATGAAGCCAGTGTAGTCAATGATGAGGTGGAGAAAGGTATTCAAGGTAATGGAACCAACATGGATGAAGCCAGTGTAGTCAATGATGAGGTGGAGAAAGGTATTCAAGGTAATGGAACCAACATGGATGAAGCCAGTGTAGTCAATGATGAGGTGGAGAAAGGTATTCAAGGTAATGGAACCAACATGGATGAAGCCAGTGTAGTCAATGATGAGGTGGAGAAAGGTATTCAAGGTAATGGTACCAACATGGATGAAGCCAGTGTAGTCAATGATGAGGTGGAGAAAGGTATTCAAGGTAATGGAACCAACATGGATGAAGCCAGTGTAGTCAATGATGAGGTGGAGAAAGGTATTCAAGGTAATGGAACCAACATGGGTGAAGCCAGTGTAGTCAATGATGAGGTGGAGAAAGGTATTCAAGGTAATGGAACCAACATGGAAGAAGCCAGTGTAGTCAATGATGAGGTGGAGAAAGGTATTCAAGGTAATGGAACCAACATAGAAGAAGCCAGTGTAGTCAATGATGAGGTGGAGAAAGGTATTCAAGGTAATGGAACCAACATGGAAGAAGCCAGTGTAGTCAAGGATGAGGTGGAGAAAGGTATTCAAGGTAATGGTACCAACATGGATGAAGCCAGTGTAGTCAATGATGAGGTGGAGAAAGGTATTAAAGGTAATGGTACCAACATTGATGAAGCCAGTGTAGTCAATGATGAGGTGGAGAAAGGTATTCAAGGTAATGGAACCAACATGGATGAAGCCAGTGTAGTCAATGATGAGGTGGAGAAAGGTATTCAAGGTATTGGAACCAACATGGATGAAGCCAGTGTAGTCAATGATGAGGTGGAGAAAGGTATTCAAGGTAATGGAACCAACATGGATGAAGCCAGTGTAGTCAATGATGAGGTGGAGAAATGTATTCAAGGTAATGGAACCAACATGGAAGAAGCCAGTGTAGTCAATGATGAGGTGGAGAAAGGTATTCAAGGTAATGGAACCAACATGGAAGAAGCCAGTGTAGTCAATGATGAGGTGGAGAAAGGTATTCAAGGTAATGGAACCAACATGGAAGAAGCCAGTGTAGTCAATGATGAGGTGGAGAAAGGTATTCAAGGTAATGGAACCAACATGGAAGAAGCCAGTGTAGTCAATGATGAGGTGGAGAAAGGTATTCAAGGTAATGGAACCAACATGGAAGAAGCCAGTGTAGTCAATGATGAGGTGGAGAAAGGTATTCAAGGTAATGGTACCAACATGGATGAAGCCAGTGTAGTCAATGATGAGGTGGAGAAAGGTATTAAAGGTAATGGTACCAACATGGATGAAGCCAGTGTAGTCAATGATGAGGTGGAGAAAGGTATTCAAGGTAATGGAACCAACATGGATGAAGCCAGTGTAGTCAATGATGAGGTGGAGAAAGGTATTCAAGGTAATGGAACCAACATGGATGAAGCCAGTGTAGTCAATGATGAGGTGGAGAAATGTATTCAAGGTTATGGTACCAACATGGGTGAATCCAGTGTAGTCAATGATGAGGTGGAGAAAGGTATTCAAGGTAATGGAACCAACATGGAAGAAGCCAGTGTAGTCAATGATGAGGTGGAGAAAGGTATTCAAGGTAATGGAACCAACATGGAAGAAGCCAGTGTAGTCAATGATGAGGTGGAGAAAGGTATTCAAGGTAATGGAACCAACATGGATGAAGCCAGTGTAGTCAATGATGAGGTGGAGAAAGGTATTCAAGGTAATGGTACCAACATGGATGAAGCCAGTGTAGTCAATGATGAGGTGGAGAAAGGTATTAAAGGTAATGGTACCAACATGGATGAAGCCAGTGTAGTCAATGATGAGGTGGAGAAAGGTATTCAAGGTAATGGAACCAACATGGATGAAGCCAGTGTAGTCAATGATGAGGTGGAGAAAGGTATTCAAGGTAATGGAACCAACATGGATGAAGCCAGTGTAGTCAATGATGAGGTGGAGAAAGGTATTCAAGGTAATGGAACCAACATGGATGAAGCCAGTGTAGTCAATGATGAGGTGGAGAAAGGTATTCAAGGTAATGGAACCAACATGGATGAAGCCAGTGTAGTCAATGATGAGGTGGAGAAAGGTATTCAAGGTAATGGTACCAACATGGATGAAGCCAGTGTAGTCAATGATGAGGTGGAGAAAGGTATTCAAGGTAATGGAACCAACATGGATGAAGCCAGTGTAGTCAATGATGAGGTGGAGAAAGGTATTCAAGGTAATGGAACCAACATGGGTGAAGCCAGTGTAGTCAATGATGAGGTGGAGAAAGGTATTCAAGGTAATGGAACCAACATGGAAGAAGCCAGTGTAGTCAATGATGAGGTGGAGAAAGGTATTCAAGGTAATGGAACCAACATAGAAGAAGCCAGTGTAGTCAATGATGAGGTGGAGAAAGGTATTCAAGGTAATGGAACCAACATGGAAGAAGCCAGTGTAGTCAATGATGAGGTGGAGAAAGGTATTAAAGGTAATGGTACCAACATGGATGAAGCCAGTGTAGTCAATGATGAGGTGGAGAAAGGTATTCAAGGTAATGGAACCAACATGGATGAAGCCAGTGTAGTCAATGATGAGGTGGAGAAAGGTATTCAAGGTAATGGAACCAACATGGATGAAGCCAGTGTAGTCAATGATGAGGTGGAGAAAGGTATTCAAGGTATTGGAACCAACATGGATGAAGCCAGTGTAGTCAATGATGAGGTGGAGAAAGGTATTCAAGGTAATGGAACCAACATGGATGAAGCCAGTGTAGTCAATGATGAGGTGGAGAAATGTATTCAAGGTAATGGAACCAACATGGATGAAGCCAGTGTAGTCAATGATGAGGTGGAGAAAGGTATTCAAGGTAATGGAACCAACATGGATGAAGCCAGTGTAGTCAATGATGAGGTGGAGAAAGGTATTCAAGGTAATGGAACCAACATGGATGAAGCCAGTGTAGTCAATGATGAGGTGGAGAAAGGTATTCAAGGTAATGGAACCAACATGGATGAAGCCAGTGTAGTCAATGATGAGGTGGAGAAAGGTATTCAAGGTAATGGAACCAACATGGATGAAGCCAGTGTAGTCAATGATGAGGTGGAGAAAGGTATTCAAGGTAATGGAACCAACATGGATGAAGCCAGTGTAGTCAATGATGAGGTGGAGAAAGGTATTCAAGGTAATGGTACCAACATGGTTGAAGCTGGGCATTCCCTGTCGAACAGTGCTGACATTACGAACTCAGACCTTAATTTCCTGAACTATCTTATGTTTCTTTCGTTACAACAGGTTAATGCCACAATGCAGTAACCGTGATTGTATATTGCATAATTTCTACTACCGGTACTTAAGATTTAAAATTACATAGTACTGTAGTGTTGTTTCACTTAAGAAATAAATGGATATCCCTAATTCTGCATACATTTCACTGAGAATTATAATGTTCCATGTAATGATAAATCATTTTAACAGTTAACCATGCTCATCAATTTCAGCAATATATTGTTCTATTTGAGCAGATGATGAAAAGGTCTTTAAAATAACTTTTTATACAAGAAGTTTACATTGTACCATTGCAAATACTCAGGCAGAGCGATTATGACAGTTTAAAACCTATGAAAAAAAGCAACTTCTTGCTAAATTTATTAGATAATTATAGTATTTTATAGCCAATTTTAACAACAGTCGTAATTCGCTTGGCTAACAATTATAATGTTCCATGTACGTTCCAGAATCCTCTACTTTAGACACTGTCTAAAACTCTGTAATTCTCAGTTAACACTGTCACAGGCATGAATCCTAATTTGTCATTCAACACGCGACCAAAAGCAATTGAAAGCAATCAACCACTCCATCTTTACTTCTATGACTTGTGCATGAACTAAGCTGATTGCAGTTCAATAATTTGCCTACAATCATCATCGTCATAATTATGATTATAGTTATATCCGTTTATCGAAGCGTACCTATTAGGCTAGCCTACACAATATTATCAGAAGAAGATCGGAGAGCTGACACCAGTTAAATTCCAGGTCAACATGGAGTAGGCCTATATCTGTTTTTCCGCTTGTGTAAACAGGAAAGCGCTGTTCGATTTGTTCCTATAATTACTGTATTCATTTATTGTCACACCGCATCCAGGCACAGTACATGCCATGTAACAAATACAATTTTATTGTTTGTTGCCATCATTGTTTTTACAAGTAAGTTTGCTTGTCCTAATATTTTATCTAAAACTCATGCTTAGGTTTAGTCGATGTCGTCTTTCGTGGCTTTTCGATCATTAGGCTACAGGCTACAGCACAGTGAGTCAGTGACATTTAGAAGTCGTACGCTGACGTTTGCCTATCACATCTGAGTTTCGTGTAGTCCTACGTTAGCATACTCGCGATCTCTGTTATATTCCGTCTTCTGTTTCGATGATGATGGTTTGACGCTCTGTTGGTCGTATGAGCGAAGTTCACAGTAGACTGGTGGATGCTGAGAGGCGGTTGATCGATCTGTTAATGCGCAGTAGTTGTCACTCACATCTGCTCTGTGCATCTCGGTTACTTCTTCAGTTGTCGGAGGTGCATTGACTCTCTCTGATGATGTATTGGACTGGAAAGATGTTTTTTTGACTGACGCCTTATCTAACACACGAAAAAAGATTTATTTAGGGACAATACTGTCATGCAATTTTAGCTGGAGGCTGAAAACTTTTATTAGTAAAATTTTTTGTAGTGGCAAAACATGAAGGAAAGATTTTGTCAGTTAAGTAAAAAAAGATGTTTCTATAGCTAGGCCTACAATCGTTGCTTCTATCAAGACATTATAGTATACCTTCATCAAAGTTGTTTGATAGCTTCGTTAGTCTTATTCCAATGCTTAAGAGAGCGATTCCTAGCACTGTAAGGAATGCGATTAGTAGCACCAATCCAAGTGCGTTCATACTCCAAACGAACTTCTTATCTGCTGAAACTCAAAATCACAACATCTAGACATTAAATTTTACTTCTTACAAATTGGCGTAATGACTATCACGATGCTTTCACCAGTATTTATCACTAGATCGCTAAACATCATTTCCATATATAACTCTCTATCAAAATCACAAATGGCTCTAAGTAATAATAATTAGCCTATAGAATTATTCTGTCACACACACTGGTCACACAGATTCTTCTAATCATCGCCAGTCGCTTAAATCCAGCAACACTTTTAAAACTAAGACTAGGCCTACTCATCGGAATAATCTCACTGCCCTTTTAATTCTGACGGATCAAATTATTCCATCACTCTACATAACCTGTTCCACTTCTTTGTAATTTACTCCGGAATAACGAATTACTCCCAAGTAAGTTTGCGAAAATGGTATTTTCAAATATAACTATAGCGACTCATCAAGAAAGTCTCATCAGGAAGATTGCGTATAAGCTGTTGCCTTATCTTGTTATTCAAGAAGGATTAATTAATAATGCACGGCACTGCTTGAAATGTTAAATCACATGATCAACTGAAACCAGTCATCACCTTAAAATTAACAGGTCTACAATGTATCTGTCTGGTCGATTCTGTTTGCAATTGACTGAATTGAACGCCTGCGAATAATCTGGTGTCCGTGTATGTAATACTTATCATACAGAGCAACAAAAAACAATCATTTATAATCTTACTAAAAATTTCTGAGGTTGAGAAGTTTATCGTTTCACTGCCAAATAAATTTGTCGCTATGCATTGGAAAGTCAGAACTTTCTTGGTAGTAGCCGTGTGATTCAGTATGAGAACAGATCCTTCAATGAAGTTCTCCCCAACAATACGTGTCCATCTGTAGGTTGGGATTGGATTGCCTTCAGCTGAACATTCAAGACGATCTTCATATTGAATGATGCTGAGGTTCGACGGTCCATCTAAAAAGCCATCTAATTCGAATAAGGCGTTACTCAAAGTTGCGCAGTTTAACCTAAGCTGCGTGGCTTATTAGACTTAGCAATGAATGAGTTTGTACCATAAATTCTAAGCAGTAAATACACATTATTCACAAAACAGAATTTCCCTTTTACAGTAGCCTAACCTACAAAAGAAGAATTTTACAAAACGCATAAGCATATTATGGTACTTTTAGTAGGCCTATACTCTTCCTGTGTCTGCTCGCTGTCTTTCGTCATTTCAATTTCAGGAACAAGGTTGTCCTTTTCAGTTAGCCTACCTTATTTTTGGGTCATTCTGCGTTTTGACCTGACTGTGCTTCAGACGGTGCGCTCTTGGTTAATGGCTAGTCCATTATAGACACTGCCGTTAAAGAAAATTAATGTCTAATTCTAATCTCAATAATTGCGCTTGCATTTTACCGAAAATTCGAAATCATGCGTAGGCTATATAATGAAACTGTTATTTATAGGCCTAGTTAATAAATAATACACTTGCTTACACGGTTTGTAACTCCAAGTGTATTCATAATCGCCTTTATTTCCTTCAGGAATGCTTGGCAACTGAAATGTAGTCTTGCACTTAAATGTAGCGCCATTGTCATTAGCTTGTAATTGTCTGCTGACTGAAGAAGTGTGAGTCAAAGGCATTGTACGATTGCTGGAATCAGAAGCTGTTGATACACTTGGAATGATGACATCGTTTGTGCTGTCTTTGGTCCACGTCATATTGGGAATCGTGTTTCCAGAGTAAATGATGTGACACGACATCTGCAGATAACCACGTTGTGTGTTTCCACCAACTACGCTTCCTGTGTTTGCTGAACACGCTGGAGGTGAACCTGAAAGTTTTAGGGTAATAAATAATTTATGCCAGCCTTTTGCCAGGATTGAGAAAGTGAGAATGCATAGGCCTACTTATCTAAAGCGACAACAATGTAATCACCTAAGATGGCAATTTTAGACTGATGATGAATTAGCAAATAAAATTATAGCACGTTTCGTTGATAACCTACAGATCGTTTGATAGAATCGGGTGTCTTTACGCAACTCGATGGTACATGTAGATGAAATTCTGAGCTATTAATTCTTTTAATTTTTATTAAGACTATTGATATTGCTCCAGCTTGCTCAAATGTGTCCTGACATTAGTTTTCTCCTCACTGTCCGTGATTTGGGTGTCACCCTTGATCGTGAACTTAGTCTCTCCCAACATATCAACTTAGTTTCTCGAGGCTGCTACTACGAGCTTCGCCAGCTCCGAGTGGTTGCTTGCTATCTTTCTCACGGCGCTCTAGTTGTGCTGGTGCATTCCTTTGTTTCTGGTCGAAGTGACCATTGTTGCTCGATCCTTCCTTGTTGGCCTCCCCCTTTGGGTCCTTGGACGATTAGATCAGTCTCTGCACTCCGCTCATCTGGCAAACTCCCACATTTTCCTCTGTCTCTGCCTACATGCGTGATGTTTTGCACTGGTTGCCTGTATCCCAACGTATCTCATAATTATTGAATCGCTGCTCTCGTTTCACGCTCCATCTTACCTACGCGATCTCTGTCGCCCAGTCTCTGACGTTGAAGTAATATGTCGCCCTCTTTGCTCTGCTACGAAGGACAACTTCTAGTTCCACTGGCTCGATTAGCTGCCAGCATGGTGTGGCTGCCAGGCAAAGCCGAACTTTCTCGGTTGTAGGGCCGTCCATTCTGAGAGAGCGGTAGTGCATTGGTTAACACACTGGCATGGAGATCAGCGGACCCGGGTTCGAGCCCCGTAGAATAGACGCACTTTGTAATCGGATAATTATATTAACACCCTTGTATTGCAGGCCGTTCGCTCTGTTAGTAGTTTAGATTTGTGATATGTGATTATTTTTGTGTTCTTAAGAATTGTTTCAATTGCATAACTCTAGGCCTACTATAATAGGCTCTAACCTGTTGTGGTCTGTCAACCGGATTGTTCCAAAAAGAAAATTATAATTATGATTATTAAAGCCGCATTTATTGCATCTGATCAATCACAGATCACTCAAGTCTTTTTAATCGGCGCTGTATAAGTTCATAGAGCGTATGAATGAATGAATTAATGAATGAATGAATTAATGAATGAATGAATGAATGAATGAATGAATGAATGAATGAATGGATGGATGGATGGATGAATGAATGAATGATGGATGGATGGATGGATGAATGAATGAATGAATGAATGAATGAATGAATGAATGAATGAATGGATGGATGGATGGATGGATGGATGGATGGATGGATGAATGAATGAATGAATGAATGAATGAATGAATGAATGAATGAATGAATGAATGGATGGATGGATGGATGAATGAATGAATGAATGAATGAATGGATGGATGGATGGATGGATGGATGAATGAATGAATGAATGAATGAATGAATGAATGAATGGATGGATGGATGGATGGATGGATGAATGAATGAATGAATGAATGAATGAATGAATGAGAAAGGAGTGAAGGAATTAAGGAATGAATGAATGAATGAATGAATGAATGAATGAATGAATGAATGAATGAATGAAGAAAGGAATGAAGGAATGAATGAATGAATGAATGAATGAATGAATGGATGGATGGATGGATGAATGAATGAATGAATGAATGAATGAATGAATGAATGAATGAATGAGAAAGGAGTGAAGGAATTAAGGAATGAATGAATGAATGAATGAATGAATGGATGAATGAATGAATGAATGAATGAATGAATGAATGAATGAATGAATGAAGAAAGGAATGAAGGAATGAAGGAATGAAGGAATGAAGGAATGAAGGAATGATTAACCTAAAACGGTTAACTGTATATGACTCATCTTCGACTGCTGCATGGTTCCGGTGCATTCGTATTTTCCAGCGTGATCAAAGTCAACTGATTCGATAATGAGATTATGTTGTCTACTGATATTCTTGGCAATCTTGTACCTTGATCTCATTGAAGTAACTATATCTTTACCCAAATAAATATCTGTTTCTTTTGACGTATTCCACGGAGTGTAGGCCTACTTCCACACTGCGGAATCGTTTTCATTTATGTTGCAGTTCAGTTCTACTCGAGCTCCGATTTCTACGACTGAACTTGTCAGCACAGATGATGCAACGTGTACAACAGTTGACGAAACAACTAAAGCAAGATAAACAATAAACATCTAGATAATTAAAATAATTAATGTGGATAATGATCAATTTGTTATGTATGCCTGACTTTAATTTCAACTAATAGATGACCTTTTAGCAATGAGTTATGCCAATTTCAGTCTAGATTAGAATGGTAGGAAACTGTAGAGTGAATGACAGAGAAATTAGTCTTTTCTCCTCATGGTCTTCTCGAAGTCATAATTATTATAGGCCTACCCAAGTCCCATATTGCTTAAATTCAAAATTCTCAACGGCCCAACAAAGACTCTGAGTTGTGAGAAAAACACAGCCTAATAGTCTAACGAGCATGTGCACACGTGAAACAGAATAACACAAATGCCGCTTCTTTCCACAACCACATTCATTTCCAGTTGGAATTTCTTTGCAATGATCACGCCATAGGCGGAGTTTGATTTCCGTTCTTTGAGGGGCTAAAGCCTTCTTGGGGGGGGGGGCTAAGCCCAGGAAAAGATACCATTTACACGGTAAAAACAAATTGAATTTGGGTCTTCTTGGGGGGGGCTTAGCTCCCCCTAGCCCCTGATAAACTCCGCCCATGGATCACGTCGACTTCTAAAATTGGCATACTCACATAGGTAGGTTAGAACAGATGACATTCTACCAAATGGATTGTAGATGTAGATGTAGATGTTAGATCTACTCATCGCAGTACTTCATTACAAGTTCGCACATTTAAGCTGTTAACGAGATAAAATCTGACCGAGTCTAAGCCACAGGCTAAACTCATGGTTATGTTGTGCAGTGCACACTATTAAATTACTATGCTATAATTATATAGCTGGCAATACAGGATGCTGACCATATCGTAGCCTATATGTAGCCAAGTAATTATATCTGCAGCCAAGTAATCAGTATTGTGCATATGAGTAAGAACCATGTGCATTTATAATAGATCTGCAATGTTTGAAACTATGGTCAGGCCTATGACTGACTACCTATATTATAGCGCCTTTAAAAACTTCCCAGAGGAATTTATCAGGGGCGTAAACGACTAGACATTGGTGATATCACCAGAGACTTAAATCAACATTGCGTTCCTTATTAGCCTATCACTTTATCGAAACGTGTGTGAATTGACTAGCCATAACCTATCTAGCCTACTATAAAACATATTGAGCGGATCAAAATGGTTTCAAAGTGTACTTGTTTAAAAATTGCAGTATATTGTTACTGTAGAAACATTTTCGGTAAGCGCCAAATCGGTTGGCAGGCATGTCACGAAATAGAGTATCCCCGTATTAATTGTATCCCCCCAAATTAAAAAAGTCGAAAAAACCGCTTCCGCGTGTATTTTTGGGGGGCAAATTAATTTTCATCTGCTTTATTTTGAACAATGACACTAACAAGTATGTTTATTCTTACTATATAATTTGTTCTACCCTGTTTTTAGAGCACTTAAAACTTTTAAAACACATAAAAACACTCAGAGTCACTAAATGAAGTCGAGTTGCCTTTATCTGAGCATTGCTTAGGACACTTAAAACAATTAGAGTCACTTTAAATTTTGATTACAGCCTAAAATATTTTATTATGCGCATTTTTCAAAAAGGGGACAGAAAGGTTTATCCCCCCGGATAGTATAGACCGGATAATTCCATCCGGGGGATAGATTAATTCATCCCCCCGGATAGCTTTCAGGGGGGATACTCCGTTTCGTGTCACAGGCATTAAACTAACTCCCTGTTTGATGCATGCATTTTAGATCAAGATTAGCCTACCTGCCTCATCTTCGTCGGACTTAGTCGATCTCTGCACTCAGTGGGAAAGGTAGTGCTCTCAGTCCCGTTTGCTCGCAAATCCATCAAGTAGAACCATGCTTTTTCTATGGTTAGCCCGGCGGTATGTAATGGCCTCTCTTTTGAGCTGCGCCTCTTCTCTCGGTCACTCTCTACCACATTCTATAAGAACTTGAAAATTGCTCTTTTTGACCGTACTAGAGTCGGGAGCACCTCTGATTATGTCTAGCAGAGATTTGAGGACCTTATTGTATTGCGCGATAGAGACATAATTATAGTATTGCCCTGTAGTTGTCAACTTATGAAGCGCTTCTTCCAACCATGCCAATCCGGTTAAACAAAAAATAAACAATCTGTATTGAAGTCGAATCTGAAAATTTAAAAAACACCATCTGCATAGGTGACAGAAAACACGGTTTTATTATACGGAAAACTTTAATTAGACAATTTAAAGAGCATTAGATATCTGAAAGAAGTATATAATAATGATGACCATTGACCAGTCGCTCGTTGACAATCGAAAGACAGCTTCCAGTAAATGAAGTCAATGAGGTTAAGGCAGATGCAAGCATGAGGCCTCAGTGGCGCAGACAAGAGAGTTTATGGAGATAAAAAAAAACATTGACTTGGGAAAAAATTTCTAAGAAGGTTATTTATCCACTTAAATTTAAAAAAAACAATTTTTGTAGTAACAATTGTTTTTCTTACTTTATTCCCATTGTTACTTTATTCCTTTTTTATTTACTGTAGGCCTAATACTCTTGGGTTGGTGTTAGGAAGGGCATCCGGCCAGGCCATAAAACCTCCCATCATAAATTCCTGAACCTCTGGGCATTTGCTTCCTCTTCCTCCCTGCCAACTGTTGGTCTGTATCCTTTACTGCGTCCTCAATCATCACATTCATTATAGTATTCTTTAGTTAGCCTAATTTGATCTACAAGTAATGATGTAGAAAGTTACTGTAGTCGCAGCAATTTGATTCCAAATCGAGCTTTTCAAAGTTCAGTTATTTCACAATAAGACGGACATTTGCTTGGAAGTTTCACTTCAGTTGCTGGTTGGTCGTTGCAATCAGAGATTGGCTGATCAGGCAGGAGTAGTTTACAGTAAAGTTTCGGCTCATGTTCGACAGATGGCCGGTTCGTCAGGGTCAAGTAGTCTGCTTTTGTGGATGCTGTCTGTGGCTCCTGCCTTTCTACATCAGCTGGGATCGGTGTATTGAGTTCTTCAGCTGGTTGGTTGATGTAGTCAGCGATTGGTCGATTGCTCAAAAGTAGTTTACAGTACGCTTGTGGTTCTCGTGCGTTTGATGGACGGTTTGTTAAGGCGGAGTAGTTGGCATTAGTGGATGCTGTCTGGGTGACTTCGTCTTCAGTGTCAGTTGGCGTCGGTGAGTTTAGTTCAGCCTGTGCCACAGCGTGGAGTCCGTAGGGTGACGGAAGCAAGTGAAGATACGATGCTCTGGCTAACGAGTCATTGCGTCTGAACCCCTCAACTGTAACACAAGAGCAATATTCCTATACTGTTTTCTACTGAACAGCAACCTTCCCAGGCATATGCATAGATTATGTAATCACTGATTCGTGTCTTAATAAGAACGGTTCATATTAATTTTCTGGAAATTATCTTAAACTCCTATGCCCATATCCGGATTGGTCATTGCAAATAGAACATTATAGTAGAACCAATCAGAATGTTGGCCTATAGAATGCTTACGCATAATTATGTGGGCGCTATATATTTTGTAAATGATGATAATGAAGTCAGATGGATTAAAATCTCCGAACGAGTGCCAACTAGAATAATCTGTGAGCTTTCGCACCTTGCTGTATACAGTTACTAGTTGGCAAATCATTTGTCACTCTACCTGAAGGCCTATTCATTAAACTTGCTAATTTATACTGCAAGATTTGCACGCGTTCGATATTCTTATAAGTTGATTCAGCAGGATACAAAAGCTGAAATACAAAGGTTATTCGTAGTAGCCTACCAGCATCGTTGGATGTTGTGTTGGTTTCTAGGTTTTCATTTTCAGTTGATATCAATGAATTGACCGGAGGCTCAATCTGGAGTTCTTGAGATATTGGGAGTAATTGCATCGAAGCTGCTCTGACCAGAGAATTGTTTCGAATAATAACCGTTTCTAAAATACATTATTTGCTCACAGTTTATATCATAATCTCCAAACCTCCAAAGCGCCACCCTAAAGCCAGCTCGGGGCATCAGCTTATTCGCGGAAGCAGCCTAATTGTGGCGCCGCACACCGAAATTAGCATTAAGGTGATTTTCAAACATATTGCGTTTGATGCATCGTTTCAAAGGCCTTGTCTCAGGCGTCAAAATGACACAAAAATTATTGCTCTAGCTTAATTCTAGCCGAAGATACATGGGAAAAAGTGATCCAATTAAATTAATTAATTAATTTAATTTAATTAATTAAAAATAATAATTTGCATATCAAGAGCTCTAAAATAACTTGGCTACTTGTCCTTTGAAAAAAAAGTTCAAAAAATTTTTTGGGAAACTTTTTTAATTAAATTTTTTTAACAAAATAAAAAAATTTAAAAAATACTATTTCTCTAATATCTCTGTTGTGTAATCTCCGACTTAATGCTCATTTCGGTGTGCGGCGCCACAATTGGGTCAAAAGTGGTGTCTATAAGAGTAGTCCAAAGGAGGTCCAGGTCGCCCGGGTCGATTGTCATAATTATAATGCGTCGTTTAATAATTATAGCAGGAGGAACGCACAAAAGTCCCAACATTAGTTTTCAACTTTTTGAATGGGACTTACAAAACTTATATTAGATTTTATAGTACCTAGGCCCAATGCAAAGACTAACCAAACTTACATTAGATATTTATAGTAGGCCTACTTTTTACAATGCAAAGAGAAACATTAGCCAGTAAGAAGAACTTATTTGCAGAATATAACTTCTAATTAAAAAAATCCGTTGAAACGTGTTCCGATTGTATAGGCCTACCTGCATTGAACTTTCTCCAAAACTGTCTAAATCCCAACCCCACAACCAATGAAACGAGTCCTGCGACGCTGAGTAACTGAATAATTAGCACCAATCCAGCTGTGCTTAACGTAGTTGAATTTTCGTCTGGTTCTGAGCTCAAAGTTGTAAATATCTCATCTGTAAAAAGAAAGAATCAGAATGACAATCATGGTGTAGACCTACCCCATTCCTCACAAAGTCAAACGTCTGTTTTGATAAATATGAATGATTAACGAGAGAAGGAAAAGGAAAAGTAAGATTTAACTCAGTAGTGGCGCTAGGGATGGCTAGGGGCTAAGCCCCCTGAAAAAGGCCATCCATTTTTTCCCATGCAAAAATTAAATATTTTGGCGATTTACCCCCTTTAGCCCCCCCAACCAAGCTTAAAGGTACGCACGAGATTTGCCAGACAGTTTTGCGGAAATGAGAAAGGACCGTTTTAGAAAATTTGGACCCAATTTCTAAAAAGAGGTCGTCATAAATTTTGACACGGCAGAAATGGAAATTTTTCTTGAGATTTTGGCCGATGACTTAAAAAAAGGTCGTCAGAAATTTTTGCGACTGAAACGGACAATTTTCGCCCGCGTATTCAGCCCCCCGAAACTGAAGTCCTGGTGCCGCCATAACATTTTTTCCGACAAAACCATACGCGTTTTGTATTTTTTGAAAGGTACGTACGTATTTTAACGCATTCTGTTTTAGGGTACGCGCACCCTCGAGCTATGGTTGAAATCATCTCAGGCACTCGGTTAGGGTATCACTGCCAATTCTGCTACTACTACTACTACTACTACTACTACTACTACTACTACTACTACTACTACTACTACTACTACTACTACTACTACTACTACTACTACTACTACTACTACTACTACTACTACTACTACTACTACTACTACTACTACTACTACTACTACTACTACTACTACTACTACTACTACTACTACTACTACTACTACTACTACTACTACTACTACTACTACTACTACTACTACTACTACTACTACTACTACTACTACTACTACTACTACTACTACTACTACTACTACTACTACTACTACTACTACTACTACTACTACTACTACTACTACTACTACTACTACTACTACTACTACTACTACTACTACTACTACTACTACTACTACTACTACTACTACTACTACTACTACTACTACTACTACTACTACTACTACTACTACTACTACTACTACTACTACTACTACTACTATTACTTCTTTTACTACTATTAGGCCCTACTATTTTCCATTCAAGGAAGTCAATCTATTGTTTTTTTTATAATATGCTGTAACTCTTAATATGGGAATTTTGCTCAATATCTGCGGTTTGTTTCTCCATAAATTGTTTGTGCTACTCTGTAGACCAGGGGTTCTCAACCGGTGTGTCACGACACACTATAGTGTGTCGCGACGCGACCGGCGGTGTGTCGCGTAAAAGTGGTGTGTCGCTAGTTTGTCGCGAAGAATTGGTGTGTCGCTAATTCTCACAGCATGCAACCGTCGTTCTTGCATTACACTGACTTATTCACTTTAACAGTTTCGGAGGCGTAGGCTTTACGAATATAATCGTAGAACTTCATTTGTCTATTCCATTTGATCGCAATTGGAAGCAGCCAAAATGTGTACCTTATAAGCGCACATGCACTCCCATAATTATATGTAGGCTATGCCTACATTACATAGACTACAGTAGCCTATAAGGCGTTGGCGAACGCACCGATTAAAATTTTACCCAAAGCTATAACCTTCGAAAATAATGGGAAAAATTATCATAAAGGAACAGACATGTTGCTATTCTAAAATTGATGACGCGGATTGGTTGGATGTGCTATCTTAGCTGCTTGCGTGTTCAGAGCGTGACAATTTACCGAATTAAATAAGGTGGACAAAGTCCAGAGATCAGAAGTCCCAATTAATGGCCCAAGTTTTGTAACTAAAAATTACCTGTAGACCTAGGCCTCGTTTTCCAGTTTTCCATTGCAATAATTCGACGTTTTGAGGGACGTTTAGTTTCTGTAGTGTTTGCAGCGACCCTTATCCCATGTTTTCTTGCTTTGCCTTGAGCTATTAGAGTGGCTTGGACTATGGATAATTTACAATATTTCATGCTATTTTTAAAATCTAAAACCGTTTTATATAGGCTAACTCATATTTGACTATTTTCATTCGTTAGTCTCATTTACGGGTAAGGACCCAAGCTTAAAGTCTTCAGGCTCATCTGGCTGGGTTGCCACACGCAGTTGTAGGTTACGTGTCGCACTCACAAAACCTGTGGGTCCTCACCTTACTATGATCCAAAGAAAATCCAGGTGCAAAAATCCAATTAACTGTTAGGTCAAAAAATTAGGTAGCACGACACTTAATCCCGCGACATTTGATACCGCGACACTTAATACCGGACACTTAATCCCGGCGACATTTAATCCCGCGTCAGTTAATCCAGCGACAGTTAATCCCGGCGACATTAGATGCCGCGACACTTAATGAATTTTTGTACGACTATTGTTGTCCACATAGCCAATTAGCTAGTGGTTCGACTATTGTTGTCCACATAGCCAATTAGGTAGGCATCTGTTCTGGTTTTCTGTTGTACATCTTACATAAAACGATCATTGTAGAGGATTTTAAACAGGATTTGCGAAATTCAGTCTACGGTAGGGCTGCTAGGGCAGTGACATGGAGGCGAATTTCGCCTGCAGTAGCAGAGGCAAGCAAACTGTGACACATGGACATTACGAATACAGGTACATTAAACATCGCGCCAATGCCAACGGAGGTCTTTTTTTATCAAGAACTGTGAATATTGCTGTGAGTATTGAATTTGTCGAATTTTACTGGTTTCATAATATTTATTTGCACAGGCTTTACTCTTTTGAACAACAGTGAATATTGCTGTGAATATTGCTCTTATGGAATTTAACTTTTTTAATTGTTATTTTATTTTCCCGGCATTAAGTGTCGCAGGATTAAATGTCGCCGGGATTAACTGTCGCGGGATTAATTGGTCGCGGGATTAAGTGTCGCCGGGATTAAATGTCGCCGGGATTAATTGTCGCGGGATTAATTGGTCGCGGGATTAAGTGTCGCCGGGATTAAATGTCGCCGGGATTAATTGTCGCGGGATTAATTGGTCGCGGGATTAAGTGTTGCGGGATTAGCTGTCCGGTACTAACTGTCGCGGTATTAAGTGTCGCGGGATTAAGTGTCATGGAACCAAAAATTATTATCGCAGAGTCATAAAATAAAAAAAGTCGTAAAAGTCATAAAAGTCGTAATTTTAGATTAGCAGAAATTGAAATTTTTTAATAATAATTATAAACTAGAAAGCATTCAGTGTCAAAATCTCATTCATTCAAATTTTTAGCAATTTCAAATATATAGGCTAATTAAATTTTTTTAGCGATATTCACATGACGATTGCATGGTGTGTCGTAAAATTTGGTTGCAAGATTAGGTGTGTCGCGCGCGAAAAAAGGTTGAGAACCCCTGCTGTAGACCATACTTGTAAACTTACTCAAATCCGGGTTCGAAGCGAATCTGAGTCCATGCTTATTCGTCGATATGATGGTCGATCTGATTCCGGTTACAAAACCTTGCAAAGTGAAACCTTAACCGTTACTGGGCTAAGCTAATTTATTAGTCAGTGTGATGATTAGTAATTATTAGCAGAAAGGATCTTCCCATTCGCTGGCTATCTGGCTGGATTTTAATTAAATTCTTCCTTGTTTTTCTTCCCCGGTTCATCTATCGATGCTCTATATCTGTATCTGTCTCTGCCCCTTTCCCTGTCTCTTCCTGCATATCTGACTCGCTGCACCAGTGGCGTAGCAAGGTTTTGGGGATCCCTGTGCAGGGTTTCGGTGGTGGGTCCCTTCAAATAAGATGCCTTCGTTTTAGTATCATTATTTTGGTAATGTATAACTGGTTGTTAGGTTCCA
Organism: Lumbricus terrestris; assembly: GCA_949752735.1. Taxonomy (NCBI): domain Eukaryota; kingdom Metazoa; phylum Annelida; class Clitellata; order Crassiclitellata; family Lumbricidae; genus Lumbricus; species Lumbricus terrestris. The sequence goes on from OX457037.1 coordinate 5,166,631, forward strand.
CGACTCTCTACGACTGGTTCTTGTCCTGGGATGGGCTTTAGTCACGGACAGTTGACTTTGGTAGCCTGGAGGGTGACACCTGGTGACAGACTGTTTCTATATAAGGTCTGACTTCAGAGGGCGTCTCTCTCTCTTGAGCTTGAGCAGATGATAGTTAAGATAGAAGATGACGATCTGATGTTTTCGGCTGCAGGGTGACTGCATGGCAGTCTTCTTGTCAGATGTCTCGTTAGATTAAGTTTAGTTAAGCTTTCTTTCGTTACACCTCGACTTGGTGTCTTTAGTTAAGTCAGTTCGTCGTCAGCCTGTTGCTGTTCGAAGATGTTGGTTCGTACGGTCGTCGCGGAAGAGACAACGCCGTTGACGACTTTCCACTGGACTGCAGTGTGGTAACTGTATCATTTCGCCTGTTATGTTAATTATACCTTTAAACTAGACACGAGTTTCATTTAATCGAGCTGAACTTAGTAGGGACCTTAACATAGGGGGCGCAGCTCGTAACATGGTGTATCACCATAGTTTACACAATTATTCTCTACGCGATGTCGATATCCACATCCACCCCTACTGTTCAAACTGAATTCAATTGTCCCCATGTTTGATGAAGTCATCGGCAGGCCTATTATAGGGGAGAATGTCCAGGTTTGGGACAGGTCCTGCATTGGGACAGTGGCGGTACAGAAGTCGTCTCTATATATTATCGCGTGTAAAAATAGCCAGGGAACGTATTTTGATGTGGCAAATCATACGTCTTATCCTGCAATAAAGAAGACGTTTTACAGAGATATTGGAATTTTCAATTTTCGGGCTAAAAATATTTTTTTTATTCACTCAGTCTCAACCACTGCATAAAATGTCTAGTGCTAATTTAGCTCAAACTATTAGTAAACTGTTTAGGACAGTTCATTGCAAAGCATATGGTGAAATTTGGGGATCATTCATTGAGTACATTTTTTATTATCTCAAAAGTAGTGCCCTGGTCATTGATGGCCTGCATTGGGACATGCGCACATGGCCTGCATTGGGACTATCCCAATGCACGAAATTCATCCTAGGAAAATAAACTTAAATGGTTTTACTGTATATTGTGTGCAACAGAATGCTATCAGGATGGGTAGAGATATGTTACGTTGCACTCACTTGAAATTGACCCTTAGGCTATTTTTAAGGTTATTTTTTATTAGGATTACATGGGTCTATGGAAGCTTGTTCGCATTGATTAAATTGTTGATAATATTATTGTTTAATCTACTCCAGTCACTCATATAGATATTATCAACTGGATATGATCTATTATATACACTACTAGATATGATTAGAACCAGATCTGTTGTTTGTCCCAATGCTCCACATGCGTTGTCCCAATGCAGGACGCCATGGCCTGCATTGGGACACATTTTTTCACAACGGAAAATTCTAAATTTTTTAGGTTTATTCTTGTGATAATATTGCAATAAAATCAGTTTCGATTCATGAAACATTGCTGTTTCGGACAATATCAACATTATGCATGTACTACAACTAACACAGATTGTATGCCATAAAATGTAAAATTTGTCCCAATGCTGGACATTCTCCCCTAACACAGGCGTGGTCAGCAGGCTTAACAAATGCGGAAAGTTCACATATTTTGGCGGACCTTCTTTGCTTGTACTTTGTTGTTGCCTAGCAGCGCCACTTAAATAAGATTGAAGCCCAACTGAGGGACAGAGGAGTATTTCTAAGTAGGCCTAAATTAATTATGCGATTGCAATTTCAAATTAGCCAACGCAAAGCACTTCAAAGTTATAGCGCTCGACACCATTATATTTGAGCGTAGGGTACTGTACATGAGCAAAACTACCTGCCCGCCAAAGACTGCAAAGAGTAAAGATTTTTATGATGGCACACCGCACACCGTTGTGTATGAAATCACGCGCTTCCAAATTCCGACTTAAGTAAAATTAAATGCGCTGTAGGCTTACAGTTCGACTTGATTACATTCTGAATATTCTTAGACCGCCGGGATCCTTGTGCAGCCGGAGCCCTGTTACAGTATGCTACACTGCACATTCTGCACAATCCATTGCTACAGCATCGCTGTACATGCAGAATTGAATACATTCCGAATAATTTCCTAAAGCGAAAATTACTCTGACCACCAGGGGGCCCTCTACAACCGTGCACTGCACTAGTTGCACGACCTATTGCTACGCCACTGCGCTGCACCCTCCAACACACAATAATCATGGGCTGCCCTTTTAAACCCAGCGCGCCACCTTAGCAGCTACATGTACTCTCCCATCTCTGTTTTTTGGTATCCAGATTACAACCTGCTTTGGAAAACACTGACTAGACACATCGCTCGTGAATAAACTGGTGCCCTACGCTGTGCTTGCGAGTGGCGCCCTAGAAATTTACGATTACGATACTCTTAGATAAAATAATAATAAGAAACGAGTTGAAAACGTATACCATAATTCAACAGCGGAATGCTTTTCTTTATTGACCCGAGTGCATTTACAGCTGTGCATTCGACAATGCTTTTCTTATCCAAATACGATGCTCTATCAAATACGAGAACCGATCCCTCTGTGGATGTGTTTGTCTCAAGAAAGGTCCACCTGTAAGTTGGAGTTGGGTTACCATCTGCTGAACATACGAGGCGATCCTCATATCTAGCGATGCTGAGATTTCTTGGTCCATCTAAAATAATTAGAGGTCTATAATAATTATTATTCACGTGGGTTCCTATATTGCAAAAGCCATCTTTGCAGCCATGGTCACAGTTTCGAATTCACGTGAGCAGGGCTCTCACAGTGTCTTGAGGTCATTGAATCCCTTACGTCCACACTATTTAAAAACTTCAAAATTTTATGAAACTCTAATGTAGGTCTACATGACAACGCGTTGATAGTAGGCTAATGTCCAAAGGACTGCAATCGTTAAAGTGCGTTGACGAATTTGTGCCAGCAACTAATACTAAGATGGACAATGGGTCTTATCTGGTCCCTGGACCGCGTTCCTGGAACGGCCTTCCTAAGTTCCTACCTCCAATCAGGAAAAAATCCTCTTGCTTTGCAACTCTTAGCATCTGTGAAGACCACACATATTACAAAGCGTATGAGAACCATTGTCTGTTACTGTACAGTGCTTAGTGATGCCGCAGAAATTTTAATTGATTACAATTAAAAATACAAAGCTTTAATGTTAAGTGCTGATAACCATTTTGGGTGCAAAACAGAAGACCATCATAATATGATGGTCTTCTGTTTTGCACCCAAAATGGTTATCAGCACTTAACTATGAGAATAAGAAGCTGATCGATATGCAACAACTTGTGGACCAAGATTCGTCCACAGTCGATGAGATGACTGTCATGGTAGCCTAATCTACTCCGTGAATATGAAGCGAGGCGGCTACTTCTTAAATTTGCTCGTTAACTCGTTGGTAGCCTAAGGGTGCTCAGTTGCACAATAGCTACTGAGTACTGAAGTGTACATAAGAAACCGCAAAATGATGGCATTGATAAATGATACTTACACACATCACGCGCCGTATGATTCCATGTGTATTTGTAATCAGGAACATTTCCTTGAGTATTATTTGGCAACTGAAAATCAATCTCGCATTTGAATGTAACGCCGTTATCTTCAGGTTGAAGTGGTCTGATGACTGAAGAGGTTGCGGTCATCAATAAGTTTACAGTTCGGTTGTCAGAACTGCTTATATTTACAGCCATAGCGTCTGCCGTCCAAGTAAAAATAGGAATCATGCTTCCAGTATAATATCCAACTGTGCACTTCATCCGCAGATAACCCTTAACCATCGTTCCTTTACCTTCATTGATTGTACTCGCAGAACATTTCGGAGAAGAACCTAATAACATGTTTTAGTTAATCATTAGGCTTTCATACTTATGCGACTCGTTGAATGTTTTTTGTTGATTTCTTTGATAAATTATTATTGATTTCAAGCAGGCAAGTGAAAATGAAAGTCATAATGGTTCCCCGCACTGAGAGCAATAAATGTTAGTAGCGGTCATGTATCTTAGAATTGTAGCGACGTATGACTACGCTACAGGTTTCTGGTCGATAATATTATTATATTATTATTTTATTTAATTTTTGATCGGTTTCAGAGATCTGATATATATATATGGCTTTATTTCGGTGGTTCGTGTGACCTAGATTTTAATGTTGATGCGTGTTTGACACGGGTCACCGCGACCGCCTGTCTAGGCAGCAGCTGCTGCTGCCTCATTAATTGGTATATTTTCGCACGATCTAGTCGATCGTCGGTGGCTGTCTTCAAAGGCCATGCCGCTTGCAGTCGATGAGAGTAATTAATCTTTCGCACACTTCTCTGCGGTGGTCCGACACATCGAGTGAGCAAGCAATACAGTCAGACAGACAAAGAGACGCACTGAAGAGGACGTATTGGCCTGTGTATGTGTTAATAGCTCTCTGCTTCATCAGGTTGAATTAGTGCATTTGAGGTTACGTGATCTCACGTCTGAGGGCGCTTTTCAGAAAGAGAGATAGAAGGGAAAAGACCGTGAGCTACAGACCGACGACAGACATACACGGAAGGCCGCAGCTGGCAGCTAATTCTTGCCGCCTTGAAACAGCTGCGTTGCTGCTGGGTTTGCGGGCGCGGCTCGCTTGCTGGTCATGCGCAGAAAGGGGGACGCGCTGGAAGTCAGGCAGCTATAAAAGCGAGAACAGGCAGCAAAAGCGCAGTTGCGCACAGGATTTCAAGGACAGCGGATATATCGACAGTTGCGCACAGGATTTCAAGGACAGCGGATATATCGACAGTTGCGCACAGGATTTCAAGGCAATTGGATGTATTGCGGCTTTTGGTAGTCTTAGGCTCGATCGAGTTGGTGAAGCGTGGCCAGGATACAGCGCCAGCTTACACTAGTCTCCTGCGTCGTTGCGTATACACGAATTCTGTCGGCGATTCATTCTCTCTCGACATGGAGTCGATCTAATAAAAGAGTTTGTTTGTTGCGAGAAATATATCAGCGTTGTTGCGAGTTTTTGCCTTCGCTTTCGCATTGGATCTACTCCTGGATTAATCAGTCAAGGCCTCTCTTCGCCCTGTCACACGGAGTGATTTATCGTGGGCTTCGAATCGTCAGCGCTCTGCTCTCGTTCTTCGGAATTGTGTTGCGAAGCGGTTGTTCGTATGTTTGCCTAAGGGCGTCTTTCTCAAACGGCCTGGATACATAGCCGAAATTGTTGTTCATTGCGTGAGATCAGCGACGGATTTAGCTGATCTTTTCGGGCGTTTCAAACTCGACGCCTTTCTGTGTGTTTCGTCGCCTCTCTTGGATATCGTCTTCGTCGCTGTTCTTCGCACACGATCGGCTTTGTCCCTTGTCTTCGGGCATAAGGTACGCTTTATTGGGGAATTCATACGATCGGTTAATTAGAGATTTTGGGCTGAACTGAAATTGGCCGTGGGACTTGAGAGTCAATCGGGATTTAATTTAGGCATACTCCGGTTGATAGGTGTTTGCATTGAATTGTTGCATTTGATTTTCATTGAATGTCTTTACAACGGATAGGAACTGATAATTGAACTTACTGACTTTTATGTTTGATTGCTTTGAACATAATTGATGTCAATTGAAGATTCAATTGATTGTGAATAATAAGAAATATTAAATAAAACTACTGACTTTGATCCTTGATGGCATTGAATGCAACTGACGTTGAATGAATACTTGATTGATTGTGAGCTATAAAGATAGGAGTCATTTCTATAGCGCTATGGAGGAGTCTAGGCCAGTCACTCCTGCTCAGCCTTCTAGGCCCCCTTCTTCTATGGAGATATTGCTCGAGGCAATACAAACTAATGCTAAGTCGACTCATGAAGCAATGACTTCTATGCAGTCGTCAATTGAGACTAATGCCAGAGACACGCAAGAGGCGATTGCCACGGTGGAGTTTAATGTCCTGGCAGTGCAATCAAATGTTAGTGATGCTATTTCCTCAGTACAATCAAATGTCAGGGAAGCGCTGACGGAAGTGGTATCACGATTGGAAAGGCTAGAGGCGTCGCCGATACCCAAGCCTGCTGTGGATTTGAACCCTGGTTACCTCACCGCTATTACCACTGCGGACGCGCCATACCACTCGACCATCGGCCTGGAAGAAACTTTGGGTGCTAGGCCTAAAGATTTCGCACACCCTGGTATATTGCGAAGAAGTGATAGATTGGCTAGTAGGCCGCCAATTTCATATAGGGAGTCCGGTAGTGTGGTTCACCGATACATGGTAAAAAATAAAGTTCAAGCTAAAAACCAGGGCGCCCTCCCAGTTTGTTAGACCTATGAATAGTATTATTGAGACAAAATTTCAGCTTCCTATTCCAACTGGAAGGCGGTGCTCAACGACAGTCTTACTTTGCATGGGCCAATGAAAAGACGTTAATTGTAGAAATCAATGTGTTGAGCATATAATTACTCCAATACAATTGTGCTTTATTTCAAGATAGATGATACATTGCTGTAACATGACAATATGTGTGACACTTAAACAATTGGTGAGCTTGAAATATAAAATTTCAGTAGGTTTTAAATATGGAAAATGTCAAAAAATGTCAAAAACATCGTTAAATCCACGGATGTCTATTGTTCTCGTTTTATGACTCCAAACATACGATGACGTCTACACTGTAGAAGGCTTTGCAAACACAGTGTCAACAGCAGATTTCTTTGTTGATTGAGTGGGGACAGATTTTCTATTTGCCTCAACCACTTGGAGAAAATACTGCTTTCTTCTTCATCAGTGATGAGTCAGTTTAATTCCTTGAACAACTTCACACTTCTCTTAGCCATGTCGTTTACCACTCTCAATTGCTGACTTCAGCCTCTACCCTGCTGATAATCATCATCGTCAGGCTATTGCACTGGTGTAAGTATAAAAAGGAATCATCAAATTTCAGGCGTGGCAGTAGTGTCAGTGTTCACTGGGTTGCAAACTCGCCCAGGCAATCCCCCTCCTTCTGTATCGCAGCACTACCGTCAACATCCTTTCACTAGGATTTGCAGTCATTCCGAAAAAATCTTCACCTTATCTGAACCATATCAGGCAGGCGGCATAATAGTGTCAGACATTCAGCCTCATCATTATTCTGAAAGGCACTAAGTATTGATAATTTTCTAGAACATTCATGGCAGCAACGTTGAGCTCCTACAAATAATTGTCACCTGAATCAAAAGTCCTATATCAATCAAAATTGACAGATCTTGTCCTGGAGTTTGAGTGAAGAAGGGCATCCAATCACACAAAAGGATGAATCTGAGTTTTCTTTTCCTTTGGATTGAATACTTCACGCTGACTGCTAAATCGTACAATTATTTTGATGATATGCAGTAACCTGGCCATTCAACGTGCATGGTAAATTGGGCTCTCCAGTTTCTTATTGAGGGTTGACTTCCAAGGACAACCATTGACACCTCAATGACTTCTTGGTAGTCGTCTCTGAAATTGACTTTAATTTCAGCAGTATACTTGATGAAACTGATCGGTCACTCATGGGAGGCTTCAGTAGCGGATACGACTTCCAGTACTCGTATGTTGTCACGTGTCACACCATCCCACACAGCTTTAAATCTCTTTAAGATTGTATTCTATTTTTGGATTAGATGGACAACAACACAAGATGAAGATTTTGGCTTAAATCAACTCCATCACAATGACGACAGCAGGCCAACCACAGGAACATTTTACATATCCTGTTTTTCAGAAAAACGTACACTTCACTAAAACGTCCGGTGTTGTGTCAAAGATCAAGTCTTAGCCATTATTAGCGAGTCTCAATAACTTCAGAAGATGATGAATGACCTTGGATTTAAATTATTTCCTGTCATGAAGGGACATTTGGGCATACCAAAGAGTTTAGCGACACCATCACCTGAAACTAGCACTCACAGACGGTCAACATTTCCAGTGTCCTGCAAGTGGTTAATTTGGTACAAATTCAGATCTTACAGCTTCAGCATGCTCCATTTTGGCTTCTTAAGCACTCCATATGAATGGTTTTCCGTGAAAATGGCAGGACAAAAGGATCGCACATAAGCGCTGCAGTAATTGTGACCAACAATCTCAATGGTTCATGATCAGATCACCTGAAGTGTTCTTCTTCTTTTCCGTGCTCTGCCATTAGGCAGGTTCGAATGTTTGACGTCTCTATTCATCTCTGAAGTGTTATTGCTATCAAAATGCACTTGCCACTTGATGGCTAAACAGTAGGGTGTCCCAACAAATATTTTTCTAGAAACTTGAAATGCAGTCCCCCTAAAAAGTTTCCATATGGTCCCATAATAACACCTGTAAAGTTTTATGACACTAAAAAAATATTTAGGGGTGGCTCAAGCCGCCCAAATTTAACCCATATTGGCATAATTTGCGCCTGATGTGTCCAACTTCTAAATGCCTTTATATCCCAATCGTTGATCCTATTATAACAAATTTACTACCCTTGGAAAGCTCGTGAATGGTAGAATTAACAGGTATTTAACTTTATTGGATACAATGGATATTTTGGGCATAGTCTTATGCTCAAAAAATGCAAAATCGAGAAAAATTTGAGATTTTTGAACTTTGGACACAATATCAGTGCACACACAACTAATCATTGGGAGTAGTCATTACAAACTCTTGATAATGCAACAAGTCGTGGTTTTAGCTCCTCCATACCTTCATCTGCTTCATAGTAAGAAATTCTGAGGGGGCTGTGAGGTTCAACCCCTATTTGTCCTAGGACCACACAGTAAAGTTTTAATTGCACACCCCATGCAGCTACACAACAAATCAACGTCTGGACCGTTATTTTTTTACTATTCTCATACTGATCTGCTGATTCTACATCACTGCACTCAAATTGTTCTTCAGTTCTACGTTCTACATTTACACATGTCAACAAGATTGTCACAATTGTGGTTAGAAAACATGTGCCTGTGTTTTTCGACAACCTGTACGAGAAATTGTCTCCGATCTACGTTCTTCGTTATCGTTGAGCTGAAATTCTGTATCAAAGCTGCGTCATGTTTGTTCAGCACAGTCATTTACACAGACCAACGTTATGAAAAATCACACGTGGTCTTATACGATTGGCTATCTCGCCACTCTTTCACCGAAAGATCGAGAAAACTATATTTGAACGCAGCATGGTTTGGGAAAAACTTTTAGGAAGAGATAACCCCGTTATTCCACATTAATGAGAACTCACTGAAAGAACAGAGAGAATTGCTATCTCTTATATCTTAGGTGCTGGTATACCAAGAATGATGTTGCATCATTTTCAGACTTGTCATCTAGAGCAGCATTGCCAGAATTATAAAGCTATGGATTAATTCAAAGAGAGCAGTGACTCTACATGAGAACACCGCCTGACTGTAGATGTCAATCACAAATCTGAGACTTGTTTGGGTTGGATGCCCTGTAATTCACGGTCGTCAACTGTATATGTGATTCGTTTCCATCATAAAGCAATTAGATCTATATTGCCTTACCCATCCAACTTGCTCTGTGATGGCAACAGGCTTGCGAAATGCTACCGAATTGTTCAATCCAACCATGAATACCAAGAGTTTTGAAAATTCTTGATAGTCATATTTCGAGTATGGCCACGCTAAAGCTGTTCAGTAATGAATTCTTATGATTTGTTAGATGCAGACTGCAGTAGCATTGGTCGAGGGTTTGGTTGATGGTGAACCAGATTGGAGCATTCATCTTTAAATGGCTTGCAGAGCTTAATTACAGACCATTGATGGACAAATTTTTACCAAGGACACAAAGAATGCACCAGGCAACTGGACTTAAAAGATTTCTGTGATGTTAACAAGATGTTACGACTGATGGCTGATGTAGAAGGGTGCAAGGCATTGCAAACTCTATTTAATATGCAGTTATTGAAAGCCGTTGTCTCAAAGCATTTGCCAATAATTAGGCCTAATGCATCACACTTTCACGACTTCAAAAGGTTCAAACTGCAACCGTTGATTCCTGTCCTGGTCCAGAGGTCAACTTTAGCACACCAACATGTTTGTAGGCTACGTCCACCAACTAGAGAAAAATCAGACTGACAATCTGTTAACCTTATTCATTTCTACTCCACTGATGATTGCCATGTGGAGGTAGCGACCTGCAATCCTAGTGCACGACATTTACATCATTCGTTTGCTCGAGAGCTTAACTGTCGTCCTTATGCTTGAAAAACCTCATTCGCAAATACAATAAGGTTGCATATTTGTAGATTTTAGTATTTCAGAGCAATATAAGGTTATTAAGCAATACATAAGCACGCTAGTGGGATCAAAGTGTGGACCTCCGAAAATTTCAAACTCATAGGCCTATATGTCGCACGTATAATTTGTGACAACTTACACATATTATATGTGAGCTTTGAGCGGCCTCTAAATATTTTCAAAATGTCCAGAAATTTGGCAGGTACTATCATAGGACCATAAGGAAACTTTTTGGAGGGACTGCATTTCAAGTTTCAAGAAAAATATTTTTCCTGTGCAATCGTGGGACACCCTACTAAACAGTTGTCAAGTAGCTAGCACCAGGGCTGAAAGTGGTTTAGAAAAGTTGCCGGGTCTGTCTTTTGGCCGGAAAGCGCCGAAGGCGCGAAAGTGCGAGTGCCGAAGGCACGAAGCCCATACCGACTAGGGGGTCTGGGGGAGCGTCGTAAGCTCCCCCAGCGGGGTCTGGGGCGGAGCCCCAGCGACCAACGCAGTTTTAGCTGTGTTGACCTCAACTAGAGTCCATTTTAGGCTCTTATTTGCCAGCTATTTTATGAACGATAAAGTCATGAAAACTTCAAGAAGAAGTCTTTTTGCAGAGTAGCAGATTATCAGGATAACAAAGTCAAAGTTTATACTGCAAAAGAAATTGGTTTCGTCTTTACCATGATCACAAAAGTTAAAAGTTTAGGCCTATAACAACTTTATAAGTTTACAGCTGTCATAATTATGGGTAAGTTTAGGAAAACCCTTTATGGGTTTTACCAGCTCAACCCACCCAAAATGTGTAATTTGAATTCTAATTTTTTAAAGCTAATTCTATGAAGGCCTAGCCTATACATTGTGTATTTTGCAACCATTGCTTAGTGTTGAGCCACTAGCACTATCCTCAAGTCACTTCACTATGGTTGAAAATCCCAGAGCGAATCCACATCAAAGTTTTCTCCTTAACCTACAGCTCCTTACAATACTCCCAGTCCAGATATCTTCGCGAACTGTTCACCATCCAGCCAATCAGCTCTACCCGATCATCGGCCTCTCTTTCTCTCTCCGCCGACGGTCACATTTTCAAAATGTTTTTGAATTTACACGCTGCAATATTAGCATGTTAGACTGTCATTGTAGCGAAAATGCTCATCATTTCAATGCTGACAGTCGTGGTTTACGGCTTTAAAGTGTCTTCTCCTATTGTTTAAATCTATCAAATTTCCTAACTGTATGGTATTATTTTAACTGTCATCTCAGCAAAATCTCTTATAATTTCACTGCTGAAAGACTTGATTTAAGAGTTCAACAGATATCTCATTTCCCCAATGGTCAAATTTGATGAATTTCCACATTGCAGTAGTAGCATTGTAGGCTGCTATTTTAGTGAAACGGCTCATCATTTCAGTGCCGAAAGTCGCGGTTAATGACTTCAAAAGTGAACCCTTTCATTTTTAAAATGTTTTTACATAATTATCCAGTATCCACACTGCAGTGGCATCATTTTAAGCTGTCATCTCAAAAATTTTCTCATAATTATTTCATTGCTGAACGAAAATTTAATGGCTTAAGTGTTCACTGAATGTCTTCACCACCGTCACCACGTCGTAGGCCTATAAATTTTTGAATTTCCACACTGCAGAGGTAGAATTTTTGCTGTCGTGGTAACAAAATTGCTCATTATGGATAAACACAGTGGATGACAATCTAGAAATGTATAGAGTCTAATGATATTTCCGAAATATTTCTGAAATATTGGGAATATCAGCATCTCCATCCCCAACCGCTAATTTCGGGATCCGCCCTCTGGCCCCCTAAGTCTCCGCCTATGAATGCTGCTGCTAATTTAACACCCTATTTCCTAATGTAGTTGCACAGGACTACGGGCGTAGTCCATCCCAGGAAGCCGGAGGGCCGCCCAGTAAGGTTATGGTGCACATAACCTCATCACGGGTCGGCGGCATGTTTAACATATCTGCGGTGTATTCATTTTCATAAGCATCTACGTTAGCCATTTGCCAAAAATATTTAAAAAATGCTACCGATTTAACCTAGTTTTGGCGAATGACGACCTATTTTTAGTCATTCGCAACTAATTTTTGGTAAACAAGCGACCCGGCTGAGACCCGGCAACAGCAGGTCTCGAAAATCGAAGCCGGGTCGCAGACCCGGACCGACCCGGCTCACTTTCAGCCCTGGCTAGCACTGACTGTAATAAGTATGATAGTACAACAGAATCTATTTCAAGTTCATCTACATGACAAGGGTTGAGGTTTTTGATCAAGCTAAAAGACATCAAGATTTCTTGCTATTAATACAACTACATGGTAATATTTCGATGTCGTTGAGCACCGCCTTCCAGTTGGACTGGCAAGCTGAAATTTGGTCTCAATAATACTATTGACAGGTCTAACAGGCTGAGAGGGCGCCTTGGTATCTAGCTTGAATTTTATTTTTTTGGACCACCCTAGAGTCCGGCAGTCGAAATAACTGGCCGCCTTTCCATCGTTGGGATTCGAACCCGGAAGTCACCTCATCCTGTCCTCCCTCTATCTCTAGAGCTCGTCCACAGCAGCACGCGGTCCCATCGAGCGAAGATCCGGAAGTGGCGACTCCGGGGAGGCCGATAGGGGCGGGCGTTACAGAATGACTATTCGTGTAGGCTACTGTCATTGACTGTTAGTAGGCCTACCCCTTATTACAATATTAAAACCTGCAAACTTAATTTATTCTAAGATTAAATCCGAATTAAATATACCGACTCCATCTGACTGGAAGACACACAATTTTCACTTCCGCTAACAGGTCTTACAGATCGATGGACGTTACGCCGTATCAATCAATCAATCAATCGTAATTTATGTAGCGCCCCTTCGTGGTACCTACTCAGTATTTGTGCTCTGTTTAAACACGCATGCCAATGCCCATGGCATCTGATCTTTATACATACCAAGAACCGTCAGATGTGCTACAGATTTGTTTCCAGTGACGATTGTAACACATTGGTATCTTCCCGCGTGATCCAAATCAACTGAATCGATGATAAGATTATGTTGCCCTCTGATATTCTTATCAATTTTATATCTTGATTTGAACGGTAAACTTATATCGTCGCCGAAATAAATGTCCGTATCTTTGGATGTATTGAATGAAGTAAATCCCCAAATGACGCTTTGGTTCCCATCAACGCTGCATTTCAGTTCCACTCTGTCTCCGATTACTGCGACTGAATTTCTCGGAACAGTCAACGAAGATGCATCGCAGGAAAATTTCGAAAAGCTATCTGAAAACCATAAAACTAATTTTAATCAATCATAAATTCTGCCTCATTCGCATTACAACGTTAGTAAGATCGCAGTGTAATTATAACACTAATAATTTTTTTGTAGAGTTGATGCGCTTGATGTGCATTGTGCAAAGCTCACTCTCGGCACGATCTTCACGCCGTCTCCGTTCTGCTGACCGCCTTGATCTATTTGTACCACGGTCACGAACCTCATTAACCCAACATTGGGCTTTCGCTATTGTGTGTCTCTCAAAATGGTAGCATGATTCTGGAGAAGAATGATTTCATCTACATATCTTCGCTGCTTGAAAACCTTTCTTGTTTCACGGACCTGTCACGCTGAGAGCGCTGCTGAATGGTTCTGCTATGAGAAGTGCTTCACAAATGTCCATATTAGATTAGACTATAGCAAATTAGATTTGATGAAGACGGTTGAGATAAAAAAATCCCATCAAAACGATTTTTGACGACAAGCTGGTTTCAGCGTATACTGTATACATAGGGGTCTACCAAAAAAAGTAGACCCACGTGATCATCGGTCACACAACCTAAGATATTGTAACGGAAATACACTCTCGACGCGTATACGGGCGTCGTAGCGGACACGGGAGTTGTACCCGGAAAGCGTCGTCTTTCACCCAAGCAGGGACCAGGATGCAACCGGTGAGCAGGACGCGTGATAGTTCGGCCTTCGTGGTCTATCGAAGGGCTTAATGTTTGAGTTTCCTCGACGACAGCAGAAATCGACAGACGACACGTATTCTCTCTTTTCAACCGTATTTAATAACTCGTTGCGATCACAGTACGAAAGAACATCAACAGACACTGGCGGCATGCACTGTCTTGACTAAGCACTAAGCTGACGGACCGAACTGCGGACGGCTAACTCTACTGACTACTGTACTCTACTACGCACTTATCTTCAGACGTCTGTTACCCGCTGACTCCTCAACTTCATCTATTAGCTAAACTTCACCGAGCTCTCCCCTCTATTACTGCGTCTTGTGAGCTGACTACTGCTGCGGGCAGAGCTATTTATACCCACCAAGGAACTTGGCCTACGGAACTTGGCCTACGGAACTTGGCCTACGGAACTTGGCCTACGGAACTTGGCCTACGGAACTTGGCCTACGGAACTTGGCCTACGGAACTTGGCCTACGGAACTTGGCCTAGGGAACTTGGCCTAGGGGGCGTGGCCCAAAGGAACTTAGCCCAGGAGACTTGGCTAAGGGAACACGGACGAGGAACCAGGGGCGATGGCGATGGAACTATCGGCCATCGGAAGCAGGCAGCAAGGGCAACTCGTCGCCGTCGAGTCCTGGGGAACACGGGCCACTCTAAGGGAACACGGGCGAGGAACCAGGGGTGATGGCGATGGAACTATCGGCCATCGGAAGCAGGCAGCAAGGGCAACTCGTCGCCGTCGAGTCCTGGGGAACACGGGCCACTCTAAGGGAACACGGGCGAGGAACCAGGGGCGATGGCGATGGAACTATCGGCCATCGGAAGCAGGCAGCAAGGGCAACTCGTCGCCTCGAGTCCTGGGGAACACGGGCCACTCTAAGGGAACACGGGCGAGGAACCAGGGGCGATGGCGATGGAACTATCGGCCATCGGAAGCAGGCAGCAAGGGCAACTCGTCGCCGTCGAGTCCTGGGGAACACGGGCCACTCTAAGGGAACACGGGCGAGGAACCAGAGGCGATGGCGATGGAACTATCAGCCATCGGAAGCAGGCAGCAAGGGCAACTCGTCGCCGTCGAGTCCTGGGGAACACGGGCCACTCTAAGGGAACACGGACGAGGAACCAGGGGCGATGGCGATGGAACTATCGGCCATCGGAAGCAGGCAGCAAGGGCAACTCGTCGCCGTCGAGTCCTGGGGAACACGGGCAACCCCCAGGTCCTTTACATGCTCCCCTCACTACGCTAGAGGGTGTCCCCACCCTCGGAACAAAATAAGCGGAGCCACATGGCTCAACAATAACGATAGAAGCCAAAAGTGGCTATACAACACGGTGGCCAACGGGCCGAGTCCATCGCATACCAGAGTTTCTGGTCATTCGACCGAACGCTTCGAATGCAACGACCAACGGGTCGGACCAATCTACTAAAAGTTCACACTGTTCCTACCCTATCTCCATAGGAATGACCAACGGGCCGACCCCACATAATTCCCATAACAATGGCCAACGGGCCTAATGCAAGCAACAGCAGTTCAATGTCTTCATTTTAAATGTTCATTTACAAAATCCAAATTAAATTAGCTCGATCAGAACAAAATTAAACGTTTTCTTACTGCATAACAGTGATTGTCCTTCGCTACGACTTTTCCAAAGAATCAGAGTTCAGTAAGGCGGCGGCACGCCTAGCGATAGCGTGCTGGGCGGCGAGTCGTCCGTTTGGGGGACTTTCCGTTACGTCATACCGCGACGCTCGATATGCAGCCGGGGCACAGGGTAAAACCTCGTCCCCATCACTCCGATGGCTGTTCATAAACTTCCCCTGGTCTGTCCAAATTTGAGGGGGGACCCCACGGCCAACAACATCGTTTTCCACGGGGATTCTGGCAACTAGGGTAGCACCCCGATTATCCCTAGGAACGGCTTCTACGTACTTAGCGCTGTTGCAATTAAAGCTGAGAAAAGCCATAAGCAAAACTCCTAACACAACCACGCAAGCAAAACCCTTATGCACAGAATTGCTCTGCTGCTGCGTTGTTTGCCTTATGGGCGAGTCCCCCCATTGGCTTATCTCCAGTCTCATTCGTGTGCGTACACGTCGACATCCTTCTGACGTCTCGATTAGCAACAGTAAAACATCACTAGACTCAGCTAATAAGTTCTTCTGTCGTTCTCGATTCTCAGGGAGGACCTCCTCGGGTAAATCTGCTAATAACGCCTCCATAGGCGGACTCTCTTTAACCAGTTCAAATCCTGTTACACCTATGCTAACCGGAACATCCCTTGGACATTGGGGCAATACTACGACCTCCTCGGCAACGATGACGCGCCGGCACCAATTATCGCCATTACCCCGCACAAGAGAAATGCGTTTCCTTCCCACAAATAATGCCCCTGCACCCAATCCTAGTCTACAGCGCTTCTCTCTGAGCCAATCCATGCCCAACATAGGTTCTACTATCTGGTCGGACACCAGGAACGTGGTCGGGATTTCGAAGCCTCTCTCAAACTTAATGGACACCAGGACCTCCCCAAGGACCCTAATTCCTGACCCATTAGCAGCCGTCAAAGTACGATTACATGAACGGAGTTCTAACCCTTCGATGATGGAGGATGGCACCAGGCTGACTTCTGATCCAGTGTCAATCAGGCACAGCTGCTGTCGTCCATTAATCGTCCCACTGACGTAGATCGCGTTGTTGCTGGTTCGATCCGGCAACGTCGAGCGCGTAGTGTGATTCATGGCCACCGTTTCAGGCGGCGTCGGTTCCTCGGTTCCACTCGTTCCGGTGTCGTTCCCGCGGTTCCGGAAACGGCGTGCTTGTCGGCAGTCACGAGCCACGTGACCGGTCCGGTCACAGTTGAAGCACGTGACCGCTCGTCTCGTAGCCTCTTGCTGTCGGTCACCGTTGTTGCGATTTCCGGGACGATTGTCTCGTCCCCGATCGTTGTTGCTCGGAGCTTGGTTGCGCAGCTCCCGCAGTTGTCGGTCGATCCGATCCTCCACCTCGCATTGCCACTGGCGCTGCTCGTCCCGTTGCGCCGTCAGGAACCGGTCCAGCGTCGCTTGGAACTGGGCACTCGGGTCGGTTTCCTGAGTCCCACGAACACGATTCGGCGGTTTCCTTCGGTCGTCGCTCTCGGATGCTCGTTGATAGGCCTCCAGACGCAGGGCTGTACGGTATGCTTCGTCGAGAGTCTTCGGCTCCCGTTCCCGTACTTTCAGGGAGAGCTCACGGTCTCGTAAGGCCTCCAGGAATGAGTCTTTCGCGATGATCTGGGTCGTCTCATTGGATGGGACGGGATACGCCAGGACTACGAGACGCCGAATCTCGTGCAACAGGTCACTCAGGCTTTCTTCCGCTCGTTGGGGTCGGTAATATAACTGTGCCCGGAAGGTTTCTGCTTGACCTTCCGACCCGTATCTTTGTCGGAGGCGTTCCACCAGTTCCTCATAACTCACGTTTGACTGCGCGCCGAAGTCCCAGAGGAGTTGTGTCGCCGCTTTTTCCAACGCGCACCGCAAATGGTCGACCTTGTCTGCCGGAGTCCATCTGTTGTGGCGGGCGCATACCTCGAATTGCACATGGAAAGACTCCCAGGAACCTGTTCCATCGAAACGACCGGGTTTCATCGGCGCCGTTCGTCTTCGCAGCAGGCTGTCGACGTTCTCCAGCAGATCCGTCGTCAGAGCCGGTCGGTCCGTCCTCCCTCTGTAGCTTGTCCTCACCTGTGTCTCATCGTCCTCCGATCCGAATTCCTCGTTCCTGAGCGGCGATCTTTCTATCGTTGCCCTCCGGGCGGCTGGCGTTTCGCGGTCGGGAGGCGTGCGGACGTCTCCAGGGTACTGGATCGTGATCTCGTCGTCTCCAGTCAACATTCTCGGTTGATTCTACTCGTCGTCGTTCGGCAGGAAAACTGTAGACCCCACTTCTGGTACCAGTGTAACGGAAATACACTCTCGACGCGTATACGGGCGTCGTAGCGGACACGGGAGTTGTACCCGGAAAGCGTCGTCTTTCACCCAAGCAGGGACCAGGATGCAACCGGTGAGCAGGACGCGTGATAGTTCGGCCTTCGTGGTCTATCGAAGGGCTTAATGTTTGAGTTTCCTCGACGACAGCAGAAATCGACAGACGACACGTATTCTCTCTTTTCAACCGTATTTAATAACTCGTTGCGATCACAGTACGAAAGAACATCAACAGACACTGGCGGCATGCACTGTCTTGACTAAGCACTAAGCTGACGGACCGAACTGCGGACGGCTAACTCTACTGACTACTGTACTCTACTACGCACTTATCTTCAGACGTCTGTTACCCGCTGACTCCTCAACTTCATCTATTAGCTAAACTTCACCGAGCTCTCCCCTCTATTACTGCGTCTTGTGAGCTGACTACTGCTGCGGGCAGAGCTATTTATACCCACCAAGGAACTTGGCCTACGGAACTTGGCCTACGGAACTTGGCCTACGGAACTTGGCCTACGGAACTTGGCCTACGGAACTTGGCCTACGGAACTTGGCCTACGGAATTTGGCCTAGGGAACTTGGCCTAGGGGGCGTGGCCCAAAGGAACTTAGCCCAGGAGACTTGGCTAAGGGAACACGGACGAGGAACCAGGGGCGATGGCGATGGAACTATCGGCCATCGGAAGCAGGTAGCAAGGGCAACTCGTCGCCGTCGAGTCCTGGGGAACACGGGCCACTCTAAGGGAACACGGGCGAGGAACCAGGGGCGATGGCGATGGAACTATCGGCCATCGGAAGCAGGCAGCAAGGGCAACTCGTCGCCGTCGAGTCCTGGGGAACACGGGCCACTCTAAGGGAACACGGGCGAGGAACCAGGGGCGATGGCGATGGAACTATCGGCCATCGGAAGCAGGCAGCAAGGGCAACTCGTCGCCGTCGAGTCCTGGGGAACACGGACCACTCTAAGGGAACACGGGCGAGGAACCAGGGGCGATGGCGATGGAACTATCGGCCATCGGAAGCAGGCAGCAAGGGCAACTCGTCGCCGTCGAGTCCTGGGGAACACGGGCCACTCTAAGGGAACACGGGCGACGAACCAGGGGCGATGGCGATGGAACTATCGGCCATCGGAAGCAGGCAGCAAGGGCAACTCGTCGCCGTCGAGTCCTGGGGAATACGGGCAACCCCCAGGTCCTTTACAATATGAAACTCTTGTTCTTTCGCTGCTTCCATTTCACCAGCGGTTGAAAACTACTTTAGTCGATCGTGATCATGCGGAATCCGAGACTTGCCTGGTAGTGTTCCATGAAAGAGACGCTTCACAGACATGCATCCATAGCCTAAATACGTTTCCATGAAAGAATTTAATTACAAATCGCTCCATACAACAAGTGAAACCTTCTTTGATTCAACGTGCTTTCTTAAATGGCGCGTGATCGAAATGGCTGTGACATTAGGCCTACCGTGGTATCGGTATTATAGGCCTCCAATGTTCTAAGTACTTAGACAATAATTTTTTCTGAAGCAATCTTAGTTAGTCTACAGCAAAACATCGAATCGCATACAGAACGGTCACAAGAATATGGTGAAATACTCACTTAACCCTCGGGCTACCAAGGGGGGGGTGGTTGCCACCCCCCCCTAGGTTTTTCCCAAATCAAACGCGTTCCGTCTGGAATAAAATTTTGAAAAAATTGGTAGCTGTAGAGGGTTCATTGGGACACATTTTGAGATAAAACTTTTTATGATGCCCCCTACCGTTCAAAAGTTACACCCGATATACCAAAGGCACCAGGGGGGTGGATACCACCCCCCCCCTAGAATATCGTCTGTAACTTTTCCGCCCCTTAATATTAAGAGACACAAATTATACCATTCTATAGAGGGAATGTGGGGCTACATTTCCATGCTCATTGAGTTGTCTTTTGCCAACCGGAAGTGCTCAAAATAAATTAAAATATATATAAAGGTGTTTTATTTTCATAAAATTGTCATGTTTTTTCTATTATAACTTATCCATAATTTATTTTTTAATAGAAATAAATTATGCCATTCTGTAGAGGGCATTTAGGGCTATTTTTTAATACTAAATAATTTAAAATTTGATGACCGGAAGTGCTCAAAATAAATTAAAATGTATAAAAATGTTGGGTTTTTTTGCAACGCGAGCCGATAAGTCTGCGTAAACGTTTTTCAGCATTTATAACATGTTTTTTTGTTTTGATTTAACATAAAACAAACTTATTACTAGTTTTTATAGTTTAATTTTGGAGTTTATTATATGTAAACTACTTTTTATATATAAATCATGTATAAAACACACAGAATCTAATATATTCCCTATGCGTAAGCATACATTTTGTGGAATCGACGGGTACCCATGGTAAAAAATTCATAATTTCGAGGTGCCTTCATATTTTCTAAACCTAAATATACCATTTTGTGCAGAAATGAATGCTGAATCGAATGGTGTATTACAAGTTATGATATCTCAAACCAAACCCAAAATCCAGGGGGGGGGTGGTAACCACCCCCCCCTTGGTAGTCGGTGTTACAAAAAAAGCTTGGTAGCCTGAGGGTTAAGCAGACTATTATTATTAGCAATAGGTCTACTATGTGATTGATTATGCTACAAAAAATTATTATATCAATTCTCTTGACCAGAAACATGTATTTTCTACTGTTCTACACTGCATGATGACCAAACTTCACCAAATATGACTAAATGATGGTGATTAAGAGAACTTTGATACATATTATATATGTTGTAGGCCTATATATAATAGCCTAATTACATACAATTACATTCAAAACAAGGGCAAGTTTTAGCTCCGGTTTTTGGTTTCAAAGGCAAAGCATCCTTTGCACAGCTAGTCTATATGGCTTGGCTAAGCCTGTGTAACTAAATGTGACACAGGGGCTCAAAACCCGTCACATGTCGGATTTTGACCTTTTGATTTAGTCATATGCTACAATGACCATGCTCTAAAATGCTTTTAACACAATGAAATTATCTTTTTTCTAACAAAAGTTGTGCTCGTTTGATTCTTTCATTAGTTTATAGTGAAAAAATAAAATAAAAAGTTACTGAATATTCGTGTCATCCAAGTCTGCTGAATCCACAAAGTTATTATTTTGAAAATTTTCTGGGCATTAGAGGCATATATTCTGAATCAGATAACCCAAACGGCATCAAAATCGGTTCACTACTTCGCAAATTAGGGCGAATTCGCAGTCATATACTGAATTGAAGAATAAACTGCATTCTTTACTCCTCTCGCCTATTTCGGCGTCTAGCGCAATATCTAGGACCGACAAACGACGGGTTTCGAACCCCTGCGTCACAAATACGATCACAAAATGATAATAACGATGGCAATTCATATGGCGACATAACACAAACGGGCACCTCAAATAAAACCAATTTCTGGAAAGACCCTAGGCATTACAAAATATACAAGCCTTCACTCCTGATTTGGAGAAGTCAACTGAGTCAGCATCTCGCAGAACATGAGGGAAGACTGTTCCAGCCTCTGGGGCCGATCACTGTGAAGCGGGTTCTCAAACTTCTCATCCGCCTTACATGGAGATCGCTTTTCTCATGCGATCTGAGTTTCAACCCGTAAGCGGAGGAATGCGTCCCGATAATCACGCATATACTCGGGCGCAGCTTCGTGCAGCGACTTTCAAACAAGCATAACTAGGCCAACGAGTAACATGGCCGGTGTAAAGGTTTCAAATTACCCCCTCCTAAACATTACCCCCCCGTTAACTTGAAACCGATTTCAGATTAACCCCCGGAAACTAGATTTGCATCAATCATCGCGTTTTTTGCACTAAAAAATCAGAGAAATCATCCCGCTTTTTGTTTTGGTCTGAATAATTTCATCCGTCATCCCACTTCGTGGTATTTTTTTTATCGAAAAAAATAATAGCCTCGAAGCCATTTATCCATTGTAACTTCAGCGGCGATTAGTATTTTAGTTATAGATGAAAAGATTGATAACAAAAAACGAAGTGGGATGACGGATGAAAATCTTCAAAATAAAACAAGAAGCGGGTGGTTTTTCTGATATTTTTAGTGCGACGATTGATGCAAAATACAGTTTGCAGGGGGTAATGTTTAGGAGGGGGTAATTTTAAACCTTTACACCGGATTAAGGCAAGTTCAGCATGTTCGACCGAACATGGAGACACATTTTAGGGTGCCCCCCCACACATGCAATGAGAATATTTTTGACAATTTTTAATTTTATGGTAAATATGAGTAAAGATCAGAACAAATTGTGAAATTATTAGAAAACTACTGATTTTAACACATGTAAGCAACTTGCGCATATGTGTGCCCTTATTGGAGTTTCCATTACCAGGCAGATTGATATTAAAATCAGCCAGAAATGCTAATAGGATACAAAATTATAAGTTTTAATTGACTATTTAAGCACTTAAAACCTCACCGGATCAGAGTTCAAGTGCTATATTTGACGCATTAGGAAATAGTGTCACTATTATTGTGGTGTGTACAGCACAGTATTATAGGCCTACACTTTTTGTGGTTACGAAATAGGTCTAGGCTACTAGATCTATTGGCGTAAAAGCGAAAATATAAGGTTGAGGTTGTACGCTAATCAGTGGCGGAACTACAGCAGGCAAAATTAATCAGGGCAAATACCCTGGTAAAATAAACATTTGCCCTGGTCGTTGTCCTGCTACAAGACGGCCAGAATTTATTCTCTGCCAAGAATTTAGTTGGGGCATAAATCTATTCTGCAGTTTTCTTGCACGAGTGCACTGGCTATTCCCTGGTTTAAAAAGTCTTACATGAAGCACTCCAATTTTCTGAAAACCGTAAAAGACGAAGGGCCTATTATACTTTAACACCAGACTTGAATAATAAAGTATCTGTTGATAAAACAAATAAACGAACGAATTGATAATAGATGAATGATTCATTGAATATGACACGTTTTGTGTGTCATTAATTTGTTCGTGATCCTGTAATTTGGGACCCACGCAGTTTCATTGCAGTGAACAGGGCCTCCACATTTGCTAATCTAATCTAATTAAAAAATCTAATTCTTTCCCTTAATCTATAATTAATTCCCGACGGTGTCATGCAAAGATTAGTCAGTACTGTTGCCACGGGGCAAAGTGTCTTAACCGGCTGTATCAGATCACAATCCATAATTGTCATGGGATGAGACTTAGGGGGACAGAGGAGAATGATCCCCTCAATGGGTGTGGTGGGAGCGGCCCATGCATTTGTCCGCCAATCGTTAAGTGTTAGGACATGTAGCCTACACTTCACGAACACACTGGTGAAGTTATAACGTTAGAAGAAGAGATCTTCTAACAAATGACGTAATGGCTAAAGAAAGTCATGAGCTATTTCGGCGGGGAAAAGTTGGTAAGAAATTTTTGCCGGCAAAAAGATGGAAAATTTCGTCGCCGACTTAGCCATTTTTTTGTCCGCCCAAATTCTCGAGTCCTTCGTCTTTCCTTCGGCCACTCGTTCGTCCCCCGCAAGTCTCCGCCCAAGTCTCCGCCCATGATAATTATTCTGTGCTTTGTTATGGGTATCTAGCATTTCTGTGGTGGTTATAGTAATATTTCACTGGTTTGCTGTTCAGTCTAGTTGTACTACTTACGAACAAATTTATGGGCAAGTATCAGTTGTTCGTGAAAGTGGGTGGCCCTGCTAGCACGGACTAATACGTCCCTTTCGGTTTTCTCATTGTCACCTATTATTAACCCATTAGTGCCCAAAGTGGTAATACTCAACAAATTAAGTTGTAGTTTCAGTATTCTCATCAACTTGGTGCAGTAACATGGCTGGGAACTTATTTATTGATTCCTGCTACAATA
Organism: Lumbricus terrestris; assembly: GCA_949752735.1. Taxonomy (NCBI): domain Eukaryota; kingdom Metazoa; phylum Annelida; class Clitellata; order Crassiclitellata; family Lumbricidae; genus Lumbricus; species Lumbricus terrestris. Next base: position 5,190,664 of record OX457037.1, read on the forward strand.
TGAGTACTTTCCATACTGTCCGTTATAACGGACGTCGGGCACTAGCCCAGTGCTTAGGTTACTATTGCAGAGTCACGCCTTCTTCTTATTTCATGCAGCGCTTGGTGAATGTTTTTGATGATTTGCAACATCTATTTACTATGTAAGCTAATTATCTCCATTTATCTAATGCCAAGTGCAGGGCACCAGCTTATTTACGAGCGTTTCATGCACTGTGATAGTACTTGTGGCTCCCTGGATAAAGGTTTCCATCACTTTCTCATGCCCTGGAATGGCAGTTTGTGTTTCCTAGTGCATTCCAATTATTGTTACCATCGCATTGTGCATCAGGCTTACAGTACTGCAGCAGCACGTTGACCTTGGATGGATGGTACGCCAAGTACTTGAGTACTGGATGGTACGCCACGACACTTGTGTACACTTACAGTCTTACAGCTATCTGTTGCCTGAAGAAAACTTCTTCTGCCTTAGTAAACTTTGCAAGAGATACCAAGCTATATGTCAAACAGGTAGACTGATTGGACATCACAATTTCCGTTGCCAGATTCTTATCATGTAACATGCATCGCGCCGATCTTACTTGCCAAAACCACCCATGCCTAGATTGTAGAGCAGGAACATGAAAGTTTGAAAAACAGGCTATCTTCTGGCTGTGTGACTATCCCAAAAGTTTATGCACTGGATACTATACATTTGTAGGACTACTGGGGTTTATATCCCATACAGGGTAGGCGCATCTTGAACCAGGTGCAAAACAGAGGAAATCAGAAATGAGCCAAAGCCTACGTCGGGAGTGGATGGTCGGCCTGGGAGAGGAAGGACAGGGATTGAGTCCGGTCCCCTCGCGGGGGTTGGGGGAGGTAGAAGCCTCTTACAACACAGCGGTCATGCCAACATATCATCAGCATAGAGTATTAGTGATGCATGATACTAGTTCTTTGCGCCTGGCTGCTATGGGTTTCAAGGTAAATTTGACCTGTGCATAACTCTGTACAGGTTCCTCAAGTACATACACCGCCGTACCCAAATTCATGTAAGAAGTGCAAAAGTCGTATCAAAGATAGTGAGGAAGTCTGAATAAATGTTAGGTTGATGCTTGCTTCATATTACAAGTAATGCATTGACGGAGGCAATTGTTGAGACAATGATGCTTGAAGACTTGCTGTAGTGTTGTGAGTGGTGTTCCTTAAGTTACGGTCCCTAACTGGTTCAACTCACATAAAATAACTCGTGTCTAGTTTACAGGTATAATTTAACATAAAGAACGAAAATGATACAGTTACCACACTGCAGTCCAGAGGGAAGTCGTCGACGGCGCGGCATTCAGCGGCGAACGGACGAACAACATCTTGACACAGCAACAGGCTGGCGAAGAACGAACTTAACTAAAGACACCAAGGCGAGGTGTACGAACGAAAGCTTAACTAACGAACTCTGACAAGAAGGCTGCCATGCAGGCACCCCGCAGCCGAGAACATCAGAGCCCAACCATAGCTTAACTAACATCGTCAGAGAGACAAGAGAGAGAGCTGTAAGCGAGAGACGCCCCCTGAAGTCAGACCTTATATAGAACCAGTCTGTCACCAGGTGTCGCCCCAAAGTCAAGTGACTGTGACTATAACCTATCCCCTGACAAGAACCAGTCGTAGAGAGAGTCGTGGGACCTAACATACCCCCGAACGACCACGAAAGGCAGAAACCAGAAGGGTTTCTGACTTAACTAACATGCACACGAAAGAAGGTTACACGACTCAAAGAAAAGAATCGCATAACTAATCAGAAATTACGACAAGTACAAGTACATGACAAGAACACAATCAGTTAAACTATACAAGCGAAACGTTCAAGTACATGAACGTTCCCCCTAAAACATTCTACTCAAGATTTCGAGACAAACAGTTCGAAACAAAATCAAAATGAAGTTTCCATAAATATTTCACATGGATTAGGAAACTCGAAAAGTCATTACAATTTTACACATCAATCGCCAAAAGAAAATCTGCACACTACATCAATCAACGAAATCGAACGAAACGATTGAAGCCGAATGTTCCAAGAACACATTCTCGCAACAATCGAAGACGAAAGTTCCAACAACTCTTTCGCAAACTTTCCTTTCAGTGACTGACAGAAACTGAAGAACCATGGCACACAGCCAAACCATAGTGTGAGACGACACACCACGGCGAACATCGAAGTCGCAGACTCGGAAAGAGCCAAGAGCGAAGACACTGTCTCGCTCGACAGAAGGGACGCAAGCGACAAGCCATCGTACTTGTCACTCGCGAAGGAAACGCGCGAAGTCGTCCCAGAAACCGTCAAAGCCAAGATGGTAGTCACCATCCATTGACCCACGAAGGCGCTCACGTTCCTTCCTCGAAGCCTCGCACAGTCGTAGCGCAGACTCCCGCCATTGAAGACCAACGATTCCACGCCGTCAATCTGCAAGGAACCGCTCTCACAAGACAAAACAAAAGAATTAGCGTCATGGCAATTCACATCAACTACTGGCAACGAAATACCAGCCAACACATCACTGCACTCACGCCCAACAGACCAGAACGCATCCGCAAAACCTTCATGCACAGAAGATACACTCACACTCACTGAAGAGTCCATCACACCAACCGGCTGAAACATAACTCTCGAAGCAGTCGAGTAAACGCAACACAACTGACACTCAGATAAATCTGACGAAACATCACGATCATTCAGATAATCCTCGAAAGAATTAGTCACAGTATTTCTCACTGCACTAACCAGAAACATGTGAAAACGGACAATGCCATCCAAAAAGAAATGACCCAATCCTGCAGAATTCACATCCTTATCAATATGAACAATCACATCAGTCAACATAAGTTCATTCGACCCATGTTTACAAACGAAACAATGCGTAGACAACACACACTTGTTCACCTTAGTCATTCGACCACAGAACTCAACATTCATTGACAACAGTGCAACCGTAGACACCGTACAACACCAACCCATCATCCATCTATTCTCGTAGACAACAGTCGTTATCATAGACTGCACAACCATATTCTCACTTGCACAATCATGCAACAAGACAACAGACAACGGTGACGAATCACACACAACAGTTGTCCCACTCAATTGCAACACCAAAGATTCATTCACGCTACCATGCGACGAATCAACCACCGAAACCGGCGAATTCACAACACCATTCATTCCTGATTCAAGCGCAACAGTCGCTTCAAAATCATCCAGTAAATCCGATTTCTCTTTCGCTCGACAACAGTTCATCGACTCATATTCACTGCGCACAAACAATTTCGCACCATCTTCATCATCCAAGTCATTATGCCAACATTCAATCACATTTCGAACGAAGTCATCCATCCTCAATAGGCCTATTTCTTCCAACAATCTGTCAGACACATCACTTGTAAGCCAACTGCGGTAGTCTGCACGCTCATGCAAAACATGCAAACAAGTCTGATTCACATCTCGAAAAACCAAGCGCCTACTCCACATGAACCTTAAACCGTGTGACACGAAGTCAAAGACAGAACAAATACTTTCAACATCATCAGCCTCAAACGTATGCACAAAATCCAGCACATCATCAAATATTATGTTCACCTCCTGCGTACACTCCTCACATACATTCAACAACACGTTAGCCTCTGTCTGGCATCTAACATCACCAAAAGAATCATGCAAAGCACTTAAGCTACCATGCTCATCCAACCGTGTACTCATACACAAGTCCAGTACAGACACACCTTCCAACGAAACGCCTAAGTCAACAGACTCATCCGAACCATCCGAATCACAAATCACATCATGCACAAAATCAACATCATTCACACTGTCATACAACGAACCCAATACAGAATCATTCTGCACGTCGTCGTCTTCAAATAAATTACCCTCGGACAAATCATCACAATCATCGTCGTACACGTGCATCTGTTCCTTTGGCTGCGTATCGCCACTGACATGATGTAGGTCAGCTCGAAACACACCTTCGGACTGAATAGGCCTACGTAAATTCTTATCGACCATGCAAACAGAATCATGCCGATAAACTGACACGCCTTCCTTAACATTTCCCGACGAAATGTGACTGAACCCACAAGAAACGTGCTTAGTCTCAAAGGCCAATTTCTCCTTTAAAGTCTTCCCCTGAGACATTCTCAATTTCCCCAACAAAAGAAAGAGAACAATAAATTTGGTTGCCACGCCCCCAAAATTCTAAACTCTCGAAATTCTCTCAACTTTCAAGAAAAACTCCTCGAAAAAACTCTCGAAAAACTCACAACTCACAACATTCCAGAAAAAACTTCCGAAAAACTTCCGAAAAACTCCAGACTCTCAACATTCAAGAAACTTCTCGAAAAAACTCCTCAGAGTGCGACGCCAAAACTTCAACCGCAAAAAATGTCAACCGGACACCGTATAAATGAGCACACACGCCCCTCAAAACTCGAAATTCAAAAATGCAAAACGGAATAAATACCGTATAAATGAGCAGACACGCCCCTCAAAACTCGAAATTCAAAAGCGCAAAACGGAATAAATACCGCATACGAGAGGAAACACATCTCTCAAAATTCTCAAAATTCAAAAGCGCAAAACGGAATAAATACCGCATACGAGAGGAAACACATCTCTCAAAATTCAAAATTCAAAAGCGCAAAACGGACTGAATACCGCATACGAGAGGAAACACATCTCTCAAAATTCAAAATTCAAAAATGCAAAACGGAATGAATACCGCCTACGAGAGCAACCACGCCCCTCAAAATTCTCAAAACTCCCAAAAACTCCTCCAAAATGACGAGACATTGACCTATCTTCACGGCCAACGAACAATTAAACACTGTCAAACGGAATATCTACCGTATAAGAGAGCTGACACGCCCCTCAAAAATTCTCAAAATTTCACGAAAAACGCCTACCGACGCAAAATTTCCAACTAACGTGAAAAAAAAATTTCCGCAAGCCCCCATACTTAACGAAAAAAATCCCGGCGAGCCCACATATGTTGTGAGTGGTGTTCCTTAAGTTACGGTCCCTAACTGGTTCAACTCACATAAAATAACTCGTGTCTAGTTTACAGGTATAATTTAACATAAAGAACGAAAATGATACAGTTACCACACTGCAGTCCAGAGGGAAGTCGTCGACGGCGCGGCATTCAGCGGCGAACGGACGAACAACATCTTGACACAGCAACAGGCTGGCGAAGAACGAACTTAACTAAAGACACCAAGGCGAGGTGTACGAACGAAAGCTTAACTAACGAACTCTGACAAGAAGGCTGCCATGCAGGCACCCCGCAGCCGAGAACATCAGAGCCCAACCATAGCTTAACTAACATCGTCAGAGAGACAAGAGAGAGAGCTGTAAGCGAGAGACGCCCCCTGAAGTCAGACCTTATATAGAACCAGTCTGTCACCAGGTGTCGCCCCAAAGTCAAGTGACCGTGACTATAACCTATCCCCTGACAAGAACCAGTCGTAGAGAGAGTCGTGGGACCTAACAGTAGGAAACGTCATCTCTGGGCTAGTGCCCGACGTCCGTTATAACGGACGCTCATGTTGCAATCGAAATTTTCTTAGGAAAACTTGCGGTAATTGCTATAATATTTTGTCAGCATGTTGACCCATATGGATACTACAAACAACATTTTCACTTTCTTTAAATTCCTCCTTGTTCAATACCAAACAGAAATATAATAACTAGTGGTAGCGAGGATTTTCGACATGCTGTAGTAGACACATTAGCACAAGCAATAAAATATTTCCAATCCACATAATCCGGCAATCACAATAGTGGAATCTATAGCCTATTGACCTACCAATTTGAAAAAATAGTGATGACCATATTATGCAGTTGCCTCTTATTTTGGCAACGGGTTTTCTAAGCGTCCGTTATAACGGACGCTGGGCACTAATGGGTTAATGCGACCTGTTAATGCGTTGTTTGAATGACTATTGAATAATCGATTGATTGATTTGCGCACAATAGAAATAATTCGCTTTTAATCTACTGTCCATCTGCTAAGCATCATGATTCGGTTGGTTCACGAACTGTTTTGCAATGCACACTATAGTCCAATACATTGTTAGCTAGCGACGGCTTTAGGATAAAATGTTATTCTTCGATTCGGTCAGATAAGATCAGGTCAAGTTAGATTAGATTGGATTAGATTAACTAAACTATATCGTGATAAGAATAATTATGCAAAAATCGAATTTAATTCAAAAAATTAAAAGTGTGTTCATACGATGGCTTTATAAACCTTATGCAAAACTATAATAGTCTACAGAAAAGCTTCCTTCACCATAGGCTGAATTATGTCTCATCTTATTAAATAATGTTCGTCATTCTCATTGAACAGGGCACAGGAAATCTATCAGAAATGGCTCTATAATTATTAGCCAAGCCGTGCAACATAATTGATAAAAGAATTACAAAATACGGTTCACATCGAAATTTCTGAGTGCGACATCAAACCACATTAAGAGTCTGTAGCAGTTGATATTAGTGACTACTAGAGGTCAAATCAATACAAGCTCAAGCTGCTCTAACGACTCAGTCACTGACTGAACGCTGCAAGTATGAACATACAGATTGTATTAAGATTATTGGGTGGCTAGGGAGAGGACTGATTATCCACTTTCAAGTTGAGCCTAAAAAATTAAGTTTCTAACAGTTCATATCCAATTATCTATGGCTGACACTCATGTAATTATAATTCTAACTCAAAGAGACGGAAGTTGGAAAAATTTATGTAACACATGATTCAGACATTATTATATTAAATTAGGAATCACTCTAATGCTAATGATCTTGATCAGTAACTGATATCGGTTACAAATACACGTAACACATGATCCAGGCATAATATGCCTATAATATTATTATATTAAATTAAGAATCACTCTAATGATGATGATCTTGATCAGTAACTGATATCGAATACAAATTTAAAAAAAACATATCAAAACATATCTAAACAGATTAAAGTCATCTACAGGTATCAGTAGTCTATTATAATGCACTGCTAACTAAAGTAAGTCGTCATTTGGTTAAATCTCTAATGTAGGTTATAACACTGCTTGTTTCTTTTGTGATCGTTTTTCATCGATCTGCCTTTGATCGTGCACAAATTGATGTACGTTTAGAGTCGATCTCCTCTTCATGGTATCATTGGCAGAGGAAAGATTTCCTTGGACACTTCATTAAATCGATGTCTTGGAACCTAAAAACCAGACAAAAACACTATCTACGAAACTATGACCAAGAATTTCTATATGGAACCTGCTCACTTGAAATCTATTTAAACAATTACGACTCTAAAATACAATAGTTAGAACACAGTAGCAGATTTTTTAAAGCTGCGTGGTTTTTATTATGGTTAATTTGCAGTCAATCCCTTCGCACTTTGTCTGTTTCTATTAGACGGACAATGTCATTAGATTTAACCAATTTATGTCAGATTTCATTCTACAAATTCGATCATATTAGGCTATTAAACCCGTTCAGAGCAGACTTAATGACAGCAGTTTGGGTCAGTTGACTCATAACGATTCGGTCAATTATAAAAGAAATTAGATTAGAGCAGATAATTACTTTGCTCAAAGTGATTAGATGAGACAGTTAAATCCCTGTCACATTCTTATAGCGGTCAATTTCAGATTAACTTAGCATTATAAACTCACGGAGTAAAATTATAGGTTATTTCGTTTCCCACCATTCACCGATTCAAGATTATCCCTAGCGTTTGCTCTGCTGGATGCCAAGCAGTCTATAGAGAGTTAATAAACTGAAATGAAACTGGTTCGCGCTACGTTTAAATTGGTTGGGAACTTAGGATAGGTATTTCCCTTACTTATGTGACTGTCGCATGCATAAAATACATGTGACACAAATCGCTTGTTCGGAGACTCTATCTACATGTACCACTTGCCTCGTGCTGCGCTCAAAGGTCTCTTCTACGACGGATTAATGCTGTCCTGCTTACACTTGACAGATCTCCTTATCTCACCACATCTCTTCGGTTCCACCTCCAGGTTCTTCGGTTAGGCCGCCATCCTCGCCGTCTTCGTCATCTTCATCGTCATCTTCTTCTTCGTGTGGTAGCCTCTTGAAAGGCCCACGTAAATTACTAAAAGTCTTCATAACATGATTTTAAAATGTATGGCCAGTATGCAATTATTAAGATTTCAATTTTATGTAGGGGCCTATAATGCCCACTTACATTCTTGGCAAAATCATAAACTGTCATTAATAAAATCGATAGCATAACATTAATTTTACAAGACTCTTAAAAATAGCGTTTGAAGATTCTATCTACATCTGTTGTCGAGCCGAGTTTAAAACACTATCAATGCAGATGTTTTTCAACGATGTGTCTATCATTTATCAAACAATGATGATATGGACAATGGAATCATCTACTTCAGATGTTCCACAGACGGCGAAACTGACAATCACTGTGCGCCGAAGCCCACACTCTTAAAAAGTTTATTTTGGGCTAATTAAGTAGGCCCTACAGTCTTTCTCTGTTTAATGGTCAGCATATCTGCATCTTGAAATGTGAAGACAGCATCATAAATATTGAAATGCTAAGACTAGTAATGAAGATAGGTTATAGCCTAAAAGAAAGAGGGAAAAATGCTAACACCGCACTTAGTCAAACCGTTTTTAGTTATGGAGTACTGGAGACTAAATCCGCTGTAGACGGTTGAACTGTCTGTATGGAACCATATCAGAACTTCATTGCAGTTGCTGATATTAATTGGTTTCGGAAGAGTTGAACCACAGTATTTTGGCAATATGTAGCTGGAATTATCGCACCTGATCTATACACAACATTCAATGAAGAGTGAATAGTTTATATAAAAATTTAATGGCAAAAGGTTAGCAATTGATCTGGGTACAAGTAAGCTTGCACAATCTACACCATTCGTTAACTTTCTTGAACACGTAGGCCTAATATTTTTAAACTGTCTAGCCTAATTATCTACCTTTAGTCCTCTTTTGTCCCATGAGGTCCCGTATGCAAATGGTGCTGGGAGAATTTCTCGCTTACAATCAGATAAAGGCATGTTCGACATATTCGACCGAACAGGGCCTCACACTACAGAGGCCCACCGCACACGCAATAGAAACATTTTTAACTTAAAATTATTGTTAATTCTAATAGTGAGAGTAAAAAATCTCAAAACAAAGTGTCAAATTATTTTAAAAAAACTACTGATTTTGATTTACTTTTGCGCAAGTGTGGGCCTTACTGGACTTTCCATTACCAGGCAGATTGATCTTAACAATCATCCATAAATACTATTAGGCTTCAGATACATTATTTTTGATTTCTTACTTAAACCGCGGAGGCTAACCTGGGTTTTTTCACCCCACTGTCAGTATTTGCCCTGAATTTTTTTACTGTATTGAAATTTTGCCATGCGCTTCTGTGTAGCCTATCTATTCATAGATGATTTTTGCTTGATTCCACATTTTTATATAGTTTTATATTGAATGCATGGTCACGTGACTGACGTCATATAATGGCCATTGTTATTAATAATTTATATGTGTTGAAGTGGTTTCGACGGTATTCTGCAGCCAGTGCAGCTAAACTGATACCAGAATTGATATCAATGTATCGAAAATGATGATAGTGATAATGATGATAATGAAGAGTTTGTTGATTGTAATGATGTCTCGGAGTAAGATAATGTTGAAATCCATGATGTCATAGACCTAGCCTGTGTTGCAACTTTGTATGTGGAAAGCATGCAGCAAAGCGCTACTTGTGTATGGATGACCGTAGACTCGATGATTATGCTAATATTTTAACTTAGTTAGGTTTCATAGTTTGTTAATTCCATGATGATGATGATGATGATGATGATGATGATGATGATGATGATGATGATGATGATGATGAGGATGATGATGGTGGTGGTGGTGGTGGTGGTGGTGGTGCTCTGCCCGAAGGCAGGTTCGTTGGCTTTACGCCCTTGGGGATGAGATGAGTGAGGTGGTTTCCCGTTGCCTTCCCCACATGCAATGATGGGTAAGCAACTTGCCCAAGGTCGCTCCGCAGGAGCTTTCGCCCCTGCGTCCCACACGTGCTAGCCCGAGATATCTAAATCTCTGAATGTCAACTCCTAGCCCGGGGCTTGAACCACAGTCCATTGCAACCAACAGACGAATGCCGCTCTCGCTTACAGGTGTAGCTAACTAGGCCATGCTGAACTTGAATTAAGTGTCAGTTTTGATCAATCATGGTCTAATTTTATGTCATAGGCCTCAAATAGTGTGGGGTGAAAAATATACCACAGGTTATCCAATAGCCTATGTGATTTTATAGGTTAGCCTCCGAGGGCTAAACACTCAATAGGCCTACCACATCCGATCGGAATTCAAGTGCTACATGAATCGCCTTATGAAATCGCGAAACACTGGACTCGAATGCTGCAGAAAAACGTAGATGTTGATTCACTGAATATAACAGGTTTTGCGTGTCTTTTTGTCGTTATACTCTAAGGTTGAACCACCGCAGCAGTTTTACTTAACAGAGCCTTCACATGACATTGTGTTAATCCGGCCCTGCCTAGTTGCGTTTGGGTCAGAGAGTCTTCAATAAAGGCAAAGTAGTAGTAGTAGGCCTATATGTTACGGTTTTGAACCATCACGGATCTTTATTGTTTTAGTTATGTCACCGGCATTGTAGAAACTTGAGGTTCCAGCTATTTTAGCTTGGCGCGTGATCGTCACCTGTTCTTGGCTCCTATTGGTGCGGAGTTTCACACGTCTTGCGATGGCGTTACCACGTGTTTAGGATAAGGCGTAAGGCCCCTGATTGGCCAGCGTCCTGAGGAAATGCGGGAAAGAGATTCTGACTATGCTAGTTGGCAGTTGGATTCCGTCGAAGTGACATGATTTGTCGAGTGGGACTGAAATTGACCAAAATTCGTAGTTTAAGCTTAATCGAGAATCAAGGAAGATTGAGGCCAACTGAGAACTATTTTGGAAATCAAAATGATGTTTCCGGACTTTGGACTCTGCTTTGTCAGTTTCCAGCGGATTGTCACCGAATTGTGTTGATCGCTTGATCGTTGGCGATTGAAGTTTATAGGCCTATAATATTATGGAAACAGGGAAACTGTCGTCATTGCTACACAATAATAATTATAAAGGAAATTTCTGGGCGAAGAAAGATCAGACAGATTTTTACCGGAACATTTTCGAAATTGGCAGCGAGTAACGAATTCGTTTTCTATTAGAAATTAAAGTTGATATTCAAATGTAGGCAATAAATAGATAACATTGAAACCTCCGGTAGTGAGTGATATACAGGGTGCGCCAAAAAAAAGTAATCCCCTACGGCTTTTTATCAATATCTTGGCCAAAAATAGGAATTTTTTAAATCCTGTTTTACGGCCTTGAAGGTAATTCATATCTACGTACAATAGCCAAATTTCATAGCCATATGTGAATCAGAACAAAAGTTTTATCACTTTTAGTGAGGCCACCCATCGTTTTTTGACGATTCAAAAACGCGACGCAACGAAAAGTAACAAAAAAACAATTTAATTATTCTGGCCAAAACTACGAATATCGAAATTAAATTTTACAGGCTTAAAGACAATTCATACCTGCACATGGTGGTTAGATTCCATCAAAATATTTCAAACAGAACATAAGTTATACCACTTTTAGTGAGGCCACCCCCGTTTCTTGACGATTCAAAGACGTAACGCAGCAAAAAGTAGCAAAAACACGATTTTATTAAGTCTCATCTTAAATAATTGTTATCAAATAGCCTTGATATTGCCAGATGATCACTATTGTTACTATTTAAAAAAGAAACAGGGCACCAGCGTAGCTGCGCGCCACTGAGAAGTCACTTAGCAAGATGACGATCAAATTGGTTAATAAGGAATCTATCAGCTTAATCAACAGGTCCATCAAGAACTTTGCAAAGAGACTCAAAAGAAGTTTTGGCATGGTGGTGGGCACATTGAACACAAGTTGTGAAGCACTACCAAGTTCATTTGACAACAGTTATTTGAGATGAGACTTAATAAAATCGTGTTTTTGTTACTTTTTGTTGCGTTTCGTTTTTGAATCGTCAAAAAACGGTGTGTGGCCTCACTAAAAGTGGTATAACTTTTGTCCTGTTTGAAATATTTTGATGAAATCTGAGCACCATTTGCAGAAATAAATTGTCGTGTAGCCTGTAAAATTTCATTTCGATATTCTTAATTTTGGCCAAGATATTGGCAAAAAAAATCAGTTTTGTTGCGCTTTGTTTTTGAATCGTCAAAAAACGGTGGGTGGCCTCCCTAAAAGTGGTGTCACTTTTGTTCCGTTTGAAATATTTTTTTTTGTAATTTGACCATTGTACGTAGATATAAATTGCCTTTAAGACTGTAAAGTTTCATTTAAAAATTCGTATGTTTGGCCAAGATATGGGCTAAAAACCGTAAAGGATTACTTTTTTTGGCGCACCCTGTATAACAATCATAACATTGTCTAAAGGGTACACGTCGAAATATCTATAAATTTAGTATCGATAAGGAACTCGTAAAATAAAACATTTCAGTTTCAGTAATTTAGCTGACACTATAGCCTACATTAGACTTTGCTACTAGCTAAATTGTATTTTAACATTCGTGAACTGTTACAGTAGTCTACCGTAGCGTTTATAGAAACCACGACAAACTCTATTTCTATTAAAGTTTTAAAGTCAAACAACTATATCAAAATGTCAGAAACACATTCAGAAGAGAATATGAACGAGAGTTTTAATGATAGATTGACCGAAGTGATAAATTACGGCTTACTGTCAATACCGCGCACACAAAACCGCGCACACGATACCGCGCACACAATACCGCGATTCACAAGACCGCGCACGATCATTACCGCGCACGATGATAACCGCATACAAGTATTTCAACATGCATCCAGCTTCTACGTCAGATCTAAAAATACCTTCATCCAGCTTCTATTTCTCATGCGTTATTTTCATCAATCCAGCTTCCATTTCATTTATAAAAAATACCTTCATCCAGCTTCTATTTCGCATGCATTCATTTAATCAATCCAGCTTTCATTTCATTTATAAAAAATACCTTCATCCAGCTTCTATTTCTCATGCGTTATTTTCATCCATCCAGCTTCCATTTCATTTATAAAAAATACCTTCATCCAGCTTCTATTTCTCATGCGTTATTTTCATCAATCCAGCTTCCATTTCATTTATAAAAATACCTTCATCCAGCTTCTATTTCACCTCTAAAATAATTTAATCCAGCTTCCATTTCTCAAGCGCTGGACCAGTTGTCTGTAGACCAGTTGTCGTTTGACGAGTTGTCTGTAGAACAATTGTCGTGACACCGCTTAAATAGAAGTTGGATGATGGTATTTTTAGATCTGACATAGAAGCTGGATGCATGTTGAAATACTTGTATGCCATTATCATCGTGCGCGGTAATGATCGTGCGCGGTAATGATCGTGCGCGGTATTGTGAGCGCGGTATCGTGTGGGCGGTATTGTGTGCGCGGTATTGACCGGATACCATAAATTACCAGCGATCGCAGGGAGCAGCGCTGGCTGGTCTAGCAGAGCAGTTCACTCACACAGCCAAACTTATGTAGCCCCAGGATTCCCATGTGACCAATTAAGTAGAGCGCCAGGATTCGCAAGCGGCTAACTTAGACACGTACTAAGAATGGTTAGCAACAGACTCCCCAGACGCAGCACTGCACGGATATGTGGAAAGAACTAGAAACCGTGGAAGACAGCAAATACATGAATGGACATTGGACAACATAGACTACGAGAAGATCTCAAGAAAACAAAGAATAGAAAAACATGGAGACGCGATGTTGCGGACTCATCGTCGACCACGGCCTGACGGAGCAGAGAGAGATATAGAGTGAGGGGAGGGAGAGAGACTGACGCACGGACGGAGGGAGGAAGAGGCAGACACAGAGACACAGAGACACAGAGATAGAGAGAAAATTTAGCAGACAGCGTCAATCAACTTTCCAAACGTCATGAAGAATCAGAACTTAATATTATGTGAAGTATGATCGAGCAGCAATGAAGAATGATAAGCGCCTTTTGAGGGAATGACCTACGGTAAAACCTGTTGGGAGTGATTAGAACCCAGACGAGTAGCCTACATCCAAGAATGGGTACTTGTGTTTTAATTCACCCCCCCCAAAAAAACCCAAATGTTATTGTGGTGGCCAGAAGAGCGATATGTCGTGTAGAATGTTATCAAATACATCATCTTAAGTGTTTATAAGTCATCCAGCTTCTATTTAAGATCTAAAATACCTTGATCTCGCTTCGATTTCTCGAGCGTTTTATCACTCATCCAGCCTCTATTTCAGATCTAAGAAAACAGAAATCCAGCTTCTATTTAAGATCTATAAAGCCTTAATCCCGCTTCCATTTCTTAGGCGATTTTTCACTGATCCAGCTTCTATTTAAGATATAAAATACCTCAACAGCATCGGATGTCCATTAAACACATTCTAGGATTATGTAATATTCCACGTTGTTGCAGAAACACAACACTTGCTTCTTTGTCGTGAACTATTGCTGAAGGTTTGAGAAGATTCATATTTATCTGTTATATTTCAGTTTTGAAAAGAATAAATCTTAATACTGCGTCTTTCCGAAAACATATATAGTCTAAATACTGCGTAAACATAGATTTGTCATATGTTTAATTTTGGGGGCTGAATTAAAAAACAAATACCCAAGAATGTGCTGTCGCGCTCCACCCATGAAACCATAGACCTGACCGACGTAAGAAATCGTAGTGGGGTAGATCCGATTAATTTAGGTCATCCATATCCATCAGAGTACAAGGAGCTCTGGATTAAAATATCGGTCCAAAAGAGTCCACCTTTTCATTCAGATACCATGGTTCTGACTCTGAACTCGGCACTTGAAGAAGAGGTGGTCCAGGCTGCATTCCTCCAACAGTGCGTGTATTCGCAAGAGCTCGCCATGGCAAGACCTGCTGAAAAGCATCTTCAAACCGGCCTTAGAAGGAAAGTAGATACTGACAGGACAAGGACCTCTAGCGGTCCCCGTAGTAAGATGGGAATTGAAAGCCATGTCGGCCGCCCTGCGGTTTCGCACGTAACACTAATAGTTATATAAATATTATAACTAAATTAACTACATTCATGTAATATAAAGTGTAGCCTACATCTCACAAGAGACGAAATAGTCGACTTCTCACCTGAACCCAGTCATACTGGCAATCCGAATCCGATTCTAACTCAAATGCTTGGAAAGTCAGCGTAAATGAACTTAACTCCGGAGCCCAAATATAATACGTGCAATTCTCGTCGTTGTTGTAATTAAGAGGGTAGTTCGGAGATGATATTGTTCCAGACGATTCGGAATATGTCGTTCTATTGCACCCTGCGAGCAGAAATCATAAAATACATGATCGTATAATAATGCATGATTGTATGGTTGTGTGGTCAGAAGGTAAGACAGTGGCGGCTCTACAGTCTACACCGGAGCGAGCGTCCCCAGCTGAGTCCATGGGTCCCTAAATAACCATCTGATTAATGATTATGTGGACTGAATTTCAAACATCTAAATATGGAAATGTTGGAAGAGTTGCCTAGTTGCATAATGCATAGCTAAGCTGCATGCTGCACAACTAATCAGTGAGAATAGACATGTTAAAAGCGTAACGGAGATTTTGATGCTTAATGATTCTCAACTTTAGGCGAATGAGGGTATAAGGAAACAACTATTGGACTTGGTGTTGTCACTAGCAACTCTAGGTAGATTCTGTAACTTATAAGACATGCCATTGCGAATTCAAAGTTTCAAGACTGGAGCACGGTTTAATCGATGCACCAGTAAGGATATTCAAAATTAGATCCTGGTTACCATTGCTGATAATGGGTGCAAGGGGTCTGTTATTTTTCTATCCTTGCTGATGAAACGACGGATTTAGCCATAAGGAACATGTATCTTTTGTAAAAAGATTTTTTTCAACAATAAAGTAGGTTTAGTTTACAATAATTCTTTCTAGATTTAAAACCTGCACATGGATTAGATGCAAAGTCATTGTCAAGCCTTATTGTAGACCTTAAGGGGGGGCTTTTTGGCCTACCCCTGTACATTGTATATCTTCGTTGCTTATACATGTAGGCATTTCTCATTTCACGAGCATGTCATGCTGTGAGCGCTTTTGAATAGCTCTGATGTGAGAAGCGAGTCTAAAATGGTCATAATATTATTTGATTAGATTATTTGTGACTAGCAGTCCCTTAGCTAACTTTCCCACAGTCATGTAAATTACCTTATTATACGCAGGCTGTGGAACACTGCGTCCAGTTAGAAATTGTCAGCAGCGGTTTTGAGGGTAAAATCGCGACATGGCTTTATCTTATCACGGCATTTAATCGATAGCGCCAACATTTAAAAAATCGATTGTCGCGTCGGTGCGCGGACGATTGATCACCGGACGTAATCGTAATCGTAAACTCGAAATTTCTAAAGCGCCACTCGAAAGCCAAGCGCGGGGCACCAGCTTATTCACGAGCGCTGCGTTGAGTTAGAAGGGTTGTCCGTGAGAATAGTCCGTGGTGGTCCGGATCGAGTTACCATAAGATCAGGATCAAATGCGTTGAGTTAGAAGGGTTGTCCGTGAGAGTAGTCCGTGGTGGTCAGGGTTGAAATTCCATAGGATCAGAGGGGCGGAACAGCTATTAAGGCGGGTGTCGTTTGGACCGGGAATTGGAAGGTGGAGGATCAGATGAGACAGGGTAAGAGTTCGTGAAAAGGAGTGTCTTAAGTTTCGAATGAAAAGCCCGAGGTGTGATGGATAGAGGAGCCTGAGGAAGGTTGTGGTGTGTGATTAGTAATGATGGCGGATGGACTGAAAAGGATCGGAATTCAGGAGGCAGTTCATTCCAAAGGCGTGGTGCTGAGATGGATATGGCTCGGTTGGAGAACTTGAGGTGACTTGTGACCGGCGGTCGAGAAAGTGTAAGGCAGGCGGATGATCGGGTAGAACGGGTAGGTTGGATGGTGAAGAGTTCGCGAAGATAACTTGGCTGAGAGCATTGCAAGGAGTTGTAGGTTAAGGAGAGAACTTTGAAGTGGATTCGCTCTGGGATTTTCAACCAGTGAAGTGATTTGAGGATGGGGGTGATGTGATGATGTCTGGGTGTTCTGGTGACGGCTCTAGCTAGAGAATTTTGAATGAGTTGGAGGCGCTTAAGTTGTGAGGAGTCAAGGCTTAAGAACAGAGAGTTGCAATAGTCAAGTTTTGAGTGGACGATGGACGTCGCAATGGTAGAGGCAGTTTTGAAATCGAGCATAGGTCGGATGCGACGGAGGTCCCGGATG
This sequence comes from Lumbricus terrestris, assembly GCA_949752735.1. Classification (NCBI taxonomy): domain Eukaryota; kingdom Metazoa; phylum Annelida; class Clitellata; order Crassiclitellata; family Lumbricidae; genus Lumbricus; species Lumbricus terrestris. The sequence goes on from OX457037.1 coordinate 5,208,062, forward strand.
TGCATGAAGTAGGAACGCGATAGGTTGGAGATGTGGTTAGAGAAGGAGAGATGCGAATCAAACATTACACCAAGATTGCGGACAGGAGCATCAGAAGTAAAGGTAAGAGACGAAGAGTTAGTCGATAGGTGTATTGAAGGGTCTGGGATTTTCTTGATTTGGTCAGGAAGTCCAAGAATGATGAACTCTGTTTTGGAGGGGTTGAGGCAGAGGAGGTTGGAAGACATCCATTTAGAGATTAGATTGACCACATTGAGAAGTTGAGCAATGGAGGTGGAAAAAGAGCCTGGGGAGAAGGAAATGAAGAGTTGGGTGTCGTCTGCATAGAGATGGTGGTCAACAGACGAGGATTTTATGAGATGGCTTAAAGGAGTGGTGTAGAGAATGAAGAGCAAAGGACCCAGGGCGGAGCCTTGTGGAACGCCACAAGATAGTGGAAGGGGTTGTGAACAGTGACTGGAGGCTTTAACAGAGAAAGATCTGGAAGAGAGATATGACTGGAACCAAAGTAGAGCAGTGCCAGAGACGCCAAAAGAAGAAGAGAGACGGTTAAGAAGAAGATTGTGATCGATGGTGTCGAATGCAGCGGAGATGTCGAGGAGGCAGAGGCAGGAGACTTGTTGATGACTGACGGCAGAAACCAGTTTATTATACAGAGAGACAAGTAGAGTTTCTGTGGAGTTAATCACCGGACGATTGATCACTGCGGACGTTTGATCATCGACCGTTTGATCATCGACCGTTTGATCACCGGACGATTGATCACCGGACGATTGATCACCGGTCTAGTGGTGCAAGAGAAATGTCGTAATTTTGCGCTAGTAGGCCCTACAGATAAACATTTAAATAAAACGATATGACACAGACTAATACCACATAATGTATTAAATTTGTAATGAAAATATAAGAAGTGAAAATGTGCAAATATACTGAAACGGCTGTCAAGCGTTATTAAACAGGTATCGGTAACTAATAAGATAAGTCTGCAAATATACACGCAAGTAGGCTAAGTAAGAGCATTAATTTTTGTTTGTCCTTTTTGCATAACCCTTTATGTACAACAGGAAGAACTGAGGGTTTGGTTTCAAGCATAAGACAAGCCAATCAGGCCTAATTTGACTTAACACTTTGTTAGACTGCGATAGGCCTTTAATCATAACGAACAAAAGACGTTTAGTAGGAATGAGTAGGCCTACTTAATATTCTGATGTGCTATTTGCTGTGTGTAGCCTACATTTATAAGAATAATTAACAGAAGCCGACGATGTTTATCTTTACTAGCGGTAATTACGTCAATTTCTCTTTCATCCTTAGTTAATAAATTGCAGTGACCACAAGACCGGTGATCAATCGTCCGGTGATCAATCGTCCGGTGATCAATCGGTCGATGATCAAACGTCCGCAGTGATCAATCGTCCGGTGATCAACCGTCCGGTGATCAATCGTCCGGTGATCAACCGTCCGGTGATCAACCGTCCGGTGATCAATCGTCCTAGAACCGTCGCGTCTTGTGGCCTGAGCGTTGTTGCAAATATGCAGTTTGTGCACATTAGTTGTGCATGAAGATGTATTCAACGATTTTTAATACGCTACATGCGATACAAGACGCTGTCAAGTGCGATGATTGACGATCATCCATAAGATTTCCAATCATGGGCGCCCGCACATAGGGGCAAGGGGGGGCACTTGCCCCCCCCTGGAAAATTGAAACCTATGTTTTTTAACTACTACTTTTGGGTTTTTAACAAATTTCTTTGCATTAATGCACCAATGATACGAATGATACAGACAATGAAAGTCAGAAATCTACGTTTAGAGATCTCTATAGAAATAAACATGCTTTTATAACTTTCTGCCTTGCATGTTCAAGCTCTTTCTAAAGACTCTTACAATGACCATTGGCTTTCAACCTTCCTGTGGGCACCCATGCAAACAGCAGGCCTATCGATTATGGCTTACTTAAGTGGAATTCAGCTGTAATGCAATTAGTCACAACTGCAGAAAATTAAATACTAACGCAAAAATTTGAAAATTTCTCAAAGACCACTGAAATTTCATAAGGGAGATCTGCTTATTCACCAGCATTGTAATTATATAAACCAAGTCTGCTATAAGCCAGGCTCCATTTTGTCCATTTAGCAAGCTGCCAGTACAGAATCCAGGGAGGTCAAACTGTAGATAAACTTGGCTCTGGTTATCACACCTCAGGATTTACACCCAAAACTGACAAAGAGATCCGTTAAAAAGAATTGATACCCACACTCATCTGATCCTCAGATCCTCCACCTTCCTAAAAGACATTCGCATTTACAGCTACTCTGGTTATCAGACTCGGACCTCTTTCTGACTAACTTTGGAATAGGCTTCTGGCTCAATGCAGAACATGTTAAACTGCTGGTGCCCTGCGATTGGCTTTCGAGTGGCGCTTTAGAAGCAGCTAAAGGAGCAATTGCCCCTTGCAAACCGACACCTTTTTCGATCATTTAGTCATTCGTTCATTCTATTGAATTATATAGCGCACCTTTAGGAAACTACTTTTTAACATAGATCTTCTTTTGATTTGTAACAAATTTCTAAGGAAACTATTCCTATTAAAAATTATGCACAAAATGAAACTGAGAAATTTGCATACGAAACCTCTTTGAAAAATACCTGTATTCCTAATTTTCATGCAGCATTGCATTTTCAAGCTCTTGCTACTGCAAAATTTAATCGTGACTTTCGTAAAAATTTTGCCCCCCCCTGCAAAAATTTCTGCGGGCGCCCATGTTTCCAATGCCCGTATACAAGTACCATATAAAAAACTTCAAACTTCAAGATGTTCCACAATAATTACCCAATTTTTACTGTGTGTTTCTTATACCAATTGGCAACTTTTCCTTACTATTGATAAGAGTTGTTCAAGAAAACATATCTTGTCCTATGGATTCAATCCAACCTATTGTATAGGGCCAGGCCCGGCCCTAGGGTTTGCGGGGCCCAAGGCAGCAGCGACTCTCCAGGCAAAAATTTACTAAGTTCATTGCCTGTCAATACAGCATTGACACTAAAATTATGTAGACCTATTTAAGCAATGCAAAATCATTGTCGCCCTCTGGAAAATTAGCACCGATTTTTGGCAACAAAGTTTTACTTTTGACACATTTCTTTGCGCCAAAGCACTAACGAGGCTAATGATTCTCAGGGTGAAACGGAAAAATTAACATTTAGACACCTATGTGAACAATCCATGTTCTTAATTTCCTGCTTTGTATTTTTCAAACTCGTGCTAAAAAGTTACCATTGTGTTGTGCTCCCTCCATCTAAAATGTCTGCAGGCGCCCATGTTGAAAATTGAAGTTAATGGACATTCACATGCAAATCTGGCTATTAACCCTAGCAGTTTATATGAAAACAATAACTATATATATAGGACTATTTTCAATTTAACTAGTTGAATATCTAGCATCTAAAATAGGATGCCAACATTGCCAATAATTGACATATTTCCGATTCCTTCTAATTGAAGCTTTGAAATGTTGTATTCTCTATCGAGTATGTTATAGGCTAGACAAAAATGTCAGTGCTATCTTACAAAAGTTTTCGCAAATCTTCCCTAATATCACCTAATTTGATGTATACCTTTGCGACATCTGAAATGATTTCACAATGGAACATCTTTTGCAATTGATAAAAGCTAATTTAGTGAGCCATTCTCAAAGTGGGCCTAGGTCCATTGTTGATCGCATGGAAGTTTTGATGAGTCTTAGCTATTTGTTCATTTTTTGAAAATTAATTCAACGTGTAGGCCTACAAAATAGGTCTAGCTGTGACTCGGTTTAGCATTAAATTTAGGCCTATAGATCGTTGTATCCAAAATCATCTAGCACATTCACTCGGCACATTGACTGCAATTGAGCATAGTTGATATGCGATGTAACCATTATCAATCTCAACAAAGTAAAAAAAAATATAGCCAGCTGCGCGGGGTCCTGGAAGCGCGGGGCCCAAGGCGGTCGTCTCGCTCGCCTTGCCCTAAGGTCGGGCCTGTATAGGGCAATTTATTTCTTGCGAATAGTCCGACCAGTGGAGACCACAGCAAGTATTATCTGGTTGACTGTCTCTGAAACGGCCTAGTAGCCTTGCTCATCGGAGCAAAAAATGCTGTGACCTGAAATTATTGAAGAGACTGAGACGCCAAGATCCTTCAATTTAGATGAGGAACTGCCTGACGGATATTCATTACGCTCAAACATCAAGGGCATACGAGCACTTTAACTCAAACAAGTTCCCTCTAACACGGTAACTATGGAGTCTTACCTAAGGTGCTGGCTTGATACTGAATTCTGAAACCTTTTGTTTGAAAATAATGGAAGGGATCAGAATGGAGATACACTCGCCCAATCCTGCAGAAAGGCAGCCATACCGGATAAGGATCAATATTCCAGCTAAATGAAGGCGACATGCTGTCCGGGTTGCTCTCGCAATCGATCTGCATTTGGAAAAAACCACAAAATCGTTACTTTTATGTATAAAAGTGGTGTGGCAGAATAAAGACAGAAGAACGTAGTTCCTACGAACCTTTAATCACCAGTCTCTTTATTGCAATCGGAATGCCAGTAGTTTTATAAAGCACCATTTAAATAAAAAAAATATTCAGTGACGTTCCCAACCCGAATAAAACAAAACTAAGTGGAGAGGTTTATCGAAATGGTAGCAATCATGCACAATAAACAAAAGATCATCACGCACGCGGAATCGTTTCCAGCTTCTCCACGAAAGAATAATTTGCACTCAGCCTCTCATTATTATATAGATGACGTTAGTAGAATGAGCTGTACTGTAAGCATTGGGTCATCATCATCGACATCGTCAACGTCATAAAAATAATTTAATAATATATTGATGATGATTATGAGGATGTTGACGATATTAATTTAATAATAATAATAATAATAATTATAATAATAATTATGATAATAATAATAACAGCAGCGGCGACGATGACAACCACAACAATAGCGATGACGATGACGATGGCGATGACGATGACGATGACGATGACGATGATGATGATGATGATGATGATGATGATGATGATGATGATGATGATGATGATGATGATGATGATGATGATGATGGGTAAGGAGGTCGTTGGGTCCACTTGGACCTCTTCCGCCCTTAGGTGTCCTTCCAACACCTGCCGCCTGCGTTGGCCAGCTGTTTCAGGGTTCTTGGTGAGCCTGTCCACCTCGCGTGACGCCCTAGGAGGTTCTTCGGCCGAGGCCTTCACCCCTGATGGCATAGCCTCACCAAGCACTCCCCTACTTGGCTGTTCACCCCCCCACCACGATGCGGTGCAGGTCGGACTTTGGGGGGGGAAACCTCAGTGGCAACACTGACCTCAATAGTTACCATTGGATTTCCGGTTTCTCACGCGGTTTTTTTTTAAACCAAACGCATAAATATAACACAAGTTACGTAATGATAATTTTATTGTAGATCTAAATAAAATAATTAATTTTCCAATTTAACGAAAAAATTGACATTAACAAAGCCGAACCATGTTTTCGTGCAGGTCGTTATGGATGGGAAGCTAAATGTTTGACATGCGGCAGCGGAACTTATAGAGTCTATGTCAGTTGCCAATAAGGGTGCATTGGACTTAAAGGCGCACGTCGAAACGCCGTGCATGTTAGAGTGTTCGGGGAATTTCATATACCAAAGTAACCAATTTTTTGGTAACACTGGGTCTGAAAAGTGACGACATTGTCACTGTTTTGTTTCTGCCCAGTCAGTGACATCAATGTAATTTGTATACTGAGGTGCTGGAGTACTGAACACTCACTCAATGAAGTTTAAATTGAAACCATTTACAATAAGAACAAATTTTGTGTAGCTCAACGTTACTTATATTTGCACACAACACTTAATATTAGCACTAGGAGCCGACTACGGGATGGCAACCGGATGAACATTTTGTGTGCCATCTTTTTCATCTGAGCATTTATGGTAACCCTAGTTCTGGCCGTTGATTGTGGTATTCTCCGGCATAGCTTTCCACACTTGATAATTAATCTATCGGGTAAAAATCCGGTGATTATGGGCTATTTCTTCGTCTCAATGAAACCAGTACCGGAACAATAATGTTCACGTTGAGCCGTTCTCCTTTCATCGTCGTTCTCCTTTCATCAACGGCATATTTCTTAAATCCCAATAATTTGACTCATATTCTCTCCGTTCTCATTGTTCATCAGAGTAAGTCGTGATTATAGCTCGAAGTATCTGAATGCACAGTTTGTCTGTCATTGAAGTTTTGGCCATTTTATTGTATCATAATGGCCAAATTTGAATCTGAAAAATTCTTTTTGCAACTTAATCGTCATCTTGCCAAATGATGTCACAATAACGGGCAGTTAAACTGGTACCACGTTTCTTATCTAAATGGTAGCAGTAATGATTATCTGACAATGTCAAGTTCAGTTTGATAACAATAATGAGATTTTAGTCAATAAAACCATTTTTTAAAACGATTTGGTTGATATACGTAGATATGAATTACCTTTAAACCGGTAAACCTGATGTGAGAAATTCTTATGTTTGGCCAAGATATTGGCCAAAAACCGTAAGAATAACCTTTTTGGCCCTCCCTGCAAGTTAATGGAATTTTGTTTGCACTGATTACATTTTTGATAATATTTTCGTTTAATCCTCTCTAGTTACTCGCTTAAACATCAGCAACTGGAATAATATTGTGATCTATTACACTCTATTAGATATGATTAGATCCAGATCAGTTGTTTGTCCCAATGCTCTCCATGCGTTGTCCCATTGCACCCCGCTATAGCCCGAATTGGGACACTTTCAACCACGATGGAAAAATCCTAATTTTTTTGTTTTTTCTTGTGATAAAATAGCAACAAACCATTTTCGGTTCATGAAACGTTGCTGTTTCAGACAATAGCAAAAACTTCCAACAATATACATGTATGCTCCAAAATGTAAAAGTTGGTCCAATTTTGGGCATTCTGCTCTACTGTACATCTCACAAAAGACGAAATATTCTACTTCTCACCTGAAGCCAATCATATTGGCAATCCGAATCCGATTCCAAATCAAATGCTTGGAAAGTCAACGTAAATGAACTGAGTTGTTGTGCCCAAATTGAATACGTGCAATTCTCATCGTTGTTGTAATTTTGAGGATAGTTTGGAGATGATATAGTTCCATTCGTATAATCGAAAAACACGGTGTTATTACATGCTGTAAGCAGCAACCATCAAATGCATGTAGGCCTATAAGCAGTAGCAGGGCCAGATTCTTTTATCCAGGAAAGTCATAGAATTAACTAGGGCTATTCATAGCAAGACGCAAGGGTGATAGCACGAGCTAAATAACCAAACTTACTTTTATTATGGTGACTGTGCTGTGTGGTGAAATCGTAATCTCGCGCTATCGCGCTCGCCAAGAATTGGCATAATCAATTAATCATGCCATGGTTGTGTGGTCAGAGGGCTAGATGGGCGAAGCCCGTAAAGTTCTGAGCTTTTTTACATCTGTGAAGCAAATAGTAATATTTAAAGGTCAGTCTTGATCCATGTCCTGAAGAGCGATGGATTAGATCCTGCTAATCCCTGTGTAAAGGTTTCAAATTACCTCCTCCTAAACATTACCCCCTCCCCCGGTAAATTGAAACCGGTTTCAGATTACCGGGAGGTAGGATGAAACCGGTTTCAAGATACCCTCGGGGGTGATCTCAGACCGGTTTCATCCTACCGCCCTACGGTTTCAGGTTACCCCCGGTGAAAACAGTTATTTAATTGAAATAGAAGCTGGATTGACGAAAACATTGCTTTCGTCAATCCAGCTTCTATTTCACCTACAGAGAACTTCATCCAGCTTCCATTTCTCAAACGTTGTTTTCTCTGTAGGTGAAATAGAATCAACAACGGCAGGAAAGGTGAACTTTATCTATGCCTATAAAGGCGAATGTGACTATGTATGTATATGTGTTTTCCAGATTGTACGCCCAGTTTAACAGCTATTGACCTGAAACCTTGCACCTGAACAGAGGACCGCCAGGGTCATCAAGTGTGGAGGCTGGCTTTTACCCCCTCACTGTAGGGGTTGGGGGGTTGGCGGCCGGAAAATAGCACAAATAGCCTATCGCTGTTTACACATCTTCGCCATAGTCTCACATAATATGTTCAGATTATATTATAATCTGAACCAGTGGCGGCGCCAGCTCTAAAATTTCGGCAGGTCGGGTCAGGGTCATGGGAACTATTTGGCAGGTCGAAGAAATTGAGGAGTGGTGGTAGCGGGCATCCTTGCCTCACTCCCCTACCAATTACTCCTTCCTATTATCACTCCCCTCCTATTGTCATCCTAAGTGTCTGATTCATTATAGGTTGCCTATAATAAACCTCCTGTCCCATGGGCCTAGACCTCTATATTTACCTACTAGATGAGATGAGACGTAAAAGTCAGTTGATCTAATAATTCTAGGCTACCACAAACTTGTGATCTTGTGGGCGAGGAAAATTTTTTATTTATCATTTGAAACTCTTAAAGAAAATAATGTAAAAAGATATTAAAAATTCAAAAGTTTTTTAGGCAGGTCATTTGGCAGGTCGTGAGCGAAATAGGCAGGTCAAATGACCTGCTGCGACCTGCCGTAGCGCCGCCACTGATCTGAACCTGACAGCTAGACCGAGTGTCCCACGGTGATCTCGCGCCCATTAGGACACACCCCGCCCACCAAGGCTTGGGGTGGGCGCTAGGTTTCTGGGTGAACCAAAACTTCTACCTCGAAATTTCATGGGTAGCGCCGGTTACTTCAGAGAATAGGATGGGGACTCCGTAGGTGGGAGCGAAGTAGGTGGTGACTGGTGAGGTGGGGTGTGGTGGGGTGGTGGTGTGGTTGGGTGGTGGTGTGGTGGGGGATGGCGGTTGGTGTTAGTAGTCACAAACTTAAATGTACTGAATAACACTATTGACAGCAGAGCGGTGGACGCATGTTAGGACGGGGGCAGGCGTGGATGGAAGGGGTGGGGCTGGTGGGTACGAAATGACGTGGGATGGGGGTGGGAGAGCCTGGAACTTGATGGGGTTGAGAGGGTTGGGTAGTGAGTAGAGGGTAGTGGTGAGGGCGGGGAAAGTCGAAGCTTTCCGAGTTGCGTCAACGCCGGATACTGCAGATAGGCTGGGTGTGACACTCTGCCCCGTTGTTGGGTCTGGTGGGGCTGGTGGAGGACTGGAGGGGAAACCCGAAATTTCCTGCGCAACGCCGAGTACCCCAGGTAGTTTTTTGTGTATGCAATCCAAAGTTCATTATAAGTTTATATGCGTTACTACATGTATTGTACGTGCCATAAAGCGTATAGCGTATTCCGCCGAAGTTGCGAAAACGCAACATTAAAATTTCGCAGATTACGGTTTCAGCATACATTGAGATAAACATTTAATAAACATATGACTTAATTATTCACGTTAGTATTCCCATCGGACAGCTTCGATTCTCGAAAATATTAAGGTGTAATGAGAGAAAAAAATTATTGAACAAAACCCCTAAGCAGACGCAAAAAAACAAATTTTGAGAAATTCCAAAAAATATAAGATGATAATAAATAATATTATATTTAGTAACATCATACTTAGTAAACACCCATTAAGTAATAAAAAATGGATTTGTGCAGTTTTCTCGCGTTGCTAATTTTTTCACAATTTTTAAGTGGTATGTTGCGTTTTCGCAACGTCGGCGGTAAATGGGTTATTATTATTATTACATAATTTATTACGCGCGCAAGGTCACACCAAAGTGTGAATCTGAGGCGCGGATAGTTAGCCGCCAGAGGAAGATGCAGTTAAAGGTCCATGTGGTTGAAAGCCAAAGAGAAATAGTGAGTTTTGAGTCGTTTTTTGAAGGTAGGGAGTGAATTTGAGCAACGAAGAGAGAGTGGAAGTAGATTCCATTCTTTGGGAGCAGAGGCATGGAATGCACGCGAGCCCATAACAGTTCTGCATCGAGGCTCAACTAAAAGACCCATGTTTGATGATCGCAGGCAACGAGGAGGAATATAAGGAGTAAGCAGTGACTGAAGGTAGGGAGGTGTTCCGGTAGAGAGGGATTTGTAGGTTAAACAGGCCAATTTAAATTTAATCCTAAACTCGACAGGAAGCCAATGCAGCTGATGAAGTAAAACTGAGGAACTTGATCGTAGTGGGACACGCAGCACAACGCGAGCTAAAGAATTTTGAATGCGTTGCAGCCTATGTAGCTCATAGTCTGATATGCCAACAAAAATCGCATTAGCATAATCAAGGCGAGAGGACACAAGGGCGCAAGCTAAAGTCTTCGACATATCCTTAGTCAGAGCCGACCTAATGTGGCGTATAATTGCCCTGATGTGATAAAAGCAAGATCTACAAAGGTTAGTTACATGCATCCGAAAAGTAAGCATACTGTCCAGGGTAACCCCAAGTGTTTTTAACAGAATATGATAATGGTACTGCGGAGCCTGCGAGGTCGATGCTGGAAAGTGAAGGAAAAGAACGCAAGCGTTGTCGTGACCCGAACAAAATTGCCTCAGGCTTTTTTTTTGTTTATAGCCAAACCATTAAAACAGAACCAGGCATATAAAGATGACAGGCACTCCTCAAGTTTAAGTTTACCGGACTGATCAGTGTGTGACAGAGCAATATAGAGCTGAGTGTCGTCCGCGTACTGCTGTAATTGGACACCAAAATGATTAGCTATGCGATTAATTGGGGAGGTAAAGACGGTGAGCAATAGAGGACCAAGGACAGATCCCTGTGAAACTCCAGCAGTGCAAACAGTGGGTTCAGACCGAGCGGTACCGATGCCCACCTGCTGATTCCTGTTACCCAGATAAGACGCTAACCAGTTTAAAGCAGTACCAGAGACACCGAACTTTTCGTGAGTCTAGAAAGAAGTAATTGATGGTCTACGGTATCGAAAGCTGCGCTGAGGTCAAGACATACAGAAAGGCAGGCTTTACCATTATCAATAGACGAAAAGATGTTGTCCAGCGTGGATGTAAGGGCAGTCTCAGTGGAATAGCCTTCACGATAAGCTGACTGAAAAGGACTGAAATTGGGAGAGGAAGTGATATGTTTCTTGATGCGAGTAAGAAAGAGACGTTCAAGGATCTTGGAAATGTTATTTAGGTTCGAGATAGGTCTGAAGTTAGACAGATTATGGGAATCTAGGTCAGGTTTTTTAAGCAAAGGTGTAACTAAAGCAGACTTAAAGCATGACGGGAAACATCCTTCAGCAAAAGACAAGTTGGCCAGGTGTGCAATAAGGTGGGAGAAAACATCAGAACAAGAAACAATAAGAGGTGTAGGTATGAAGGCCATAGGGCAGCGGTTCTCAACCTGTGGGTCGCGACCCCCGCGGGGGTCGCCTGACGATTTGCCAGGGGTCAGAAATTTGTAAAAAAATTTAAAATGTCTAATATCAATTTCAACGCTGTCCACTGCACCAAAACAACTGAAAATAAATTTGTACTTATACTTTTTCTATGGGCCAACTGTTAGATTGCGGCAGCTAGTTTAATTTTTTCCATTTTGTTTTTAAAATGCAAGAGGCGCTCCTAGCCCATGCAGTCACACCTAAAAAAAGTAGCCTAGGATTTTAGTAACTTGTGATTTGTGATTCAAGCAGCTAACTATAACCATTACAGTGGGCAAATAAAAATAAAGTAAACAGTGAGGAAAGGAAATCATGAGTAACTTTGTTAAGATGACAGCCTAAAATGTCACAGTTAGGCCTATAGTGTGCAAATAAAAAAAGCTGTAAACATTTCGAGGCGGCACTCTTAAGACTTAAACCAAGACTATCAGCATTGAAAAATAGCAATTTTACTAAGATGGCAGCTTAAAAATGGAGCCGTTACAGTATGGATGATAACAAAATTATTTAATGACGATATTTATTGAAACTTTAAGCCATGACTTTCATTCATTCATTCATTCATTCATTCATTCAGAGCATTATTTTATATAGCGCCCCTTCAAGAAATTACTCAGAGGCGCTCCCAGCCCACCCACGACCAAAGAAAAAAGACTTGAGAGACTTGTAGAACCCAGCCGGATGGACCACAAGTAGAGAGCGACGCGTAACCGGGAGGTCGTTCCAGGCAGTAGGCCTCACGACCGAGAATGCACGGCGCTGCTTAGTAGCCAAGCTGCTTAATAGCCAAGCGAGCCCGTGGGACCAGAAGCTCACCCCTAAAATTTCAGCACTGAAATTACGAGAAATTTGCTTGAGATGTCAGCTTAAAATGCAACCATTGCAGTGTGGAAATAAAAAAATCAGCAATGGGAAGGGACAAATGAGAAGGGACATTTTTGAAGTCTTAAACCACGACTATGAGCACTGATATGATATAATATAATTTAAACAATTTCGTCAAAATGTCAGCTTAAAATACTACAAGTGTAGTGGGGGGAAAATCGACAATGGGGAGGGACACTTACATGTATCTATACCCAAACCTCTCTACCTGGTGAAAACACTTAGGAAACTTCAACTTTAAAACTTCAACTACCAGGTAGCTCTCAGTATCGAAAGAGCTGCGAACCTCACACAACTGCCAAAAACGGTTTTCGAATTATGAGGCGAGAACGCATAACAATGGACAATGGTAGCAAAATGTAGTGAAGGGACTAACGTGCTCAATTTTGTTGCTAGGGGGTCGTCACAACTTCCGAAATGTCACAAAGGGGTCGTCGTACTAAAAAGGTTGAGAACCGCTGCCATAGGGGATGATTTAGGTACCAAGCTTCTGAGAAGATTAGATACTTCCAAGTATGTAATAGGAGGAAGGTCATTAAATTTAAAGGTAGATTCAGAGAAGTCAGAATCAAGCAGTAGGTCATTCCATACTAAATTGGCAGCGCATCTAGTAATTTTACATTTAAGGGTTAAATGACCTCATAATTATGGCGCAGTCTTACTCGTGCTGGTTTTCATGCCATTAAGGAACCACCTGGCCTTTCTCGAACTGATGGCAAGAGACCGGATGGTCTCACTCTAATTCCCTGGCGTTCTGGACGTAGCCTAATATGGGATGCCACAGTGACCGATACTCTGGCTGCTTCATACTTGCCAGCAACTACAGTTACGGCAGGCGCCGCTGCAGAGCTAGCAGCTGCAAGCAGTGGCGTAGCTACCATGTGTGCAATGTGTGCAAAGCACACGGGCCCACGACCTCCAGGGGCCCACACAGATTGTTGAATTAATTATTTATGTATCCTAATTTGTGATTCACAACATTTTGTGGCAGAATGATGTAGTTTTTGAGAACAAACTTGCATTAGGTTACTTCGATACTTTTCTAACTTCTGTCAACCGCCGTGCTGTTGGCAGGCAAACTATAAACAGAGTCTGAACTCCTTTTAAATTATGTTTTCGTTTCGTGTCATGACTGTCAAATTGCAAAAAGACATTAGTGTGTGTGTGTGTGTGCGTGTGTGAACTATAATAAAGACTAGGTCCAATACAGCTATTTACTTTTCCATTTCTATAGCGCCCTTTAAAGCTCGCTACTCAGTGGTGCTACCAACTACAGAGCGGACACTGCATCGAAGTTTATCGCCAAAGCGCTCGAGCAATTGTAAATGAAGGTCTTGCTCAAGGTCCCTACACGGCGGCTTGAGGGTGGATTAGAACCTGCAACCCTCCGGCTGCAAGGCAGCGAACCACTACACCATGCACCGCGCCCCAAGTTGAGAACATGAAACGAATCATACCGGCATAGGATATATTATTTCGTCGATTCGCTTTCCTATTCAAAGGGTAGGGATGTGTCTATGCTATCTAGGATATGTGTGATAATTATACGTCCGTCTATCTATCTGATCTATCACATTCTTGTCGACCTATTGTAGACCTAATTAAATGGTGCGCTGCAGAAACCTCGTACGTCTCGCACGCGTGATCGTGCATTCCGATCTTTTGCTATATTTGGTAACGGTAGCGACCTGATATCTCCCTCAACCAGTGTTAGAATTGCTGGGGTCTGAGGTGGGTTCAACCCTCGCTAGTCTTTCTTAGGTTCACATAGTTAAGTCGTCTTTTCATCTTTTCACAACTCAACTCCACGTAGATCACAGCCTAGTCTAACCCAGTCATATTTACAATTCTCATAGGCCTATAGCCTACTGCTCTCAATTCCTCTCAACTCCCACTCCACAATCAAGGAGACACCAAATTGAGCACGTGTGGATCAGGGTCATATGGAATCACGTATTTGTCCCTATTTTTGCAGTTGCAAAGAATATTGCTAAATCATTTTTAGGTATTACCGGTATGAAAAATTGATGTCTGTGTGATGTATCGTTTTGGTGTGCAAATTGAAAAATCATGGACCAGAATTGATAGATGATTGACTTTGCTTGCTAAACCAAAATGCTAGAAAGAAACCTTTATAATGGGATGACACGATTTTAAGTAGACCTAGGAATACTTGTAGACCTACTAATAACAAGTGGATAATTAAGTATGCAACGTGATAGATTTTCAATTTCTACTGAAAAATCATTGCAGTTATAACACTCTAATTTATCTGTCTCATTCGTGCAGGATTCATATTTATTCTGCGAGTTGTATTGCATGTGTTAGGTCTAACAGTAAATGCCATTGATTAGTTTTGGTGATATTAATTGCAAGAACGCGAAAATATCGGCCCTACAAGGCCAAACAGGGGCCCATGCGGAACCTCTGCACACGGGCCCACGAAAAGCTAGCTACGCCACTGGCTGCAAGAAAAGATGCGAAATACACAGCACTCCTTGCAACTCATGATTTCGTTCCTCTAGCCCTTGAAACTCTTGGGCGCATTGGTCTTTCTTTCATTTCTGATCTTGGACGCAATCTTACTCGAATTTCCGGAGACACGAGAGAAACTAGCCACCTATTCCAGCGGTTGTCTATTATTATTCATCGATTCAACGCCGTTGCTTACCACAGCATTTTTGATTTGCCAGCTTTTGATGAAGCGTAGCCGTTCCAGAACCCACCAACTAATAGTCTCCGGAGAATTTTTGGCTTCCTGAGGGATTAGAACTACCTCGGGTAAAAAAAAATAATAATGACGATTTCTATGGCGCCGTAGCACAGTCATTAGCACTGGTCTTTCTTTCATTTCTGATCATGTTAGGCCTACACTGCCGTCTAGCTATGATTGGAAATTAACGATTTAAATAAAGACAACAAAGGTCACAGTATTATCACAACAATTATGATCATAAAAAGTACAAAAGAGAAATCACTTTACGGTGATGGTGTGCCGACATTTAAACATACGACACATAATCACGCGACACTTAAACACAGACAATTTAGCAGACGACGTATTATAGGCTAAACACACAGACAGATAAACACACGACAGATAAACACACGACAGATAAACACACCGACAGATAAACACACCGACAGATAAACACACGATAGATAAACACACCGACAGATAAACATACGGACAGATAAACATACGGACAGATAAACACACGACAGATAAACACGCCGCATTCAAACTCACCTTAAACACGATAGATGAACACAATGACATATTAAAACGAGTTACAGGATATAATTATAGTTGCGATAGCTGTGATAAAATAATATATATTGTTGTATATAATATTGCTGTGAATGTGTTAAACAACTTGGTAATCTTGATGATCTGCCATAAAGACACAATACTGTTCGACTATTGATGAGAAGCCTATTATAGGCCTATTTTTCTTCATTCACGCACTGCATACACTCAGGCACTGCACACTGGAATGCACAAACTTTGTTCACAATAATGTATGTCCTTGTGTTTATGTTTATTGTGTTTGAACGTTGCGTGATTATCTGTCGGTGTGTTTATCTGTCGGTGTGTTTATCTGTCCGTGTGTTTATCTGTTCGTGTGTTTATCTATCGTGTGTTTATCTGTCCGTATGTTTATCTGTCGGTGTGTTTATCTGTCCGTATGTTTATCTGTCGGTGTGTTTATCTGTCGGTGTTTATCTATCGTGTGTTTATCTGTCGGTGTGTTTATCTATCGTGTTTTTATCTGTCGGTGTGTTTATTAGGGTGGAGTGAAAAAAACGAAAATCAGAAATTCGAAAAGTAATAGCAACCAAAAGTTGCCCAATGACTTGGGGTCAAGAAATGTGAAAAAGTTTTTAAAAATATTAATGTCTTCCGACCGCATAAGTGGGCCAAAGTTCCCAAAAATTGCATTTTTCAGAGAAAATTGCAGGTTTTCTTATGAAATATTCTTAGTGTAAAATAATTTGCTCCACTTCAATATACCGTTGGTAAGAGCTCTTTAAACTGAATAAAATGATGTATTATTTTTGAGAATAGTCCCATATTTGTAGAAAATATTAAATTTTTGCCAAATCTCCTCTTCGCGACATGTCGCGAAGCTTAAAAACAGTAAAATACCAATAACTTTTTTATCCTTTGAGATATTTCAACACATAATATATCATTCGCTTCAGTTTAGGACCAGCTTTCAAGAGGTGCATTGAAATATGAGATTGTTTCTTGCTTGTATGATATTTTATGATGCTATCTAATGTAGGCCTACACTTTAACACTTCCAACAAGCATCTGTGAAATCATATTGCCTTCAGGGTAGTTAAAGGTTACAAATCAATGAACAAATTGGCTTAAGACTCGCATGAATCGTCATTTCAACCAACAAGTTGTCATCAATATGATTTTAAAGAGTTTCTGTTAAGCACTGTCACTTTGAGTAGCATCAGTAGTTCTTTTTGGTTTCAAATATCGGCATTAGTTCTCGTGATTGTAACCGTGCTCAAATAAAACCATCTGTATTGTGTCTGCACCACATACGGATTCAGGCGCTTCAGTCACTATTTTGACACACCTTTCAACACTCTGAGTGTGACATGGAAAATTCTCAAACTCTATTGCTGGTGGAGAATGACCAGCAACAAGAACTTTCAGCTGTTCTTCCGATAATTATGTCGGTTAACAATGGTGGAAGTGGAACGGTGACTCTGCATCCATTCCATTTTATTAAGTCAACATAATCTGTCGAGTCGAAATTCATAAGTGGAATTTGGAAGCACTGCAGAAATGGCTTTCTTTTATCCATTTTAGCTTTCAGTATTCTTCTAAGTCCAAGTTCTCTTACATGAGGGCGCTCATCAACGAACATGCACAACAGCAAGATCTTCAAAGCAGTGTTGCATAATTATGTCAAGCAGATACTTTCTTATCGGTACTTAAACCGCTACAGTCAACGTCTGGCATTTCGCATTCAATGGATTCGAATCCAGCATCCGATACGGTAACTGTTCTGAAGATCTTGAACATGAAGAACCTGGGAATATGTCTCAAGCACGGTGGCTGACAATGGTTAATCAAGTACTTAGACTTTATGTGGCAACTTTAGAGCCAACAACACAATGAAACTTCTTGCCGAATTTGTAGTAAAAGTATATGCCAGGATATGGTTTTGTATAAAAACGAAGCCGTCGTGCAGATATGGAGGCCTTCATGTTTGGCAGATGATACACTTCTCAAGGTATCTTTGTGATTCACTGAAAGCAGTATTGGACCCCGTGATTCGGCGAAATGCATACTTTGCACATCCAGGCAATCTGCTGTTGTGCATGATCGTTGATGAGCACCGTCATGTAAGAGAACTTGGACTTAGAAGAATTCTGAAAGCTAAAATGGATAAAAGAAAGTCATTTCTGCGGTGCTTCCAAATTCCACTTATGAATTTCGACTCGACAGATTATGTTGACTTAATAAAATGGAATGGGTGAAGAGTCACCGTTCCACCATTGTTAACCGACATAATTATCGGAAGAACAGCTGAAAGCTCTTGTTGCTGGTCATTCTCCACCAGCAATAGAGTTTGAGAATTTTCCATGTCACACTCAGAGTGTTGAAAGGTGTGTCAAAATAGTGACTGAAGCGCCTGCATCCGTATGTGGTGCAGACACAATACAGATGGTTTTATTTGAGCACGGTTACAATGCCAATATTTGAAACCAAAAAGAACTACTGATGCTACTCAAAGTGACAGTGCTTAACAGAAACTCTTTAAAATCATATTGATGACAATTTGCTGATTGAAATGACGATTCATGCGAGTCTTAAGCCAATTTGTTCATTGATTTGTAACTTTTAACTACCCTGAAGGCAAAATGATTTCACAGATGCTTGTTGGAAGTGTTAAAGTGTAGGCCTACATTAGATATCATCATAAAATATCATACAAGCAAGAAACAATCTCGTATTTCAATGCACCTCTTGAAAGCTGGTCCTAAACTGAAGCGAATGATATATTATGTGTTGAAATATCTCAAAGGTTAAAAAAGTTATTGGTGTTTTACTGTTTTTAAGCTTCGCGACATGTCGTGAAGAGGAGATATGGCCAAAAGTTAATATCTTCTACAAATATGGGACTATTCTCAAAAAATAATACATCATTTTATTCAGTTTAAAGAGCTCTTTCAAACGGTATATTGAACTGGAGCAAATTATTTTACACTAAGAATATTTCATAAGAAAACCTGCAATTTTCTCTGAAAAATGCAATTTTTGGGAACTTTGGCCCACTTATGCGGTCGGAAGACATTAATATTTTTAAAAACTTTTTTCACATTTCTTGACCCCAAGTCATTGGGCAACTTTTGGTTGCTATTACTTTTCGAATTTCTGATTTTCGTTTTTTTCACTCCACCCTAGTGTTTATCTATCGTGTTTTTATCTGTCGGTGTGTTTATCTGTCCGTGTGTTTATCTATCGTGTGTTTATCTGTCCGTATGTTTATCTGTCGGTGTGTTTTTCTGTCCATGTGTTTATCTATCGTGTGTTTATCTCTCCGTGTGTTTATCTATCGTGTGTTTATCTGTCCGTATGTTTATCTGTCGGTGTGTTTTTCTGTCCATGTGTTTATCTGTCGTGTGTTTATCTGTCCATGTGTTTATCTATCGTGTGTTTATCTGTCGTGTGTTTATCTGTAGATGTGTTTATCTGTCCATGTGTTTATCTGTCGGTGTGTTTATCTGTCCGTGTGTTTATCTATCGTGTGTTTATCTGTCGGTGTGTTTATCTATCGTGTGTTTATCTGTCCGTATGTTCATCTGTCGGTGTGTTTTTCTGTCGGTGTGTTTATCTATCGTGTGTTTATCTGTCCGTGTGTTTATCTGTCGGTGTGTTTATCTGTCGGTGTGTTTATCTATCGTGTGTTTATCTGTCGGTGTGTTTATCTATCGTGTGTTTATCTGTCGGTGTGTTTATCTATCGTGTGTTTATCTGTCCGTATGTTTATCTGTCTGTGTGTTTATCTGTCCGTGTGTTTATCTATCGTGTGTTTATCTGTCCGTGTGTTTTTCTATCGTGTGTTTATCTGTCAGTATGTTTATCTGTTGGTGTGGTTATCTGTCCGTGTGTTTAAATGTCTGTGTTTAGGTGTCGCCTGATTATTATGTCACGTGTTTAAATGTCATGGAACCCCACTTTACTACAACCAAGCAGCCACTAGTAGAACATTTAAAAGATGCGATAAGAAAAGGCACCAAGGATGGACTATTACCATTTCAGGAGATAGGCTACCTCTAATAAGGGTTGAATGAAATGGCACCGCAGTCGAATAAAATTGTAGGCCTATCCATTCGCTTGCAGTGGCGAGGCAAAGAGAGGCTGAATTAACATCTGAGGCTGGTTGTAGGGCAATTTATTCCTAGCGAATGGTCCGACCCTTTGCACAAAGAAAATATTAACCTGTTGGCAACAGAGGTTCGCCGAGATCAGTGGCGTAACCAGGAATTTTTCATGTTTTTTTGCCTGGCCGGATGCCCTTTCTCACACTAACCCAACAGTATTACAGTAGGCCTAAATAAAAACGGAATAAAGTAGCAAAGGGAATCAAGAAAAACAATTGTTTTTACAAGCAATTGTTTTGTTTTTCTTATTAAATGGGTAAATAAACTTTAAAAAACTTTGTTCCTAGGCCAATGGGGGGTTAACCCCAGTGGCGGCGCCAGACACTTTTTGTAGCCAGGGCATAGCCAGGGCAGACACACAAGTAACCAGGGCAGAGGGCGAGTCGCGTGCTCGGTAGTAGCCTACGGGTTTACATAGGCTTATAATTTTGCGCTACGGTGCATGCCATAAATCACCCACCCTACATTATTACTTTTATTAGGGTTCTCTGGTCAGAGGATCTAATGGGTGAAGTCATAAAACCGAACACGTTGATATTCGAAAAGCAAATCTTAGAAACCTTATACAGGGTGGGCCATAAAAAGACCCCCCTAAAGTGTTTGACCAATATCTTAGCCAGAAGTAAAAAAATTAATAAAATTTTACAGGATTAGCCTAAAGACAATTCATATTTACGCAGAGTGGCCAGATTTCACTGCAATATTTCAAACAGAACAAAATCACTTTTAGTGAGACAACCGACTTTTTGACGAATCAAAAACAGAATGCAACAAAAAAAGTAGCAAAAAGCGATTTTTTTAAAGTCTCATCTCAAATAATAATATTATTGTTATCAAATTAACGTGGTATTACATCACATCCTGTGTTCAATGTGTTCACCACCAATGCCCACGCTTGTTTTGAGTGCTTTGCACAGTTTTTGATGGACTTGGTGATGTGTTCGAGAGATAAATCTTCCCAATCAACTTCATTGCGACCACCAATTTTCAGTCTCTTATCGCTCTTAGTTTTGGCTCCAAATTACGGTATTTCTCGAGCAATAGCTCTCCACAGTTGATAAAATCATCGGTTTCAAATCCGTATATTTTATATTTGGAACCATTGGTTCTTCTCAATGAAACCAGTACAGTAATATTGACGTTGAACCGATCTGTTTTCATCAGCTGCACATGTCTTAACTCTTTATTTCAATTTAGCTCTTCATTTCTCTGCAAACACTTTTTTTATCAGATTAAGCGCCGATTAGGCTATAGCCTTATATCCAAGACCTTGCTCATGAAGTGTATGAATACAAATTTTCCTGGTATCGACACCTTGGGAATTTTAATTTGATGAAAATCGATTTTATTATTTTAACAAAAAATTACTAATCAGAAAAATTCTTTATTTACCAACTTAACAGTCATCTTGCTAATTGATGTCACAGCGACGTGCAGCTTTGCTGGAACCTGCTTTTTCTAAATAATAATAACGATTTTCTGTCGATAGCCTAACAAGTTTATTTGACACCAATTATTTGAGATGTTACTTTATAAATTCGTTTTTGCTACTTTTGCTGCGTCATGTTTTTTAATCATCACAGTGAGTGGTCTCGCTAAAAGTGATATAACTTTTGTTCCGTCCGAATATTTTAATGAAATCTGGCCATCATGTGTAAATATGAATTGTCTTTAAGCCTGTAAAATTTCACCTAAAATTACTACCTCTTGCCAAGATTATGGGCCAAAATATTTAGGGTCGTTTTATGGCCCAACCTGTAGACCAATCTCTCGGTGACTTAGTGAAGCATTGAAAAACCTCTTCCGAGTAGCATTTCGAATGCAAAGCGTTCAGCAAATAAAGTAACGGAGTCAGCTACATAGGTCCATTGTCTACACAAATGCTTACCAGTAGGCCTACGATTCATTTGAACAACAATAAAGCGACAGCTGGACCTACGCTGTTAGTTGTATGCGGCAATATGGGTAAACAGCAACAGAATTTTTCCCTGCAAGAACTTTTGTCCCACCAGAATCTTTGCCCCACCAGAATTTCTATACTGCCAGAATTTTTCCCTGTCAGAACTTTTGCCCTGTCAAAATTTTAAAGTCTTTACCCTACCAAAATTTTTGCCCTGCCAGAACTTTTGCCCTGCCAGAAAATTGCCTGCCAGATTTTTTTCTCTTCCTGAACTTTTGCTCTGTCAGAATTTTGCCCTGCCAGAACTTTTGCCCTGCCAGAGAGCGGACGGACGCGAACAGTAAAAAGCAATATGCCCGAACAAATTCTCCCAGAGTAAAATTTCTGGCAGGGCAACAACCAGGGCAACAGCCAGGGCAAAGGCTTTTTTGGCAGGGCATTTGCCCTGCCATGCCCTGGCGTAGCGCCGCCACTGGTTAACCCCCGAAACTCCCCTTGTCTACACCACTGGCCGAGATCATTCAAATGAGGTGAAGAAGAGACTGACGGATAGTGATTACGCGCAAACATCAAAGGCGTGGGCCTACTTACGAGCACTTTTACTCAAATTTCCTCTAACACGGAAATTATGGATTCTTACCTTCGGTGCTTGCTTGGTACAGAACTTTGAAACCTCTTGTTTGAGAATAGTGACCGTTGTCAGAATGTAAATGTAATCGCCCAATGCTGCAGGAAGACAGCCATACCGGAGGGGTTTTCATATTCCAGTTATATCCATACGACGGGCTGTTCGGGTTGCTTTCGCAATCAATCTGTATTCAGAAAAAATCTACAAATCGTTACTTGAATGAACTCTAATCATTGCATTGTAGGCCCTATATGAAAATTTATGTAGCGCCTCTCACGGTACTAACTATTAAGAGACGCTCTCATCGTGACAGCCCCAATGATAAACATGTGAGTCTTTAAACAGTGAGGGAATGAAGCTGACACAGCCAATAAGATCTTACTACGGCCTCAACTGACCACTTCACAGTTCCTAGGCATCGACTTCCAGTTCCAACGTTTCTAAAATGTTTTACAACTATACGATACACTAGCTACACTGGAGTCACAATTCTGGTTGTATTAACGTCTATCTGAGCGACCCGGTGACGTTAAAAACACCCCACCCGGTGAGCATATAGTAGTAGGCCTACGAGCTAGCAGGAAACCTGTTAGTGGAGGCATCTTGCGCAACCATTTTCATGATTAAAGATCAAGATTTGGTCTTCATATTATTCGCTCGGGAAACCAACCTATAAGTTTATATGCATAACTAAATATTAACCTGCACGCCAACCAGATCCTGCTTGGGGCATTTGCCCTCTGGTCCCCGCCTCCTATATACGTCTATGCTGATCACCGATGTCGTCGTTTATATTCTTTATCATTGCTGGACGATGTGATAATGGGGAAAACATCAATGCCGGATTATTACATTCTTTGCGAATACTTGCTCAATTAGTATGACATCACGCTAATTAGTAGGCCTACACTTTAAAAATAATTTGTCGTGAATTTTCACTTGCCGTGAGACCATCAGCTCGAGATCTATCTAGTTCAAAAACCTCGAAGCTTAATGTTATTTGACTTGTCACTGGTAGCAAAATCCTGTATGTACACTCAACTTCGAGGTCATAGATATCCGGGTAGTTCTGAGACATGATAACACCATAATTCGTCGTATAATTTTCTCCGCAACCTGTTGAATAGTCTACAAATGCAATTAAAATCACAGTAAGCATAAAGTAGGCCTACACTTTTACAAGTAGCCAGATGCATATGTTATACTTGTCTGATAACGATTTCAATGAGATATTCGACTAGAACTTGTCTAGAACTAGTGCGACATGGTAGATGATTAACTTAGCGCTAAACTTGCAATGCTCATTGTATGAGTTCGAACAAACTTTATACGGGTATTGTGCATTACAAGTTGACAAAAATTATTCACCCATGCTAAAGTTTCAGTAAATTAGGGTTGCCAACTCTTTATTTTGCCATTCCGGGACGCCCGCGGTCACTAGATAGGCAATGACATAAATTTTAGGTTATATCAATTTACGCTGTCCACATAATTATAGGCACAAAGTCGTGGAAATCAGCACGTCATCTCTCAAAAAGAATTAGAACGGACTTACAGTAGGCTGCATAGTACACAATATGCTACTGAGTGTCAGTGGTTTGTAAAGTTTTCAAGACTTGAACCCAGCGCCGTCAAACATTCGATGTTCAGCGTTAGGTTTAATAGATCGCAGAACGCAGAATCAGCACACAACTTGCCGAGTTTTGTGTGTAAAATAATAACATTTTGTCAAGTTCATCTCTGCCACAAATTCCGGGACAATTTAAGATCAATCCGGGACACGGGACGCACAGGGCCGATTCCGGGACTGTCCCGGCGAATCCGGTACGGTTGGCGCGAATTCGTAGAACATACATGGATACGGGTCCAAGGCTCCGACGACCCAATAGGAAAGCGAGTTATAAATAGCGTGACCTGATTTGTAACTTTCGTACGCGAGTAAGTCAATATATTCTGATAATTCTGATAAATATAATCGTATTTCACAAGGTAGTATTCACAAACACTCAAACAGCCTTATTAAATGCAATTAGTTTAGTAATATTATTATATTTCAGTGGCGCAAATTTTTGATAAAATGGATAAGAACGGAGCACGTTTAGAATTTTGGTAATTAATCATAAATCGAAAACAGGTTGTTGATGGCTTCGCTGCAAAAAAGACCGAGGAAAAGAGCGTTTTATCGGTAAATTCAAGCTGGACGAATGAAAATGTTCTTGCTTACCTTGGAGCTTGACGGATAAAAATGCTCTTGCTTAACTTGGAGCTGGATGGATGAAAATCTCTCTGATTAAATTGGAGATGGATTGATGAAAATAACGACTGAGAAAAAAGAAGCTGGATGAAGGGTTTCTAGGTGTGAAATAGAAGCTGGATTGACGAAAGTAGCGAGCGAGAAATAGAAGCTGGATGAAGGTATTTATATGTCGGAAATAGAAGCTGGATAGCGACTCTAAAAAAATAAGCTGTATGAAGGTATTTCTAGGTGTGAAGTACAAGCTGGATTGACGAAAATAGCGAGCGAGAAAAAAGAAGCTGGATGAAGGTATTTCTAGGTGTGAAATGGAAACTGTATTGATTAAAAGTTTCTTGCTTAAATTGGAGCTGGATTGATGAAAATATTCATGATTAAGTCGAAGCTGGATTGATGAAAATCGTCTTGCTTAAATTGGAGCTGGATGGATGAAAATGTCCTTCCTTAAATTGGAGCTGGATGAATGAATTTTTTTGTTTAGGTTGGAGCTGGATTGATGAAAATCTTCTTAATCCAGCTTCTATATTAGATCTATAAAACCTTCATCCGGCTTCCATTTCCTAAGCGTTTTATCATTCATCCAGTTTCTATGTAATGTATAAAGTACTTTGATCCCGCTTCGATTTCAGACATATAAAAAATCCTTCATCCAGCTTCGATTTCAGATATATAAAAACCTTCATCCAGCTTCCATTTCTTAGCGTATTTCATTCATCCGGCTTCTCTTTCAGATCTAAAAAGACATTAGTCGTCTTCTATTTAACACACAGGCATACATGCACTGCCTCTCATCTAACGCTTCCTCTACAGTTAGGGCTATGAGTCAGGTGCTCATTGCCCTGAGAGCATGGATGGCATCAAACCGTCTTAGACTAAACCCTGCTAAGACTAAATTCATTTGGCTGGGCTCCAGGCAGCAGCTGTCTAAGCTTGATCTGATTCACCTCTCTGCTGAATTTCCCGACTATACTTTCTCCACCTCAGTCCGTGACCTTGGTGTTGTGCTAGACCAGGAACTTACTTTTGTACCTCACATTAATCGTCTCAGTCGCTCCTGTTTCTATCAGCTGCGCCAGCTTCGCACTGTCGCTCGCTCTCTCTCAACTGGTGCTGCAACTACGCTTGTACATTCCTTTGTCTCAGCTCGTCTTGACTATTGCCTATCCCTTTATGCTGGTTTACCATCTGGTCGATTATCTTCTCTTGACCGTATTCTGCGCGCTGCAGCACGCCTCATTGGTCATCTGCCCAAATTTGGTCATGTTATAAATTACATGCTGGAGGTTCTGCATTGGCTCCCAGTCCGTCAGCGCATCGAATACAGAATCTCGTCCTTAATATGGCGCTGCCAGCTAGGTCTTGCTCCATCTTACCTATTCGATCTTTGTCGGCCTGTGTTAAGTGCTCGGACTGGTCGGTCCCTACGCTCGGCTGTTAGGAAAGTACTCTTTGTCCCATTTGCTCGTACCTCCAGCATGCAGAGTCGTGCCTTTTCTGTGGTTGGCCCAGTGGTATGGAATGCCCTCCCACTTGAGCTGCGCCTGTTCCCTAGATCACTCTCTGACACATTCTATAAGCACTTAAAAACTGTTCTGTTTGTCCGTACTGGAGTCGGGAGCGCCTCTGAGTAGTTTCCTTGAAGAGGCGCTATATAAATACTTGAATGAATCCATATAACCCTTTTCCAGCTTCGAATTCTTTAGCGTTTTATCATTCATTCAGCTTCTATTTCAGATATAAAATACCTTGATCCCGCTTCTATTTCAGACATATAAAACACCTTCATCCAGCTTCGATTGCTCAAAGGTTTTATCATCCATCCAGTTCCAACTTAATCAAGACGATTTTCATCATCCAGCTTCAACTTGATCAAGGACATTTTCATAAATCCAGCTCAAATTTAATCAGGACGATTTTCATCCATCCAGTTCCAACTTAATCAAAAACATTTTCATCCATCCAGCTCCAACTTAATAAAAACCATTTCATCATTCCAGCTTCTTTTTCATGTAAGAAAATACTTATTCCGGTTTCCTTTATTCCAACCACTCCAATTTTAACAGGACGATTTAAGTCAATCTAAATCCGACTTCCATTTAAAATTGAAGTATTTTCATCAATCCAACTTCTATTTTGCAACGCGATTGTTTCGTGTATGCGGCTTCAATTGTTACAAGCATTATATTCATTAATACAACTTCGTTTAGGAAACGTTCTTTTCCTCTGTTTCTTTTTTGCAGCGAACTATCAACAATCTGTTTTCGATTTACATGTATCACGAGTTATTTTCATCAATCCAACTTCCTTTTTAGCGGCAATAACCAGGGACTAAAAAAATTCGCAGTGAACATTAATTTTTGGTCGTGAACCAGTTGTCGTGAACCAGTTGTCGGTGAACCAGTTGTCCGTGAACCAGTTGCCGGTGAACCAGTTGTCTGTGAACCAGTTGTCGTGGAACCCTTAGGGATAACCTCTGATCCTATGCCGCGCACGCTAGTACACCGTCTGGCCATCGATTAGGTCTACAATGAACCTTCTTCGCAGCGCGTATTTTTTATTTCACGTTACTTGAATAATCATTAGGACTATTATTACTAAAATTTTTAAACGCGCTCCGTCCGTATCCATTTAATCAAAATTTGAGACACTGAAAAATAATAATATTTTTAACCAATAATTATTGCATTTAATAAGAATATTTACTTACTCACGTACGAAAGTTACAAATCAGGTCACGCCATTTATAACTCGCTTCTCTATTGGGTAATCAAGCCCTACAGTAGATGTGTATTTTAGCGTCGAAAATTAGGCCTAGCCTACTCGCAATTGGATGGATATCAGCGTAAAAAAACAAGTCTTTTTGACGAAAAGAATCTTGTTAACAACAAGTGGGATTGATGAAACCAATTTTTTTAAACTAAAATAGAAGCGGCTTAGCGGGATATTAAAAACGAATCTCGCTGGAATTGAAGCTGGATTGATAAACAATAGGCCTAATTGAAGGGATTGGCTCAATAGCCAGGTAAGTCAAATTTCATAGTTTTCGGAAAATCGAGTTTGAATGTTTTTCGCCCTTCAGAAGCTTGCCGTTTCGTCCAGGTAATAGATAGCGAGAAAATTTAAAAAGTATAAGGTGCATCTAATCGTAACTGATGAGAAAATAAAAATCTTAAAGGCCGGCTATTAGGCTACTAATTAGTATTTTATGGGCAAATGAACAACAAACTTGGGTATTGCACTGAAACTTCCCTGTAGTTCTGGAAATTTGTTTGGTGCAAGAATAATTATGTCAACTAACCTGGTTATTGCATGGAAATTACAAGCAACTTTCGTGTAGTTCTGGAAACTTTTTACATGTAGGCCTAAGAATCCGATAAGTGAACAAACCTTGTTATTGCATGGAAATGATAAACATAAGAGAACTGGGCCAGAAGAGGGCAACGGAAGCAACACTGATTTCATAGATAAGAAAATAAGCCCATAAATTGAAATATTCCACGGATCCTGCCTATAAATGACGCCAGGCTAATTAGTACATGGTATGCATGGGCGGAGTACGGATCCTGTTCTTATGGGGGAATAAAAGTAACTTGGAATTTGGGGTGGATACCTTGGTCGGAATCTCAGAATCTCAAGATACCGGTACCATATTCGTCGCTAAAAAACTGATGACATATTTTTAGTAGGCCTAATCAGTCCAAATCTCAAGAAAATATACCGTTTTCCCCATAAAAACATGACGAATTTTTTAGTGATCGGTCCAAATCTCGAGTAAATAATTATATTAAATAAGTATTATAATCATATTTTCACCGAGAAGAAAACCTGACGACCTTTTTTTAGTCGTCCGGCCAAAATATCTTTAAATTAGTGTTAAAACAATATAAGTCTGAGAGTTCTTGGGGGCTAAGCTCAATAGCCCCTGAAAAATTAACGGAGAATTTGTTAGCTGAACGTTCTGGGGCTTAGTCCCACCCCCTGGCCCTGATAAACTCCGCCCATGATGGTATGTACACACATAGTAAAGGGTTCAGGTAGCACCGCACAAAAGGAGGATTTTTTGGTAAAATCCAGTTTTCTGTCCGTCGCAACTGTCACTTGCCATTGTACTCTCTGTAGCTGTTAGTAAATTCAGATACCATCGAATACTTCGTCTAGTAGACATGCTATTCCTTCATAGACAACCCAGTGAACCCACCTTTACGACCTGCTATTTTGACCTGCAATGGGGGGGCTACTATAGGCTATTTGCCTATTAATGTGAAACTTCGTGAAATCCTATCGCAAACGCGAAGTGTAACAAGTCTTGCCAACTGCAGCAAAAAATTAATTAAAAGAATACCGTTTTGAAAATATGCCTACCAGAGTGAATGTTAGACCTACATTCTTCGCATGTTTGTTTATTTTTCTGCTTTGAGTAAAATGACGACACGCTTAAATCAATCAATCAATCAATCAATTCGCTTTATTGCAACCAGAAAACAAGATGACATCAAAAACAGAAAATATGCATGCATTGGCTACAAAGGGGGGCCCTAAAGGGATTGACATCCCGCTGGGGAGGGTCACCCAAGTAAGAAAAAATACCAAGAAATATTGTACAAGATAGCAAAAAAAAAATTTGAAACAATTAAATCAAATTAGGTGATAACAGATTGCAAAAAGTTTAAAATGCAAATAGCATGTAGAGAAACAAACTTAACTATATACTTAAGTAGAACCTTAACTACAAGTGGTCATGTGCACTTCTAAGCAGACTTAGTGGAGGAAAGAAAAACACGAAGTCTCTTTTTAAAAACCTGCAGACTACTGGATTGACGAATATCAATTGGTATTTTATTCCACATTTGAGCGCCATAAGATTTAACAGTAAAACGCCTAGTGTTAGATTGAGCTCTGACAGGGCGATATGCAGATGAATTTCTAGTGAAATGCGAATGGATGTCAGAGGCGTGAGGGAGGTACTCTTGGAATACCGAAGGAAGGAGACCGTGTTCGAGTCGAAAGAAGAACTCGCAAATTTGGAGATCCTTTATCTGGTTTATTTTTAGGAGATGAAGCTCACTAAAGAAAGGGCCAGTGTGTTCCCATTTACGAATACCCGCTATTATACGAACAGCCTTCTTCTGTAAGATAATTAGTTTATGAAGCCTAGATTCGTATGTCGATGCCCAAACCAGGTTGCAATACGTGAGGTAAGGGTAGACGAGGGTATAATATAAATTCATTCTAATTGTCTTTGGTAAGATATAAGCAATGCGGGAAATAATACCAATATTCTTAGCAATTTTAGATGCAATTTGATTAATGTGAACTTTCCAGGTCAAGTTTTGATCTATATGCACACCTAAGAATTTCGTCGACTCAACTTGATTGATGGAAACATCATCAATAAGCAAACAAAGATTACTACTGGGGTTTATTTTCCGATGGGATTTAAATAAAATAAAGTTGGTTTTCTCAGAATTAAGGGTGAGTCTATTTGCAGAAAACCAAGCAGCTATGCTAGACAGCTCAATGTTCACAGTCTGAAACAACGTCTGCCAAGAGCTATTGGAGTAAAAAACGTTGGTATCATCAGCAAACAGAATGAAAAACATTGTAGGAGAGACATTGGCCAAGTCATTAATATAAAGAAGGAAGAGAAGTGGTCCGAGGTTGGAACCTTGGGGAACTCCATATTTGATTATCCCTAGCTCAGATAGGACACCATTACAGAGAACTCTTTGTGTACGGCTCTCAAAATAGCTGGCGAACCATCTGAGCTGTGTCCCCCTAATTCCATAGTAATCTAATTTTTTAAGCAAAATATTATGGTCTACGGTATCAAACGCTTTAGCGAGATCGAAAAAGACTCCCACTGAGTATTCGTTGTTTTCAATAGCCTTTGAAATCATGTCCTGCATACTCAATAAGGCCATGTAGGGGGAGTGACCCGGTTGAAAACCATGCTGAGATGGATAAATGATGTTAGAGTTTTTAACATAACCATAGAGTCGATTATACATAAGTTTTTCATAGAACTTGGAGAAGTAAGGAAGAACGGAAATGGGTCTGTAATTGATTACATTGTCCTTATCACCATTTTTTAGTATAGGCACCACTTTAGCTATTTTTATGGCTTGTGGAACAATCCCATTACTAAAGGAACAATTTATTATTTCAGCCAGAGGTCTAGCAACTAAGGAAAGATTGGGGGCAGCGATACAGGGGTCAATGTCGTCAACACCTTTGCTATGCGTTAAACGTATATCACGGCCAATATCCATAATTTCCTCAGGGGAGACCATTAGGAGACCGATGGAATTCTGCCGAGGGGCCTGTAAGTAACTATAGTAAGGGAGAGGTGAATCAGGTATTTTCTTTGCTAAAGAATGGGCTATGTTGGTGAAGTAGTTATTGAAGCTATTGGCTATTTTTTCCGGATCCTTAACATTTTCTCCGTTAATTTTTAACGATTCGATTTTTGTCTCTTTATTCTCCAATTGCATTATGGAGCGAATGAGTTTCCAAGTCTTCCTTAGGTCTTCTTTATATTTGCAGAATTCGGATGCATAGTAATTTTTTTCTGCTTTGACTCTAATAGTCTTAAATTTATTCCTGTATACAATAAATTTATTTTTATTATAAGCATTTGGATTTTTTATATACTTTAAGTACAATGAAGCTTTCTTCTTGCTGGATTTGAGGAGCCCAGCAGTCATCCAGGGTTGCTTAAACCTAGGCACCTTAGCGTTTCTTCTTTTAGACACTTTCGGGAACGCCTGATCATATGCGTTTTTATATTTTTCAATAAACAGTTCATACGCCCCGTCAGCATCTCCATTTTTGCAAGCAGTGGTAACATTATCCCAATTACTATCAGCAAGTAGGGTTTTAAATTGTTCTGATCTTTCCTCGTTGATTATGCGATGGTCATAATAATTCGGGAAACTTCTCTTGTAATTACCAAATGCAAAGTGGGCGAATACTGGCAGATGATCAGACAAGTCAGAGATGATAATGGACGAATCAATCAGACTAGACCAGGCATTAGTAAATATGTTATCAATTAAAGTAGATGAGGTTGGTGTGATACGAGTGGGTTTCGTGATGGCTGGGAAAAAGTGATGAGAAGTCAAGTTATTATAGAAAATATTAGTTTCTTTATGTTCATTTACTTTCAACAGGTCAATGTTAAAATCCCCTAGTAGGACAATATCTTGGGTTCCCTTGACGATATTGGAGAATAGTACCTCTATCTCAGTATTGAATTCTACTAAGTTTTGTCCTGGGGGCCTATACAAGACACCTACTAAACAAGTTGCATTAGGTAAATAAGTTTTTATAAAAAGACCCTCATAAGTTTTATGTTCTCTCTTTTCTTCGTACAATTGGAATTTAATGGTATCCCTAACAAATAAACCCACCCCTCCTCCTCCTCGATTCCCCCCTCTAGACTTATGTATAAATTTGTAGTTAGGTACATTAATAGTATCCTCCAATTCAGACTCCAACCAAGTCTCTGACAGAGCCAGAATAGAGACAGGCAGTTGATTGAGAATCTCACGGATTTCATCTAGCTTATGCACCATGCTACGACAATTAATGTGCATGACTGAAAAGTTAGCTTCAATAGACTCGAACTTAGCCTCCCAACAGGGGAATGTGGAGTAGGGACTGTTCCAAGTCGCATTTGTGAAATAGTTTAAGTCTGGGTCAGTGTCAGTATTGTTGAGCAAGATACGATTGCC
The DNA here is from genome assembly GCA_949752735.1 of Lumbricus terrestris. Classification (NCBI taxonomy): domain Eukaryota; kingdom Metazoa; phylum Annelida; class Clitellata; order Crassiclitellata; family Lumbricidae; genus Lumbricus; species Lumbricus terrestris. Next base: position 5,240,294 of record OX457037.1, read on the forward strand.
CGACTCATCCGGAAACACCTCAAGTTCAAGATTCAGACCATTCAATTCTATCGCAGCAGTATCAATTGACTTAATAGTGTCATTCTGTTTAAATTCTTCATCGTCCTCGACAAAAGGGAATACTTCCCTGTTACAGCGTATGCATATCCAATTAACTAGATCATAGCGTACAACAGCGCTTTGAAAACAGCAGCCAAAGTGGAACACAGCGTGACACAATGAGCAGGTAATTACATCAATTGTTTCCTTAACTATATTAGGGCACAGACCACATAAAACCAGGTCATCACTATTCATAAACAAGAATGTGAACGGTGAAGACCAGTAGTGGTGCACAACCGTTTCTCAATGTCAAAATGCAAATTATGAAAATAAGAAACGGGTCAAAATAACCAAAAGAAGAATAAAGTCAATGCTAGAATGCAGATAGCATGACTCATGTAAATTTAAAAGCAACACTAAATGAAAATATGCTACATTAACACTTGGAGAAGTCTTGAGAGGCAGGATCATACATAAAGTAAATCAAATTTATGTTATAAAAAAGGATAGAAAAAGGGAGAGAAAAAAAATTGCACTCAACACTCAGCGCAGTCCAAGTTCCAAAAGGTCAAAGTCCCAGGAGGCATCAACCAGTCATCCGGAGAAGAGGACGAAAGAAAAGGATAAACTCCATCTTGTGCTAAAGTCGAGGTCTGTAACTTGCTGGCAGAGGAGCGATGTTGACGGATTGGTCAAAGAGGGTCAGGGTCGCAATCCATCGACAAAACACTTTACAGAGACGTTACTGAGGGGCAGCACGAGGTGTAGACTCGGAGTCACAGCATTCGCCCAGACTCTTAAGTGAAGGCAGTTTCAAAGCCTTTGCACCAGGTGCTTCAGAAAGTCTTATGTGAACCCTTCCTCCTGATGTCCAGGTTGAAAAAGCTTTCTTTTCCTTCACCAGTTTTCTGGCTCCTGCATATATTTGAGCGTTGAGCTGGGTGAGATGTTCATTGATAAATATTGTGGAATCTTCTCTGTCCCATCGTGACCTCCTCAGCGACAAACGTGCCATGTAGACTTGGTTCCTTGTCCGTTGGCTAATGAATTTGACGATAATTGGTCGGTGTTTGTCTTTGCCTTTACGCTGAATTCTGAATGCAGATGAAATGTCAGCTTCGGTAAGAGACAAACCGAGGCGAGCATTGCAGAGCGATATAACCGCTGTGGTTGCTTCGAGATCCACACGGCGGGCAGACTGACCGAATCCGTTGTCTCCCACTCCAGATTGCACGACTGTCTCCTCGAGTCCATGAATGACCAGATTATTCATCCTAGCATCGGCTTCGGCTAGATCCAGACGGGATTTCAAGGAGTCGTTTTCCTCTTCTAGGGCTTTCGTTTTACGGTCCTGAGACTCACAATGCTTTGTAATTATTTCACGACAGTGGCTTTCGACGAGTAGGTCCAATCTTGCAGAGTAGGCATCGACTAAACGATTAAATATAACTTCAATGACTGGCGTGAGGCTCGCTGTCAATCGCGTGAGAAGAAACTCCGAAACTAGGTCATCTTTAAGTTGTTCAAGCAAGTCGTCAACCTTCGTAACTTTTTTCGCCATTGTGTTCGCTTTCCAGATCTTTTAAACCAGTATAAGTTCAAGTTTGAGATAGAAATCCAACGTAGTTATGAGATTGTTATTCTTATTTCGCCCTATTTTCGCCCGCAACGCACTATTTCGTCATTTAACTTTACTTATCGAGAATTCAAACGAAACTTCAGATGCGCCAAAACATTCCTTAGTAGTAAATCCGAAGTTTCCAACAAATTTTCATGCTGCAGTACCAAAAACGACCCGAAAATATAACATAAATCGAGAACGGCTGCACACCTAACACCTCAACCGTCGGCCATCTTGCATAAATAATAAATATGACATCATAAAGGGCATTTGTGATACCACATTAAGCAGACATTAAACTTACGAAATTAGCACGATATGTTAATATCAATTATTAATTATTAATTAATATATTGAATATCACGAAATCAGTATCAACTGTGTCATCTATCAAACTAAGTATAGGCTATATTTAATGGGATAGGCCCAACGACCGATAGGCCCGATTAGAATTATATGCCTACTGTTAATTCGGGAAAATGGTCCAAAACGTATAAATCTAGAGGCAGGATATTGTTATTACACCCTTACTTACATCGCTATTGCATCCGATAACGTGTTTTACTGGCTTATGGTTGCTTGCAAGAACCAGGTTTGTTCACTTAGCCTACTGCTCGAAAATCGCAACCGAGAGGCTACGATCTTTTGTGCAATCACCATTAACCAGGTTTGTTGACTTATCTCACTTATGCACGAAATCGTGGCACATAAATGCGAAAATTCTCAAAGCAGGTATGTTGAGTTGTCTGGTTATTGTCCTACCTACTCACTTGATTTTGCAGCTACCAGCTTGAAATTTACACCATAGATTAGGGTGACCATTTTCTGGCCACCAAAAACCGGGACACTTTTGAAAAAATATCAATTGTATGCCTAATTCCTTAACTACAGGGCCACAGGTTTACGATCGAAGGTCTAGTTTTATAGGTTCAATTAAATCTAATGCTGAACATAGATTTTAGTGTAGATATCTACAACCTGCTCTTGTCGTCAGTGCACTTAGTGCAGTACTCTTTTACAGAGGCGGATATAGAAATTTTCGAAGGGGGCAAAATTTTCGGCCATGGACAGAGGAAAAATTTCGTCTTGCTCACCGAACAAAAATTTGATGACCTTTTTGAGTCATTTGTCGAATTCCCAAGAAAAGAGACAATTTTCCCGCAAAATAACTGATGACTTTTTTGTCGTAGTGTTCTTAAACCTCAGTACGGACCTCGCGGGGCGTGGAGAGGGATCTGCGAAACTACTCATGGGGGTGGGGCACGTCAATTTTACGAGTCAGAATAGCTGGTCAAATAGGGGGCATGACTGGATTTGCCCCCTGGATCCGCCCCTGCTCTTTTGTAATAGAGAACCATCTCTCAATCGGTGCCCGGTGGGTACAATCTAGTCCAGAGGAAGATTTAATGTTTCTGGAGCGTCCGGTGGATGATCGCCGATCGAGGCGTTCAGCGCCGAGCAGCGAAACGGGGTTTGGGTAGGGAATGTGTCCCTGATCATCCAATATTTTTTGAGTTTCCACATTAGGCCTACACTGACAACAATTTAAGTTGTAGGGCCTAGGCCTAGTTCTAAGGAAATTGGTCTATTTCAGTGCTGGAATGAGCGGTCGAACGACAATTACGACCCAGGCGCGACCTGCCGAAGTCGATATAGGCCTATTTCTTGAGCCGCCTTTTAAATTTTAGGCCTCTAGCCTAATATAAAAATCTTTCTTGTTACTCCTTGGTAGATCTTTCAATTTATCAACTGAACTCACTAGCCTAATAAAGATGTAATATAATAAATGCTCCAAATAAATTGACAACTTCTCTTTCGTTACGACTGTTAAGGTTACAAACTACACTTTGTTCTGTGATTTACATAAAACTGACGTTTTCAAGTTTCAAATTTCCTTCTTGCCAAAAACCGGGACAATTTGGCTCTTTTCCCTAAGTCTTCGGGACACCGGGACGCACCACGAAAAACCGGGACATGTCCCGGAAAACCGGGACGTATGGCCACCCTACCATAGATGCCCCTCTATGTCAGAAGCATTTTAAGCTGCATGTAACTTTCACGATAACCAGATAGCCTAAGTCGACTTACCTGGTTTATGCACAAATTCCTTCAATTTCTCACTTAAAGTTACTGTCACCGAGCTGAGTATCCTAACCCCCATCTTTCTCTTAGCGGAACTTGTCCTTTTGACGAAAATGTTTCTCCCAGTCACTCGATCTGACATTACCCTCTGTGGCTGCGTTATACTAGATGAATCATTATTGACTCGCATATCTTAGATTCTTATTAAGCGGTTCTACTGCATAGCAAAATGAAATGCATGAAACCGTGCTTGTTAATAGACCGCACGGTCATAATTATCTTGTACATTGTTGGCAACAGAAATTATAAATTTTGAAAATACAATTTATTCAGAGCTTAGTCAACAGCAGAGCGTGGGATATAATATACTAGAGTATTCAGTGTCGTAGCCAGGAATTTATGATGGGGGATTTGGGGTTTTATGGCCTGGTCGCATACCTTTTCTGACACCAAACCAACAGTATTACAGTAAATAAAAAGGGAATAAAGCAACAGAGGGCATAAAGTAAGAAAAACACCTGTTACTACAAGCAAATGTTTAGTTTTTTCTTATTTAAGTGGATAAATAACCATTACAAAACATTTTTCTAGGCCAATGGGAGTTTTCACCCCAGCCTGACCAACCCCCTTGTCTACGCCACTGAGAATATTTAGCATGAAGAACTTAACGTCTCCTACTCACTTTGGGCGTCGACATTGGCAATACTTGAGACCAGAAGAACCAATGCCGAATACAACTGTATCCATTTATCGAATGCCATCGCTTTGGCGAAAATTCTGAAATGACAAAATTAATGGAGAAAATTAAAATGTAGGCTATAATAAGTAATATGCAGTGCCGGCGCTAGGGTACCTGAGGCCCCCCCAAAAAAATCTTGAGGCCCACCATACCTTGAGCTGTCATCTCAGCAAAATTTCTCGTAATATTAGTGCTGAAATACATGGTGTAAGACTTGAATAAATGTCCCTCCAATTGTTAACTTTTTTGGTATTTCCATGCTGTAATGATAGAATTATAAGCTGTCATCTTTACAAAAATTTGCTCATTTTTCAATGCTGTGAGTCGTGGTTTAGGACTTCAGAGTTTAGTGTAGTGTCCCCTTTCCATTGTTTAAATTTGTCCGATTTGCCAACAGTAATATGGTAGCATTTATAGGCTGTCATGATGTGTCATCTTAAAAAATTGATCATTATTGATGGGCAGTGGATGATAGGCCTACTTATGAAGTATTTCTTAAATATTGGGGATACAAGGATTCCGTCCAAACCACAAATTGAGGGGCCGTGCCCCTGTCCACAACCACCCCTCAAAGTCTCATCTTTGGTTGAAGGACAATGCTTTATTGGTTTGCATAATATTATTTTGTATGTTTTGCGTTAAAACATAATTCGGTGAGTGGTTTCAGGAATGAACAGTCATGACAGGTATAATTACCAGCTACATTTGAGGCCCCTTGCAAACTTGAGATCAGACACAATCATACCAAGGACATCTTGGACCCTACACGGGCTTTAATGTTTGGGCGTCACGCAGGTTTTATTTTGAGGCCTCATCCAATTAGCAATTAGAATAAGTTACAATTTATAAACGTTGTGTTTGAGAAACTGGACAAAATTGCCTGAGTTAGTTTAAATGGCTTTATACTTATGCCAAAAATTAGTATGATATTTGCATTGGGTCTGCTATCAATGGCAGTGCCATATGGCTAGTTGAGGCATGCACCAGATCTGTACAGTCACAAATGGGCATAATGACCAGCTAAATTTGGGGTAATATGCCTCTGAAACAACTTAAATGCATTAAAATGCGGAATATTATGATATTCTCTGCATTCTAAAACACTCTATTTTTTTTATAAAGCAGGGAATAGCCTATTGATTTGGCATAATCACTGCTATCAATGGCAGTCGGTAGTTATTGATTAAATTCTTGAACGCATCATCTTTTAATCTGGAAGACAGTTATTTTTAGAGCCTAATTATGTCCATAAATCGCATCGCACCTTTCACCGTATATTCTTGATGCAAAAAATATGACAGCGTTTTTGGCCAATCAGTGCATTATAATACTTTTTAAATAAAGATTGTTATACCACAAGACAAATCACAGCCCTATACACGAGACAGTTAAATAAATTAAATTCTAGATTCTAACGAGGCTAGAACTCGATGAAAGAATATCAATATTAGTGCACGATGTGCTGATTTAGGCCTAGGCTATAGTAATAACTTACCTGCTCAAAATGAGTTCCACAGAAGTCAGAGTTGACTATAATATCACGCGCGGAATCACCAAATTGTTCGAAATAATTCGTAGGTTATATTATTAATTATATAATCGACTAGACATGCTGATGTGAAATGTACGCACTATCAGTTAAACATTATTTTGAAGAGCGTGTCGACAATGGCTTCGCTCCAAAGCATTCTTCAGTCTTAGATAGCATAAGACTTTGCAATTGATGAGCTATGATAGATTAGCCTCAGCACAATGCATAATGATGTCTTTACTGCAGTAGCCTACTTCAAGGAGCTCTCGTTCTTCAACTTGCTACATTAAGCTTATCTTCTAAAGTACGTATACAGATTTGCTATCAAATGTGTTTGACATTTAGGCCCTTTAATAATAAGCAGTGTCTGCGACAGGGGAGCTAGTGGGGGCCAAGCCCCCCTAAACAAGAACTTCAGGGGGCTAAGCCCCCCTAAAAAGAGGCCATGTTTTACATGTAAAACTGAAGCAAATGGAAGAATGGAAGATTTCGGCCAAATGACAAGAAAAAGGTCGTCAGAAATTTTGTCAGGCAAAAATGAAAGTTTCCTCCGCGAGGATTCAGCCCCCAAAACTGAAATCCTTGCGCCGCCAGTGCTTTTAAGATAGACACAGTAATCGATGTAAGAGTTGACCACATTAGCTTGCATTGTGATTCGTTTACAACTGTACAGACCCAGACACTTAAGATAAGCTATTGAATTGAACGAGGTTTTTTGTCACAAGCACTTGAACAGTCATTTGGTACAATTACTATGCTTCTGTTTCCCATGCTCTTGACGATAGGGTTGAGTTATGAACGAATGTTTCAAGTGACCGACTCATTTTGAATGTTATCAGCTTAAGACCAGTAATATTAATTGTAAGATTGTTTCAGTAATCAGTATCTAGGAAGTAGCTTAATGACAGGCAATTTTATTGATTTTTTCTATGATGCATCTATCCGTCTAATAGGCTAAAGCGGAGAATCTAGAACCTCTCAAAGCCTGTTATGTCTGAAGGAAATTTAAACAGGTGCGTATGACGGAAAGACGATCAAATCGAGCATGATGATACTGGTGACAATATTCACAAGAAGACTGTCAGAAGAGGCAGGAGGAGGGACATAATTTTGCAAGAGAGTGCGCGGTGGCGGTGATGGTTCCACGACAACTGGTCTACCGACAACTCGTCTACCGACAACTCGTCTCCGGACAATTGGTCTAACGACAGCTGGTCTACAAACGAATAGTATTGATGAAATAGAAGCTGGATTCATGAAAATGTTTTTTTAGCTTAAACGGAAGCTGGATTGATGATCTTATTCATGTATTTCGACATGCATCCAGCTTCTACTTCAGATCTAAAAATACCTTCATCCAGCTTCTATTACTCACCCGTTATTTTCGTCAATCCAGCTTCTATTTCAGATATAATAAAATACCCGTATCCAGCTTCCATTACTTCAGCGTTTTTTCATCAATCCAGCTTCTATTTCAGATCAAGAAATACTTTCATCCAGCTTTTATTTCTCATACGTTATTTTCGTCAATCCAGCTTCTATTTCACATGTAAAAGAGCCATCATCCAGATTTCATTTCTCTTGCGTTTTTTCATCAATCCAACCTCCATTTCACCCGTAATAACTTTCATCCAGCTTCCATTTCTCAAGCGCTGGATCAGTCTGTTGTCTGTAGACCAGTTGTCGTAGACGAATTGTCCGGAGACCACTTGTCGTTAGACAAGTTGTCGGTAGACGAGTTGTCGTGACACCGGCGGTGATCTGTGGCTTGTGTGTGGGAAAACGGATATTAACCCTCCGGACAACCTCCCCCCTTCGGACAAAACCCGGAACAAAACCACCAGAAAAACCCCTAGGATAGGACAAAACCCGGGTAGAACATAAATTGCTTATAAGCGGTATTCCTCGGAACGGCGGTCCTCAGTGGCGGCGCCAGGATTTCAATTTGGGGGGGGGCTGAAACCTCGCGGATGAATTTTTTATTTATATCCGCCGAAATTTCTAACGACTTTTTTTGTCATCCGTGTCGAAAATCGCGAATATTTCAATGTAAAACAAAAACGAATGAACTTTTTTAGGGGGGCTTGGCCTTTTATAGGGGGCTTAGCCCCTAATTCCTCCTAGCGCCGCCACTGGCGGTCCTTAGTTCAAAATGCATTGGCCTATGTTAGTTGTACAGTGTACAGTGTACACCAGCTATATTGATTAATAGAATTCACGTTAAATAGAAGTCGGATTGATACAAAATCATATTATTTTATCTAAATGAAAGCTGGATTGATGAAAACAATTTTTGCTTAATTTGGATCGGGATTGATGAGAAGTACTCGCTTAAATTGGAGCTGGAATGATGAAAATTTTCTTGTTCAAATTGGAACTGAATTGATGATGGATAATATAATTGTTATTTAAATAGAAGTTGGATTGATAAAAAAATTGCTGATATTTAGATAGAAGCTGGATTGATAAAACGCGCTTGATGAATTAACTACAGATTGGGCCTGTAGGCTATTTGTACAGGGTAGCGGTTTGTCCGGGTTTGTCCTAGATCAAAATGGGAATTTTGTCCGGGGTTTTAGTCCCTGGGATTTGCCCTAGAGGCTTATCTAGTAGGATTAATGTCATACACCCGATGAGTGGAAGCTAGCAAATGAGTTAACTGGGTACGGAGTGTAACGAGGATTTATCTCTTTTTCAAATAAACAAAAACTACTACTAAAATCAACGAAGAGGATCAGACACATAGGCATAACGGTTATATGATTCTTCTATAATTGTCTATTTTGTACGCTTCTTAATGCATGCTTTAGACTTCATGAAGTCAAATTTGATCAGGCACTAATATGAATCGATTATAGACAGCCGATGCTATTCAGATACTTTCATTCCCTCATTACGGTAGTGGAAAAATACTAGTCCTACACCACGTGGTGTTATCTTAAAATCGCATTTCTAGGCAATCCCTGAACTTCAATGCCAATAATTAATGCGACAACATTCAAGGTACAATAACAAAAGACAAGTTTCATGTGCCAATGCCATCCCTTTCCAGGTCGTGGGTTTCTTTGTTCTGGGATGCGAGGTGACTTGGTTCGAATCCAATCTGTTATGCTGCAATGCGTGGGGTCAAGTTATAGTCCCTAAGAGTCCCTATATATATGGTTCGAACTGCATTCGAATTCGACTGTCCACCTTTCTGGAATAAGTTGCCGTCCTGGTCTTTCTTTTTGGTTCACGGACAACTCAGATAGACAATTCGGATGAGAACAATTCGGAACAACCTTTATTTATTTCCATAAATTCAACGTTTAGTGAAGCAACAATTATTTTCATGAATCTAACTTCTATTCGAGCAACAATGACTCCAATCGATACTTCCATTTACCCAACTTCTATTAAAGCAACAATATTTTCCTCAATCATGGCCTATTAGCGGGAATTATTTTCATAAATCCAACTTCTATTTGAGCGATGATATTTGTACCATTCCAACGTATAGGTCTATATTAGGGGAACAATATTGCTTCCATAAAACCAGCTTCCATTAAAGCAAACATTAAATCCATCTATCATGCTTCCATTTAAGCAACAATTGTTTCATGACTAGGCTACAACGTTTGATCTAATTATTTGGCTCATCGAAATTTCGATTATTTTATGTGGACTTCTAGCGTTAGTCCTCAGGTTTTCTGGTTCACACAATTTAGGTCTCCACTTTTGAAAACCAAATTGTGAAAGTTATTTGAACTCATTTCGTCTTTGAGCGTTTGAAACATTTCGCATGAATTCGTTTCCTCACACAAAACGTCACGATGGCGTCCTATAAGCTTACACGGATTCCAGCAGAGTTGACTTTGGATGAATTTAAAATCTGCCTAGTTTGTGTTGACTAATCAGCAGAGGTCCCGTGTGTTCAACACTGTGAACAGGTGCACTTGTTTATGACATTACTGTAACTGTTAAGTAACATTGAAATACACTGGATATTCATTTGATGGCAGGTTGACGTAGTCGTGCAGTTGTGGATCCTGCAAACGCAGCTGACAGTAAACCTTTGGCTCTTGTGATACAGTCGGTGGATATATCAGGCAGCTGTAGTTTTCGTTGGCTGCTGCCATCTGGTGTGTGTGCCTATCAACTTCAGAAGTTGGCTGAGAGTGAAGTTCTGTTGATACCTGAACTTCGGAAGATGATGGATTCTCTGATGTTCTGTGAGCTATATTGACGGATTTCGAAGGTTGGCCTACCGTACAAACATTCATGGAAATTTGACAAATACTATCTTATTACAAATAAATAAGAGTGAATTGCACGGGAAGATGCATCAACCACACATAACAATCTATGGCACAAACTCTTTTTGTCTTTCCCTACATTTATTATGTTAGCATTTTCTAATATCCTGATTTTGCTTTCATGGGCGGAGACTTGGTCTACAAGTTGCGGGTGACGAACGAGTGGCCGAAGGAAGGACGCGAGATTTAGGGCGGATGAACGACTGAGTCGCCGACGAAATTTTCCATCTTTCGCCGACCAAATTTTGTGACGACCCTTTTTAGTCATTTCGTCGTTTGCTCGAAGATCTCTTCTTGCAACGTTATAACGTCACCAGTAGGCTACACCAGTGAATTACGCAAGTTGAAGGTTTTGGAGGGACCAATGCGTGGAGGTTCCCCCATCACATACATTGAGAGGGACCGTTCCCTTTGTCCTCTAAGTCTCCGCCCATGTTTGCTTTCGATGGGTGTTTAATCTGTGGATAATTTCTTTAGAGTTTTTTTTGAAGAGGTGCAAAAATAAATGTGACAAACAGTCGAACAATGGTGAACTTTTTCTTTCCAGCTAAATAATCTTGTGAATCTTATGTCACTGGTCTCGCTTGTGCTGAGTGACAACAAAAGAAAATTGAGACTGTCATAGGGCCTACTTTGAATTTCAGCTCTGAATATCAATCAATCAATCAATATCCCTAGGCACAGTGCCCGTAGGAGTCCGACGCCACTCTCTGTCTGAGTCTGTCTCGCGTCATGTTGCCCAGCTTCAACAGGTCCGGTCAGCAGGTCTGCCCCATACCATTACCATTTTGAAGCAGCTGGACCACCTTATCTGATTGAAGGGAATAAAAAATTATGGGAGAGAGGCATGAAGGACAACTGGGTCAATGCCCGTATGTGTCCCATGCTCTCTTCTCCGACTCTCTCCACCAGTCTGTCCTGACCGACCTGTGCATTAGGGTATAGCAAGAAAAATGTTTTCGTTGAAAATGAACTTTGGCATAACTTAAAAGGTTGCTCCAGGTCCTAAATGAAAGGACTGAAGAAAAATTGCATCAAATTTATTGCATCTAACTTTGCCGCCGAGCACCTGAAGTTTAGTCTACTTTCGCGGCTGCAAACCATGGCAAAACACGTAGGCCTACTGTGCAAACATGAGAACGTTGGTCATGTGAAAACAGACAGAAAAGAAAGAAAAGAGGAAAGAGAATAATTATAAGAAAAATATAATAATTATAGGAAGTATTATAAGTCTCAAGGACTGTGTAAAGTATAGATGATACACCAGACAGTGAGTCCAGCTGTGATACACTTGACTCCGATTCCAGAGTGTCAGAATCATTGAGGATGTTTATTATGCGATCTGACGGAGAAACATGCTCTCGCTACACCAAGTCACTCCAGCTTTGTCAAAGGAATGTAACAGGTATAGTTTCTGCAATGCAGTCGGTGCTGCACTTGCAACAGAAGTAGGTCTACTTGTGGACTATGAAATTGTGACTACTGACGACTTCAGCTACTGACAGATTGTGAGAAGAGAGAGAGAAAGCTTTAGTAAAACATTATTCGATGGAAGAGGAGAAAAACGCGAAGCTGCAGCATTGTATCTTGATGCGGGGACAGATATCACTGTACTATTGTATATTTCCAGTCATAAATATCAAATAATGGAAGAGTATGCATGTTTGATACGAGGACAGGTCATATCTCACCAAGGAGTGGACTAGCCGCAGGAATTTTCGAAGCAATGCATGACCTTTTGTCTGATTGGCCTAATGATATTTCTTTCGGTTCAATAGCTGTTAGCAGTGATGGAACGACGGTAAATACAGGAATGCATGCATGCTGGAACAATGGATTAAGAAAGCTGGAGTTACATGCAAGACGCCCTCTCCAGTGGTTCATCTGCACGTTCCATTTCAATGGGTTGATGCTACGACATATATTATTTGTTCGTCATTTTATTAAGCTTCCTACCATACTAGTCTTCAAGAGAAAGGTTGTTGAATGTATTCAAAAGAATGGCTACTATGGCTACCCAGAAAATGTTTAAGTGAATATGATGATTGATAAGAAAAACACGCAGAACAGGTTGCCAGAAAAATTAAGATAGCAAGGGAAACTGATCGCTGTCTATTAGCATTTCAGGTGATACTAGAACATTCACAATCCCAAAACTGAATTCAGTAGCCACTACATGTCTACTGTGTTCCAGTTAACTGGTTGGATTGTTCCAGACTTGAACCTCCAATAACTTGCAAGTTTAAGAAAAATGACCTTCAGGAATCCATTAAAACTGGCAGTATGTTAGTCTTGAAAACAGGCCCGCCGACAGAAATTCCGGGCCCCTGGGCTGAGCCATCACGGGCCCCAAACTATCTGTAGGCTTTTTGAGGAAATTTACACAAAAAATAATAATGTGAATATGAATGTATGCTAATGCTTACATTTATTACTTCAATGGTAAGAATTTAATTTTCAAATGATATGGTAATCAGCAAGCAACCTTTCTGGATTTAACTGCAGCAAAGTCGTTTAAAATATCCTGGTAGTTCTCCATCTTGTCTGCGAACCTAAGAAATGCACTTCGGAAATGCTCTTTCTTCATCGCCTGGAAAATTGTCCGAATGTCTTAGAGGACCGTTTCTTATAAGCTTAGCCTAATTAATAGCAGCTTACATGTATATAGTTTCAATCGTTTGTATAGTCCTAAACGCAGACTCTGGCGGCAGAGTGCCAACATCAAAACAAAGTCTTTTGACAGTTTCTAGAATTTTAGCATTTTCATTATTCTTATTTATAAAGTCTTCTTTTGGAATTAAGATACTATAATAGCTTACTAACACCACAAGCTTAATTTTCATCCATGCAGTTATACGATCATCAGGCAGGCACGTTTAATTCACTAGAATCAACCGATGTATGAGTAGACCTAATTACGGCCTGTGATTGCCTTCTTTTGAGATTCTGAATTGAAATAGTAAGCTTACCAACTTTTGCCTTTTCAAACTTATTAGCTTTTTGTTTTTGTTTTTGTGCTCCAGATTTCTGCTTGTAAAATATTCCATCGTTGCGAGAGAAATTTATCATTTAGATTTGTTCACATGTGATTGAAATCTAACAACGCGTAATTTAGCAGAAGAGCGTTCTGAGACAGATGTGAACGTATTCTTTGGCAAAACACTGATAAGTAGGCCACAAGGTAGGCTCATAGACAGCTGCTTGAAACTCAAACAGTTGTAGTTATGTAACAGTTATAGCCTATTAGGCTATATTAGAAGAACATAAATCACAAACAATAAGCTAAGTAATAGCCTATAAGTGATTAATCAGCATAATAAAACATATTATAATCACTGTTGCCCGGGCCCCCTCCGGGCCCCTAAAAGTCGCCGGGCCCCTGGGCATTTGCCCCCCCCTGCCCCCCTCTCGGCGGGCCTGCTTGAAAATACCATTGCCACAAGCATGCAGTCAAAGTTGCTACAGGTAGCATAGATGCAGCAAGGTTAGTTTGTGACAAGTTTACTTTAAGAGCGTATTGAGAAGGTCACATTCGAACAAAGCATAGAAATATGGTCAAATATACCACAAGTTAGTGGACTATATAACATGAGTGAAACGCATTGTCAGTTTTTGAACATTTTTGAAGCATAATTAGAGACCACAAGGTTTTTTCAACCTTAGTGATTTTTTTACATTTTTTAAAGTTAGAATATTGAATTAAATGGCGTCACATAACTGGGTGGGAGAGGGTCAGTGGGTCACACATCTATGACGATTTGTGACGGTCCATTGCTAGATATCATAATTATGACTTTTGTTTTAACGTCTGACGAGGAGTCAAAAGAAATCGCCCTATGGTGTGTGACGTCATTTATGGACGACCCCTTGTTTGTAGCTCATAGATGTCGGAATTGCCAAACAAATTCACCTGCCGTGCCATAAAATGTGACTCACAATATTCCTATTTTCAAGCCTAATTACTACTTCAGATAAGAAAATAGTCGAATTTTAGCAGTGTCAATGCAATGCTCAATAGTACGGTGTACTCGAATAACTTCAGGGCCATGGCGGCAAAGTTAAGCAGCATGTCAGAAACAAAATTTCTATACCAGACACTATCCTATAGATAGGAGCAACAAATTAATATATGCCAAACATGATCCTTTATCGTCACTATGCCCTACTGTGCATGTCTGCTCCACATCATGACACCTTGGAGCATTTGGGCCGCTATGTCACTTGTGCCGTGGTTTTTGCGGATTTCAATCGTGTGGGTCTTTTACTGCCAGTGTATCGCCACCCATCTGGCAAACCTTCCTCACTTTGTCCGGGCTTAGGACCGGCGCAGGGACGTTGTTGGTTCCCTGTGGCGGAGGATGGATGCAGTTTAACGTCATGCCCAGGACTTTCTGAATATCGAAAACGATAATAATGAACAACAGAATAACGATATAATCAACAATAATTGAAGACACTCACCTCGGGTGATTTTTCTCTTGTGGATACGGAAGATAATGGCAACCATGATCGCAAGGGTTAAACTCACCAACAGACCAGCCACTAGTTGGCCTGCAACTGCTGTGGAATACATAATATGCAAAGTGTGCATGCATAAATAGTCACAAATTCGTCATTGTAACTGAAGGAAATTACGTCGGCTATTTAAGATCACTTTGTCACAAGTCATTAAATCTTATTGTTGTAATTAGGCAATCATAGTTAGGCAAAAGTTATCTGTAGCAACTAGCCATGATCCTGAATAAGTCCGCTAATGAGCAACAGTGCAAGGTCGGCAGAGTTTTGGCTTTGCTTCCACAACTAAAAGAACGTCTGAAGAATTCTAATGATTTCCCTCAAAGTTTCAGTTTCCGACCATGCCTTACACTGTCTCATCTCCAATAGCTCAGAATCAGGAAGGTGCTTACCAGCTAGGATGTCTGTAGGCCCTACATGGGGCAGTCATAGGCTATTCCCTGTTCAAAAGCTTAAGGACAAAAGTTGAGTCACTCAACTCAACTTCATAAACTTGCAACAGCGCAATATTACAGTTGAAATTTTTCAGTGCATAGGTGATATTCTCAAATAGGCCTACCTAAACCCTTTCCTGATTTTATAAAAAAAAATTATCAAGACGCCAATCAGCTTTCCAGAAAGATGCAAATGATTAGGTATGTTTTCACATGATGTATATGCCTATACAATGCGACATGAAAAGGCCGAACTTACGCCAATATGACGATGCAGGTGGTTCATTTGCACCTGTTGCAGTTCCTGACACCGAGTAATTTGCTAATTCGACAGCGTCTGAGTTCCAGATGTAAATATAGTCGGGTTTGTTATTAGCTGAATCGTCAAACGTTTTGCCATCATACTCGGTGAAATGAGTCTTGCATGAAATGAATAGACCCTTCATTATCGAATCGGCTTTAAGGGTCAACGTGGAAATTACAGTTGTATTGTGTGCTCGTGATTTTTCCACTCCGTCTGTTAATATTCTTCCAATATCTCCATTTCCACTGCATTGTCTCCATTCCATTGTTGGAGCCCAGAATCCTCTAAAGGAAACGTTGCAACGAAACCAAATGTAGTATTCCATCGCCAATGATCTGTTGTCATCAGCTGTAAAGTTTGTTTCACAAAATGGCTGAGTTTCTACAAAATAATTACAAAGAGCGATCATGTACTGTGACCATCTATGTCTTAACCACAAAGAGATTATTCATGAGGATAATCCGACAGAGCTAATTGTCATCCTGTCAGTAAACGCTGCGTACATTAAATAGCCTACAGAGTTAATAAGAGATTTTTAAAATGCCACTTAATCTAGTCTTTAGAAATTTTTGCACTGCACCTAAACAGCTGTAAGCTTATAATAATACTAGCTGGGGTACCCGGCGTTGCCCGGGAAATTTATAATTCGACCCGCCCCCGGCCACGACCTAACCACACCACACCCACTCCACTTGGTGACCCGTCAAAAGGGCGCACGACAAAAGGGCGCCGACATAAGGGCGCCGACAAAAGGGCGCCGACAAAAGGGCGAAAAAAGAAATAATATCGCCAAAGATATCGCGGATGAAATAAATGATTTGAATATGTCCACCACTACATGTTTTATATGACTGTAATGTTTAAGAAGAAGGTAAGAAACTATTTGACAGATATAAGCAAGGAATTTAAACAAGGAATTTACTGAGAAGTTGAAAAGTTGTTAAAACTAGGTCATGACATGATTCCGTCTTTGCCTTCTCTGTCCCTTCGATATCTGTATCCACCAACAAGTACAATGGCCTTCCCGTTCTGCGATGCAATCTCCTCCATTTTAACGATTTCAAACATGTAGTAGAGCTGACCTGCTTCTTTTGCTTTTATATGACGCTCATATCACGTGATAACAAACTTTCCAACCTCTTATGTTACCGCTTTCTGCACTTGATTTGTTTATGTTAGCACCTCTTTCAGGTCCACGGACCATGTTAGGTATCAACAAGCACAATGTGTGAACTAATTAATTAGTAATTGCTCTTTGTCGCGTCGTCGTTGAGCTGCTTATTTGCTCATAAATAATTATTATCACGTCTAGGCCGACTCTTCATCGATAGTATTTCTTTTAAGAGCGCCGCTCTTCTGTCGGCGCCCTTTTGTCGGGCGCCCTTTTGTCGGCGCCCTTATGTCGGCGCCCTTTTGTCTTGCGCCCTTTTGACGGGGTGCCACTCCACTTCACCCCACCACACTCCGACCTCCAACGGTACACCTCCCGTGAAATTTGAGTTTTCGGAAAAATTTCCTCCCCCAGACCCCATCCCAACCTTCCTCACCCCGCCCCCACGCCATCCACCCCCACCTCCACCCCACCCACAACACCTCCACCATACTCCGACCTCCGCCGGTACGCCACCCGTGAAATTAGGGTTTTCGGAAAAATTTCCTCCCCACCCCGCGTCCACCCCACCACCTACCCCTACCTTTACCCCACCCAGCCCTGTGGGTCGAGATGTGTGTTGGCCGGAGGCGAGGTGGCCCGTGTAAACATCTGTGTAGCTATAACGTTTCAGATGAATAAGACTTAGTCAAAATATGCATGGCAACCTGCGGTCAGGCTGGTGCTCTGTTTCTTTATAAATAATCTGATTATACCAAGCATTTATTTTTTGACGAAAAATATATTTGAGGCTCCTCTTTGTATATACTCCTTGACTGAAGGCATGTATCTTTTCCCAGGGCTGTACGACAGCGTATGATTTTCATGCTAAGCTTGGCGAAAAATGACGTTAAAATGACGTCAACGGCAACAGGCCGTTACTGAAAATTCCAGCGATAGCGCATACATTAACACAGCGAAATTTAAAATGTCTATTTTTTCGAGATTTAGAGCGAGTAAAAATCTGAAAATAGCTTACTTGGATGGTTTGGGTGAACGTTTATCTATATGCAATGTTTCAGGTCAGTAGCTGCAAAACTGTGAACGTGCATTATGGCCAAATATACCCAAGTCCTTTCTTATAGATAATAGATCCTAAAATCATTTAATAATAATAATCTTTTCTTTAATTTAGAGCCTGCAAACGCAATGCGCTTTACATTTACAAGTTATGCAGTAATCTTAATTAAACTTAACTACTAACTGAACAGACAGCTTTGCAATCACAAGACTTGTAAGTTACAAGTTCTGACTGAATATCAATATTAATTCAGCGCAGGCCCTACAGTATCTGTAGTGACTGAACTATTGTGAAATTGACATATTTCATTTATTTATAATAAGTTTATTAAATGTGGCGCATTAAATTGAAGTAGACCTATACATGGCAATTGCCCATTGATGCCTACGGCTTCGAATAAAATAACGAACTCCATTTCCTGAATAATATTTACTATAATTATTATGTAATTCTAAATTCCAGGTTGCCTATGTCTACGGCGCTTTTCATTAAAAATAGAAACGTAGAGCGGATATTTCCTGCGAATGTTCTTAGTTCTGCAACGCACAGTAACTCAGAACACTAACTAAATAGGATCCGAACACTTTTTGAATAACATTTGCATAGATGAAGCACAACTCATAGGCTACCAAAGACTGTTATCTGTGCACTGGCTTTGCTCGTTTGACCATCTGGACCACCTTTAGTCACGCACGTATAGAGTCCTGCGTCACTCATCTTCGTTGAGTTGGTGTAAAGAAATCCCGATCCACTCGCGTTCACTTGAACACCAAAATGAGTGAAGTTTTTGTTGTATGTGCTCGGATTTCCATGCATATAAACTGCAATTGTTTCTCCATTAACCCTCAACAGATCCCATCTTCGAACTCTGGATGCATCATCTGCGCAACATTCCATCGACAACTTATCTCCTTCCACAACTGCCGTGTTTCGAGGCTCAACTATAAAATACCCGACTGCTGCAAAACCATGCAAAACCAGATTTTTACATGGATTAAATGTGGCACCGATCATTGCAAGGAACCTGAGTTTGTGCTCGTCACGTCGCCTATGACATAGTCTTCTACGATGATAACTGATAAATTTTTATGAAGACGTTTATGACAGTAGGCTATAATTGGCCAGCGCACAGAGCGCCTTTGGCCACTTTTATATTTACCCTGAAGAGTAGCAGGGCTGTGTAACACTTTCAGTAGCATTATCACAGTGTCATGAAGATCTTTGCAAAATAATAATTTTGGTTACAGAAATATACAATATATATATATATAAATTTATAGATTATGTAATGGATCTTGTGCCACTTATATAGACAATGGACATTGGACACATCAATGTGGACACAGCAGGATGTGCTAAGATTGAAAGAATCAGAGTAGCCTACTTGAAGATTGAAAGAATTAATGTACTTGACAAATCAGGGCTTTTTTAACGTGCAGTTGTACACAAAATGTGTAGTTGTAGAAGCACTTATGTACAGTTAAAACTAGCAAAAAAGGTCATTGTCCTCCGATTTGAAGCTATTTACCATGGATGATCGGAATGGAAAGAAGGAGTTGTGCAATCCTAAAAATTCCTTAAAAACAGCCCTGTGACAAACGACTGAGAATAATATTCTTCGTCCCATCTTTGCCAAATGGTGATGCAGGAATTTATTATGATGATGACGACGACGATGATGATGTTTTTAATGATGATGGTAATGTTACCGACGATGACGACAATGATGACATAAATTAGACTGATGACCCGAAGACGAAAACGTAGACACCAGAACTCACCATAGCTAATGCGTAATAGAAGAAATATAATGGTAACCATTCTGCCACATCTAGGTTTCAGCATTACCGACTTGTATTGTTGATAGAAAACGTATCCTGTTCAGATAATCATGGTTATGTGGGATAAAGTAGGATGCTATAATGACACGATTTTGGCGAGCTTAGCTCAGACAAGACTAATAAAGTCGAGCTCTGATAAAAAAGGTTCGAGGGCCTTCGTGTCAATAAGGACTAATTTGAATCATACGCTCAAATTGGTAAAAGCACGCAATTAGAGAGGCCTAAATTGAATCAAGAAGGCAATGACCCAGCATTCTGCCCATATAAGAAAGAGGGACGGACAATCATCATCATCATCATTATCATTATCATCATCATCATCATCGTCGTCGTCGTCATCGTCATCGTCATCATCATCAATATCAACATCATCATCATCATCATCGTCGTCGTCGCCGTCATCGTCGTCATCATCATCATCATCATCATCATCATCATCATCATCATCATCGTCATCGTCATCATCATCAACGTCAACAGCACCTCCACCATCAGGATCATCAAATCGAGTAGTAGTTAGTCGCAGGGACAGAGACCTTGGGCATCCACACCCATATGAAAGAGGGGCAATTATATTGACTCCTGGAAAATGTACGCCTATAGGCTATTTTTAATATAGCCTAAGCTTACTATTTTTGGCTTTTAACCAAATTGATATTGCTCTTCACTGAGGCAGTAATGATGCAGAAATCGAAACTGAGAAATTTACATTCATAAATTCTATGAAAAATACCCATAATTCATAATTTTCTATATTGCATTTTTCGAGTTGTTACTACAAGATCTAACCGCGTGATCAGTGTGTTTGGTCTCTCCTGCACGCAAGGTTTGATGGGCTCCTGTGCAGGGCTTCAGTGGTGACCCTTCAATGGTTGAACCTTCGATTTTAAAAAAGGCTGCGCAGAAACGTCTGACACTTTTGCGATAGACTCTATTTTCATATTTAGCACCATAAAGTTACCTTTTAACAATTTTATTATTTTCTTCCGTTTATCTTTATGAAACTTCTCTATTTCTTCAGACTAAAATAGAAAATTGAATTAGAATTGAATTGAATCTGAACGGCCCTCTACAGCCGGGGGCCCTTGAGCACTGCTCAGGCTGCACGACCTAGGCTATTGCTACGCCACTGCCTGCATCTCTCCTGAAATGTCTCCGGCTGCCATGCAACCGTTTAACAGAAAGAGAAAGAGACTCGGACCTACAGACAAACCATCAGACAGACAAAACGGCTGCGTTTAAAATTCCAACATTTTCGACTTAATATGTTCCATTTAGCCTACTGCAAAATGTTCACAGTAGGCTACAATTCGCTACTGCAATGTCGCCTTTGCTGGCTTGCCACAGCGCAGTATCATTCGGCTTCAGGCGGTCATCAATGCTGCAGCTCGCCTAGTAAAGTCCTGTTTTTTAAAAATTTCGCTCATATTTCCATCGCGAACCGGGACCAGCTTCAGTGGCTTGGAATAGGCGAGCGCATCAAGCTCAAACTTTGCACCATGATGCACAAATGCATGAACAACCGTGCACCACCCTACCTCGTGGACAGCATCAGATCGCTGGCAGACAATCCTAGTTAGGTCACGTCTGCGGTCGTCCAAGAACGCCGACGTAGCCGTCCCTGCAACACAAACTAAAGCGGGTGATCGTGCCTTTCGGGTCGCTGGCCCATTGATATGCTATGCTACTTTTGGGCAAATGCATGTAGGCCTCGTTTTATTACGATAGATAACAGGAGCTTAAGTCATGTATAGCTAAATATAATAAATTGAAAATGCATCCGATACTAAAACTATTTTTAGACAAATTTGTGTTAACGAGAGGCAGCATGAAAGGATGTCCTCTCTTACTAGTTCTTACGAAGAGGTGGCAAGAGCTGGTGAATGCAGTGGCCAAAGAAATGAGTTTTCTAGAAGAACTTCTTGTCTGCTCGAGCAATCAGCTCTTCCACAGTATGAATCTTCTAAGATATTCTCCATCTACGAGCCATTTTTAGGGCAGCGTTGATGCGCGCAATATCATGTGCCGTAAGAAATCCAGCAAAGGAAGGTAGTGCATACAATCCATACATGACTCTAGAAGCAACAATCGCTTGAAATATTGTTGTATCCATGAAATCCAACATAAATGCAATAATTATGGGATTGCAATAGAAATCATTGTATTTGCCTAGCGCTCATCAAGAAACGGAACAAGTAAAATAGGCCTACGGTAGGCTACTTAACTAACAATTTGTGCGAGTATATAATTTAACAGTAGGCCTAACGGCACAAATCAAATTAAGAGTGACAATTATACATTAAAATAATAATAATAAAAATAGAACACTTAAAGATTCATTTAAAGATTTGGAGGTTATGCGTCTCTTGAAGGGAAGTTGGAAGATTATTCCATGCACTAACATCAACAAGTTTACCAATGTGAGAAGTTGCGGTAGGCTATGTCAGTTTAAAGTCTTTCAATAAACGAAATATATAGCCTATTTTACCTATTTACGATGTATTCATTTGAGTTGCCAGAGCATTTCTAGCCGTGCATTAGAAACTGCGTCTATTGAATCAATCCGAAGTTTCATGAAAAAAGGTCCACAATACATACATGTAAACAGGTCATTATAGGCATATTTGATCTGGTTGTGTCAACATGACATTGTGTCGATCTATAGACAAGAATTGGGTTCCATCAATTCAACATTCGAGGCGGTTTTCATTTCTAGCGACACTAAGATTTCTCGACTCATCCGTACAGAATTCATATGAATAGTTTCAGGAGTAGTGATTATCCAAAATTCCCAGATTAGGCCTACAATGAATTAAGGCTTAAAAATAATATGTTCAATTACAAGATTAGTTGCTCATTCAACAGCATCACCATATTTAGCTCGGAATAATCTAGACAGGTTTGTAATAAAATTTCATTAAATTTATGGCGATCTTATACAAAACCAAAATGAAACGAAACACCGCATGCTGTTTTGATTGCGATGGTAGGACATGAATATTAGGGTGGATTGAAAAAAACGAAAATCAGAAATTCGAAAAGTAATAGCAACCAAAAGTTGCCCAATGACATGGGGTCAAGAAATGTGAAAAAAGTTTTTTAAAATATTGATGTCTTCCGACCGCATAAGTGGGCCAAAGTTCCAAAAAATTGCATTTTTAGAGAAAATTGCAGGTTTTCTTATGAAATATTTTTAGTGTAAAATAATTTGCTACAGTTCAATATACCGTTGGAAAGAGCTCCTTAAACTGAATAAAATGATGTATTATTTTTGAGAATAGTCCCATATTTGTAGAAGATATTAAATTTTTGCCATATCTCCTCTTCGCAACATGTCGCGAAGCTTAAAAACAGTAAAACACCAATAACTTTTTATCCTTTGAGATATTTCAACACATAATATACCATTCGCTTCAGTTTAGGACCAGCTTTCAATGGGTACATTGAAATATGAGATTGTTTCTTGCTTGTATGATATTTTGTGATGATATCTAAGGAAGGCCTACACTTTAACACTTCCAACAAGCATCTGTGAAATCATATTGCCTTCAGGGTAGTTTAAAGTTACAAATCAATTAACAAATTGGCTTAAGACTCGCATGAATCGTCATTTCAATCAACAAGTTGTCATCAATATGATTCCAAAGAGTTTCTGTTAAGCACTGTCACTTTGAGTGGCCGCAGTAGTTCTTTTTGGTTTCAAATATCGACATTAGTTCTCGTGATTGTAACCGTGCTCAAATAAAACCATCTGTATTGTGTCTGCACCACATACGGATGCAGCCGCTTCAGTCACTATTTTGACACACCTTTCAACACTCTGAGTGTGACATGGAAAATTCTCAAACTTTATTGCTGGTGCAGAATGACCAGCAACAAGAACTTTGCTGTTCTTCCGATATGTCGGTTAACAATGGTGGAACGGTGACTCTGCACCCATTCCATTTTATTAAGTCAACATAATCTGTCGAGTTGAAATTCATAAGTGGAAGTTGGAAGCACCGCAGAAATGGCTTTCTTTTATCCAGTTTAGCTTTCAGTATTCTTCTAAGTCCAAGTTCTCTTACATGAGGGCGCTCATCAACGAACATGCACAACAAAAAGATCTTCCAAACAACGACAGGATCGAACTGCGTTGCATATGTCAAGCAGATATTTTCTGATCGGTACTTAGACCGCTACAGTCAACGTCTGGCATTTCGCATTCAATGGATTCGAATCCAACATCCGATACGGTAATTGTTCTGAAGATCTTGCACATAAAGAGCCTGGGAAGATGTCTCATGCACGGTGGCTGACAATGGTTAATCGAGTACATAGACTTCATGTTTCAACTTTAAAGCCAACAACACAATGAAATTTCTCGCGGAATTTGTAGTCAAAGTTTATGCCAGGATATGGTTTTGTATAAAAACGAAGCCGTCGTGCAGATATGGAGGCCTTCATGTTTGGCAGATGATACACTTCGCAAGGTATCTTTGTGATTCACTGAAAGCAGTATTCCTATTGGATCCCGTGATTCAGCGAAATGCTTACTTTGCACATCCAGACAATCTGCTGTTGTGCATGATCGTTGATGAGCGCCCTCATGTAAGAGAACTTGGACTTAGAAGAATACTGAAAGCTAAACTGGATAAAAGAAAGCCATTTCTGCGGTGCTTCCAACTTCCACTTATGAATTTCAACTCGACAGATTATGTTGACTTAATCAAATGGAATGGGTGCAGAGTCACCGTTCCACCATTGTTAACCGACATATCGGAAGAACAGCAAAGTACTTGTTGCTGGTCATTCTGCACCAGCAATAAAGTTTGAGAATTTTCCATGTCACACTCAGAGTGTTGAAAGGTGTGTCAAAATAGTGACTGAAGCGGCTGCATCCGTATGTGGTGCAGACACAATACAGATGGTTTTATTTGAGCACGGTTACAATCACGAGAACTAATGTCGATATTTGAAACCAAAAAGAACTACTGCGGCCACTCAAAGTGACAGTGCTTAACAGAAACTCTTTGGAATCATATTGATGACAACTTGTTGATTGAAATGACGATTCATGCGAGTCTTAAGCCAATTTGTTAATTGATTTGTAACTTTAAACTACCCTGAAGGCAATATGATTTCACAGATGCTTGTTGGAAGTGTTAAAGTGTAGGCTTTCCTTAGATATCATCACAAAATATCATACAAGCAAGAAACAATCTCATATTTCAATGTACCCCTTGAAAGCTGGTCCTAAACTGAAGCGAATGGTATATTATGTGTTGAAATATCTCAAAGGATAAAAAAGTTATTGGTGTTTTACTGTTTTTAAGCTTCGCGACATGTCGCGAAGAGGAGATATGGCAAAAATTTAATATCTTCTACAAATATGGGACTATTCTCAAAAATAATACATCATTTTATTCAGTTTAAGGAGCTCTTTCCAACGGTATATTGAACTGTAGCAAATTATTTTACACTAAAAATATTTCATAATAAAACCTGCAATTTTCTCTAAAAAATGCAATTTTTTGGAACTTTGGCCCACTTATGCGGTCGGAAGACATCAATATTTTTAAAAACTTTTTCACATTTCTTGACCCCATGTCATTGGGCAACTTTTGGTTGCTATTACTTTTCGAATTTCTGATTTTCGTTTTTTTCACTCCACCCTAATGAATATGTTCAATCAGTCTACAGGATATAGAACTACGAGGAAAATAGTTGTTCTACAGAATTTATCGATGTTTCTTTCCTGACTAGGCCTAGCATAAAGAATGACTGTTTCCTGATACATAAGAATAAATATCATCTTCGTTGTTTAGATTGATTGGGCGCATATCAATTGGGTTGATGTTGGAGTATTCTGGTAACTGTTGTTCCAATTCAATGTCTCTTTGATTCACATAACATTCAGAGTCAGCGCTTTCGTCGATGTGAACATTCATTCGTCTGTAAGAGCCCATCTGCTCTCCATTAGATGGTTTGTCTATCAGTTCAACGTAACTGAGGCCATTTCTCGAAGGCTGGTCGATCGATTGGCCATGTAGTGATTGCTGATGTATTCCTATGGTCTCTTGTTTTGGCTGATGATCAGCATCTGACCTTTCCTGTGCAACTTGTTTTCCTCGCCAGTTTTCTCTGGTTTCATATTTTTCTATGTACAATGCACAAGTCAATGCACAAGTATGACTTACAATCTAAACTCAATGAAACGCAATATTTTATTTATCAATAATATTGAATTATCAGAATTGAGTGCAATATGACGATTTTACAGAATTCATTATCAAATGGCGATCTCATTATTGAAAATCCTAGAAAGGTGATCGTGATTCAGAGTCAATGACGCTTCACAGCAGAGAATTATTCAGCTAAGAGGTTTACATGTTAAACTATTTTCAAAATTGAAGTATGCTAAATAATGGGCACATAATTATGTAAAAGAATAAGCGAGGTAAGTCATGATAGATCTATCAATGCACAAAGTGATCGCTCCAGTATGTAAATTAAAACAGTGAATATTCTCATCTGAAATTCTATTTGAAGAAATCAACTCGATTATCAATACAAACAACTAAACAATGAAAGAATTCAATTGTAGTACAGAATAAACCAGTACAAAAAATGAGTCCAACAAGGTTCAATTGTGTAATTAGGTCTACCTTTCTGACGACACTTAACAACAATGAAAACAACGATCATAATGCAGCAGATCACGCCACATCCAACGACCCACACCGTCACAATCAAAGTTTCGATATCAAATGGCGCAGCTGAATAAATCAACAATAGAACTTAATTTAAATTAGGCCTACGCTAACACTATACGAAACACGAAATTTTGTGTGAATGTGCCGCGTAATGTAGGCTTACCGTTAACGGTAGGACTCATTAATTATTATAAGCAGGACAGTAAAACTGTGGAGTCTGCAAAATTGCTAAATCGTAAGTCAACATTTAGTTCAGTCGGCAAACTTTAGCTGTATGTAATTCTGCTAACAATGTCTAATTGCTTGGCACACAATAAAATCAATATTCTCTAAGTTATAGCCTACTAGCAACGCCCCTGACTGTGTACCTTCTTCGATACATGTCCTGGCTATGTGACTTCGCTTATACACAATGTGGCTACCACGCCATAGTCATTTAAAAACAGAAGAAGATATCCAAAGCTGATTAAGTCCATATTGAAAATTTCCAGTCATCACTACCAGGGTTTGCTTTGCGATCAATTAGTTTCGCTATGTTACGCTGTACTTCCTAACTTATCCAAATCCGGGTATAGCCTAAGCCTAAAGCTAATCTGAGTCCATCAATTTTCTATTCGTCAATATGACGGTCGCTCTGATTCCGATAACAAAACATTGCAGAGTGAATCCTTAGCCATCAGGCGTACTTGGCAAAGTTTTTATTAGTCAGTGGTGACCAATAATAATATTATTAGAGACAGAGATAGGGATATCGAGGAATGATCAGAGAAAGAAAAGCAAAAGCAGAATTAATATAATAGTGTCAATTAGGATAAATCCAGGAAACACAGTCGTCTTCTCTGCTTTTCATCCTCTGTTCATCCCTCGATATCCCTCTCTCTGTCTCTTCCTAAACTGTGTCTCATTATGAAATCAAGAAGCGAGTTTAAAAGCATTTTACCATAATTCATTAGCGGAATGCTTTTCCTTTGAGTACCAAGTGCATTAACAGCTGTGCATTCGAAAATGCTTTCCTTATCCAAATTAAATGTTCCATCAATTGTTAGAACCGGTCCATCTACAGATCTGTTTGTCACAGGATGTCTCCATCCAATGGTGGGAGCTGGATTACCGTCAGCTGAGCATACAAGACGACCTTCATATCTAGTGATCGTGAGGTTTCTTGGTCCATCTAAAATTAAGTCACATGAGTTCGTATAACATTGAAAAGATATCATTGCAACCATGGTCACAATTATGAATCTGTGTGACCATGGCTTCTATCATTATTTTGAGTTGATGTTTTTACGAATCAGTTGCCGTCCAAACTATAAAAACTCATTAATAAAGGATAGTTTTATAGTCATCTAATGAACACGCGTTGGCGGCCATGTTCGTAGGGATGTACCTGCAAACCTCGAAGTTTGTCGATGGATGACTTTTTATTTGCAACGGGACGAATAATGGGCAATAGGGTTTTCAGGTCACTCTGCTGAGTTCGTGGTACTGTGCTTTCTACATCTATTCAGAAGGACGTTATGTCTTCATGCTGAAAATTCGCTACTCTTAGTATTTGTTATTATTAACATAAAACGTCCACGAAATTTATCTTGTTAATGACGGCGATGCTCTCTAAATCCTCATGATTAGGCTACAATGTGCAAATAAAAAGTCACAAGTAGTCCAGCAACAAGACCTTTTTGGACTCAGAGAGCTTTCAAGCAAATTCGCACGAGAATAAGAAGCTGATTGGGAATGCAAGACACAAGTGGACCAAGATTCGTCCTGGGTGGACGAGTTTACTATGGTTTAAAATAATACTCTGTGCATTATTATGATGAGAGTCGGCTACTTGATTTTGCTCGTTAACTTGTTGATATGGGTGCTCAGTTGTCAAAAGCTACTGGAGAGTAAAAATGCAAAATTATGAAACAATACAATAGAACAATACTTACAAACATCACGAAGTCTTGTCGTATAATTCCAGGTGTATTCGTAATCGGAAACATTTCCTTGAGACTTCTGTGGGAACTGAAATGTAATCTTGCATTTGAATGTAATGCTGTTGACTTCAGGATGCAGTAACATGATTACTGAAGAGGTTGTGTTCAACAATACAGTGCGGCTGCTAAAAGTGCTTATATTTGCAGCCACATCGTCTCCAGTGTTTTCTTTCGTCCACGTAAAGTTGGGAATCATGTTTTCAGTATATACGACTGTGCATTTCATCCGCAGATATCCATCATCCATCATTTCTTTATCTTCATTGTTTGTACTTGCAGAACATTTCGGAGACGAATCTGTTCACATTATTTTCATTTACATATTGAGTTTTGATATTAATTTTTTACAATGCGTTGAATATTCCCGTTTTCTTACAAATTGAAAAGTTTAATAGTTTCAAGGAAACAATTGAAAACGAACACATAGCCTAATATCGCCTCTGAGTGATGACCCTAAATCACACAAGATCAAAGCGTCAATGACCATCGCGCTCATATCAATAATAGGCCTACCGGTAGTAGATATTTACATTAGATACCCTATTCGCGTGCTGTCATTAACTGCAAATTCCGTTTATCATAATAATAAAACATGAAAATGTGATCTATTTAGTATTGAATCCGACTTCAATACACTGGCCTCATCTGACTGAAAACTAGCAATTTCCACTGCCAATAACGGGTCTTATAAACCCAAAGATGTAGTCTATACCTGGTCTGTTTAAACACACATATCAATAGGAAATATGCCTACGCACTGCATAATGTATATGACATGCATACCAAGAACAGTTAGATGTGCTACAGATTTGTTTCCAGTGATGATTGTAACACATTGGTATCTTCCCGCGTGATCCAAATCAACGGGATCGATGACCAGGTTATGCTGTCCTCTGATATTCTTATAAATTTTATATCTTGATTTGAACGGTGAACTTATATCATCGCCGAAATAAAAGTCCGTATCTTTGGATGTATTGAACGAAGTAAATCCCCAAATGACGCTTTGGTTCCCATCAACGCTGCATTTCAGCTCTACTCTGTCTCCGATTACAGCAACCGAACTTCTCGGAACAGTCAAGAAAGATGCATCGCAGAAATGTTTCGATAGGACATCTGAAAACATTGAAGCTAATATTATACACACAAGCTGTCTTCCTCGTGCGCGTTGCTGCCTGAAACATATGGAAGTCAGGGTCACCGTGGTTGTTCAATATTTTGGTGAAGATGGTTGAAAATCTACATTCAAAAACGGTTCTTGACGACAATCTGGCTTCATCAAGTTTGTATGCGTAGCCTACTTGTCATAGTACCCCTTCAAGCCCTCAACTTGGAGGCGTTCCCGGCTAATGCGCTCGTGAATAAGCTGGTGCCCCAGCGCTCGTGAATAAGCTGGTCACCGCGCTTGTCTTTCGAGTAACGCTTTAGAAATTTCGAGTTTACGATTACGATTACTGTACAGCGCGGACGCTGCATCGGAGTTTCACGCTGAAGCGTTGAGCAATTGCGAGTGAAGGACTTGCCCAATGTCCCTACGCGACGACTTGAGGTGGATTCGAACCAGCAACCCTGCGGCTGTAAGGCAACGAACATACCCATTACACCACCGCGCCCCACAGTCGATTATTTTCTTACCAGATCAGGAATTTGTCCGAGGATGTTTCCTGAAAGAGGCGCGACATGAATATGCAATTTTTAACGCTTACATTTATGATCTTCCATTAAAGTATTGGTCCATACAACAAGTGAGAACTTCTTTTGACTCAAAGAGCATTTGAACAGCGTTTGATTTGATTGGCTGAAACGTTATTTGAAACAATTCTGTAAGTACTTCAATATGTTATGAATTATGCTAATATCACCGTGACATCGAAACGCGTTGAATGACTTACAAAACGATGACAGTTTCTGTAGGCCTACTAATCTTGGTCAAATACTCACCAAAGCAGACGATTAGCAATATCTTAGTGGATATGCTTCCAATGTTATCCATTCTCTTGACCAGATTTTCTAATGGACTACAATATAATTATGTTGACCAAAGATAACTAAATGATGGCAAATCAGACAACTACCAAATACATCATGCTCAATTTCCTGTTTTGGTTTCAAACGCCTAGCAGACTTTGTTCAGTTGTTGTATCTGTGTAGGCCTATAGGTCTGCATAACTAAATAATAATGATCACACGGTCAGTTGTTGATATATTAAGGCGCCATTAGAGGCTATTAAGTTATTACAGATTTTAGTTGGGGTCATTATGTTGCCATCATCCTGTAAACAAGTCGAAAATTCACATGACATTGAGTACTAAATATTTATGGGTTCCCTCATTATCATCAATTAATTATCATTAGGTGGTAGGCCTACTTTATATAACCTACGCAATACAAAGCACAGCAGTGCTCCTTCGTGAGGTTCTCGTGGGTTGTGGTCGCTTTATAAAATATTCACTACAACTAAGCAAGTAAGGTCGATTCGTTATCGAAACATTGTCTATGAACATTGGAGCTATATTAAATTTAGCTTAGGCCTATACCATCCATGTGCATGGTAGTCCCATATGAAAAAAAACTAGTGATCTGAATTAGAGGAATCCTTGAAAGTACGAGAGATATCAGACGAAAATAACATGAAGAAAAATAATTATTTCAGACAGTTTAAAATATATAATCGTTTAATGAGAAAACCAAGTGACACACCGCACATGGATGCATAAAGACATTATAGAAAATATAGAAAAGCATTGAAAATGTCATCTTTAGTAACGGTCAGTCAGTTAGTTTGGCATATGACGATAAGGAGGAGGACTTTTTTCTTCACGTCGGTATAAAATACGTGGGATGAGATTGCGGTCGTCCTTTACAGGCAACGAGAAGTCGTGTGGTCGTTGACAAAGATTATGCAGAGTCGAGTCCATGGGGGGGAAATGTTTCGCAGGACATGACTGTCGCATCTTCTGACTGAACGAAAGAGGTCAATGTCTGTCAACGTCGGCCTAAATCAATATAATTATGGTGACAGAAAAAAAAATTTAAAAGAAAAACGAGACGAAAAACACACGAAAAAAATAACTTTTTTCGAGAAGAATAAAAAACGAAAAACGTTTTTAGCAACTATGATCATTGATCATTATCATAAATTATTTTCATACTTAATTATATCCAAAGACCACGCATGGATCGATAGCACACTGTCAGAGTGAATGACATTCTGAAGGTTAATACATAGTGGTCTCCATGGAAATCATGGAGGTTCGAATGTGTTCCTAACCAAACGGACAAAGTGTCCAACATGTCATTCCAATTTCGAATTTATTGACCTACTTTCTTCGCTCAGTCTCAAGCATTTATCTGAAGCTTAAGTCTTCAATTTCTTCGCTAAGCTCATAGACTTTCGGCTGGATTTAAAATAATATTATATTTGAATTTGTAAAGGCTTCGATTCGAAGTGACCCTTCATTGCGTGCCATGATAGCGAAGATCTTAGACTATAATAGCTGAATGGTGACACGCACACACAAAGAGCGGAAGGAAGCGAGTTAGTTCAAAACCTGCTGGCCCAACAAGGTCGGCTAAGCCTTATAGGTCTACTCCAGAGAGAACGGCAGTAAAATGAGTAGCTGCAGTTCTACGTAACTGTGTAGGCAACATTGGGTTCGCCGGAAAAACCTGGCCACCTACCGACGATGTAGGCCAGTGCAACCCGATGGCCTGACAATGGAGATCAGCACCGGTGTAAAGGTTTCAAATTACCCCCTCCTAAACATTACCCCCCGGTAACTTGAAACCGGTTTCAGATTACCCCCCTGAAACTAGATTTGCATCAATCATTGCATTTATTGCATTAAAAAATCAAAAAATCATCCCGCTTCTTGTTTTGGTCTGAAGATTTTCATCCACCATCCCACTTCGTGGTTTGCTATAATTATTTTGATCCGAAAAAAATAATAACCTCGAAGCCATTTTCTCCATGTAAACTTCAGCGGCGAATAGTATTTTAGTTACAGATGAAAATATTGATAACAAACCACGAAGTGGGATGACGGATGAAAACCTTCAGACCAAAACAAGAAGCGGGATGAATTTTTTGATATTTGTAGTGCAATAAATGCCATGATTGATGCAATTTACAGTTTGCAGGGGGGTAATGTTTAGGAGGGGGTAATCTGAAACCTTTACACCGGTGTAAAGGTTTCAAATTACCCCCTCCTAAACATTACCCCCGGTAACTTGAAACCGGTTTCAGATTACCCCCCCCCCCCCGGAAACTAGATTTGCATCAATCGTCGCATTTAATAAACTAACAAAATCAGAAAAATCATCCCGCTTCTTCTTTTGGTCTGAAGATTTTCATCCGTCATCCAACTTCGTGGTTTGCTATCGATATTTTGATCCCCAAAAAATAATAGCCTCGAAGCCATTTTCTCCATGTAAACTTCAGCGGCGAATAGTATTTTAGTTACAGATGAAAATATTGATAACAAACCACGAAGTGGGATGACGGATGAAAATCTTCAGACCAAGACAAGAAGCGGGATAATTTCTTATATATTTTTAGTGCAATAAATGCGATGATTGATGCATTTTACAGTTTGCAGGGGGGTAATGTTTAGGAGGGGGTAATCTGAAACCTTTACACCGGTGTAAAGGTTTCAGATTACCCCCTCCTAAACATTACCCCCCTGCAAACTGTAAATTGCATCAATCATCGTATTTATTGCACTACAAAACCCGGAAAAATCATCCCGCTTCTTGTTTTGGTCTGAAGATTTTCATCCGTCATCCCACTTCGTGGTTTGCTATCAATAATATTATTCTCGTCTGTAACTAAAATACTAATCGCCGCTAAAGTTACAATGGAGAAAATGGCTTCGAGGCTTTTATTTTTTTCGGATCAAAATATTGATAACAAAACACGAAGTTGGAAGACGGATGATATTCTTCAGACCAA
The DNA here is from genome assembly GCA_949752735.1 of Lumbricus terrestris. Taxonomy (NCBI): domain Eukaryota; kingdom Metazoa; phylum Annelida; class Clitellata; order Crassiclitellata; family Lumbricidae; genus Lumbricus; species Lumbricus terrestris. Next base: position 5,273,498 of record OX457037.1, read on the forward strand.
AACAAGAAGCGGGATGATTTTTCTGATTTTGTTAGTGCAATAAATGCGATGATTGATTCAAATCTAGTTTCAGAGGGGTAATCTGAAACCGGTTTCAAGTTACCGGGGGGGGGGGTAATGTTTAGGAGGGGGTAATTTGAAACCTTTACACCGGGTCCAACGTTCGCGAGGCGAGTAAGGGCAATACCTTCACGTTTACCCTTTTTATTTCTGGATTAAACCAGATCAGATCTGGTCAAGTTATAGGTTAGGCTATGTTGGATTGGATGACCTGGACTAGACGCGATAATTAAAATTGGACAAGATCATACTTCACTTAATTTTATAATATGTCTAGATAAACTAACCATTGTGTCTATGCAGGATACTGTCTTCATAGGCTCATTAGACAGTAATAAAATGAAGCATTTAGGCTACTTAGGAATGTTCCGATAATTTGTAAAGGCAGTGTGACATGAGCAATATTTTTAATGAACTGGAGGCGATAATGAAAATTGGACAAGATCATACTTCACTTAATTTTATAATATGTCTAGATAAACTAACCATTGTGTCTACGCAGGATACTGTCTTCATAGGCTCAATAGACAGTAATAAAATGAAGCATTTAGGCTACTTAGGCATGTTCCGATAATTTGTAACGGCAGTGTGACATGAGCAATATTTTTAATGAACTGGAGGCATTGTGTCTATAAGAGATACAATCGTGTCCCTCCAAGTAAACTCGTTCAACGTAATTAACCAGAGACTTAATAAAATTTGTTTCACATTAAAGCATTTATTGTTTCCAAATAGGTCTACTTTCAGTAGCTTTTAAAAAGGATGCAATGAACTTAAATGGTTCGCATAAGCTGAAAACATAGACTTCATTTTATTCACATATTTGTAACATATTATTGTACATGTTTTTAGACCGCCTCAAGAGTTCAAGTGAAGTTGTCCTAATATGCTTTGCTGAGCATCGTATAATGCAATTATGCATCATATGGTTAATTCCTGTCTTTGAATTTTGATTCCCTATCTGTCTGCTTCTCTTTCTCACTGTCTCTCTTTCTTTCCCTCTCTCTCTCTTTCTCTCTCTTTCTCTCTCTATCTCTCTATCTCTCTCTGTCTGTCTGTCTGTCTGTCTCTCTCTGTCTCTCTGTCTCTCTCTGTCTCTGTCTCTGTCTATGTCTCTGTCTCTGTCTCTGTCTCTGTCTCTGTCTCTGTCTCTGTCTCTGTCTCTGTCTCTGTCTCTGTCTCTGTCTCTGTCTCTGTCTCTGTCTCTGTCTCTGTCTCTGTCTCTGTCTCTGTCTCTGTCTCTGTCTCTGTCTCTGTCTCTGTCTCTGTCTCTGTCTCTGTCTCTGTCTCTGTCTCTGTCTCTGTCTCTGTCTCTGTCTCTGTCTCTGTCTCTCTCTCTCTCTCTCTCTCTCTCTCTCTCTCTCTCTCTCTCTCTCTCTCTCTCTCTCTCTCTGTATGCCTTCCTCTCCATCTGAGCAGCAAAATGCACAATAAGCTCAATTGTTGCAATATATCTATCTAAGGCATTGCAAGACGAAAATACTGTATTGTAAGATTACAAGTAGGCCTTATGTATATGAAATATCAGCAAGCATGTTTATAGAATGTCAGCGCTTAAAATCTGCCTGTGGTGACCAGCTAGTCAACACATTCCATGTATGCTCAGCACAGACAAAAGTTGCAGATGTACATGACATTACTCTTCAGTTACATTGAAATACATCGGATATTCATTTGATGGTAAGTTGACGTATTCGGAGAGTTGTGGATCCTGCAAACGCAGTTGACAGTAAACTGTTGGCTCTTGTGACGCAACTGGCGGATATATCAGTGAACTGTAGTTTTCGTTGGTTGCTGCCATCTGTCGTATATCCCTATCAACACCAGGTGCTGGCTGTGAGTTAAGTTCAGTTGATGTTTGAAGTTCGGCCAGCGATGGATTCTCTGATGTTCTGTGAGCTATGTCAACAGGCTCCACCGGCTGGCCTAAAGCAATATATAACTTCATGGAACAAAGACGCAGATACTCTTTCAGCATCAAAATAAATTATTGCTATTTTACTGTTGCTTATATTTCCATTGCTTTTGTTTATTGTTGTTGTTATTAGCCTATTATTATTATCATTATTATTATTACTATTATTATTATTAGGCCTACTACAATTGCTGTAAACATTATTATCTTTACTCCTATTAGGCCGCTTCTGCTATTATTACTATTATTTAGCCTGTAACTAAGGTTTTTAAAGTTTTTTTAATATTACTCCTAATATTATTGACGTCATTACTGGAATAACTCTGCTGTTATTCTAAAATGCATTTCTGCTATGTAATATCATTGCTAGCATTCGTGTTAATGCTTTTATTGGTGCTTGCTCATAAGCTTAATCAGCAATAGCATTGCTTACTCTTATGCTTTTCAAATTAATCACCTTAGTTAACCTATGTTCTGAATAATTGTGGGACCTATAATATCGATCTTAGGAATTAGTCTATGTTTTCAGTTTATACGAACAATTTAAGTTCATTGCATGCCGGTACTTTTTTAAAGTTAGGCTATGTTGGATTGGATGACCCGGACTAGACGCGATAATTAATATTGGACAAGATCGTCCCTATGAAATGGACTTCCCTCAGCTTTGCTCTCTGGCAGTCTTTCGTCATCTTTCTCTTGTCTAAAAACTTGCTTTTTCTATCGGAGTTGCACGCACTGGAAGCGCTTCTCAAAGGCCATTGCTGCAATAAGCGCCTTACAAGTGGTCAGATACAATACAATACAAGTATCATGAATTTGCTTTCAAAGAAGTCGTTCCGAAAACAAATCAAACACCAGGTGTAATGCTGTTTTAGTTGCATCGCAATCGACATCGCATTATCTGTGGTCTTTCGCTGAACTTATTTCGGGAGCTTTTTTGTTTGATCCCGGTTTTCTTTTAATAGACTTTTTGTAAAAGGGCGTGGCCTATGTGGTCGGCCATATTGGTGTACAGCTGTGAACTGTTGTCAACGTAGGTTACACGCCGTTGCACGGTGAATTGTTAGTTGATGGAATAAAGTTATGTCATAGACCTATTGATCTATCCATAGGCCTATACCTTAATAGATATAGCGGTCTAAACACCATCCAGCCTGGATCGACCCGAATCCCTGAAGCGAATTTCGGCCGGAACCCAAATCTGCTATAATTAACAAGTAGGCCTAGGTCTATGCTTTTTGCTGCTTCACGGACTGTAAATGGCTGGGCTTCTTCCAACGTACATAGGGCTGCCAACCGTCCCGGATTCGCCGGGACAGTCCCGAAATTGGCCCTGTGCGTCCCGTGTCCCGGATTGATCCCAAATTGTCCCGGAATTTGCTGTTAAGACCTACATTCCACAATACGGTATTGTTCTTATTTTGCACACTAAACTTAATAGATTGTTCGATGAATTTGACGTTGTTGGCTGAACATCAAATGTTGGACAGCGCTTGTTTGAAGTTTCAAAACTTTACAAACCTCTGATACTCAGCATGACATATTTTGTCCTTCGTAGGCCTAGGCCTATATTATTCTCTCATTCCGTTTTAGTGCTTTTTGCGAGAGAGCGTTCAGCATTATGGACGACCTGTTGTCTAGCAATCGCAATTAAACCTAGCTGAGCATCGACCTTGTAAAAGCGGAACTGTCAATAGGCCTAAGCATCAATTTTGACATGACATGTGCTATTTTCTACGACTTTGTGACCAAGCAGTGTTCTGGAACTGCTTAAAGATCAGCAGAGTAAATCGTTTGGGCTAAGTTCTGCTGTCCGGCAGCCGACCTAATAATTTCAGAAAATTGACATTAAATTTTGTAATCTGGATGCCCGATGTCGCTTATAATTTTGTATGCTAACTATCAACATCGCTCGTGCTGGGCTCATAAGTCTGCTTACTCTGGTATAGGCCTACGTAGGCCAAAGTTACTGGAACTTAAATTACATTTATTTTTTAAAAATCCCTTCTTGACGTCGATTCTAATCCTAAATTTAAGCTATTTGTCTTCTGGCAATTTATCTACAAAATTATTAACTAAGCCTACCCTTTTTGTAGATTTTAGGTTAGATCGTATAATTGGACTGACACAGCATTTGTTACATTAGGCCTATTTTGCTTGCGATCGATTGCATGTCTCTGGCTGTAGTTTTTAGCCGCCGATGCTCTTCTCGCGTTAACCTCGACATTCAAGCTCGTGTACTTTGGACTTCTCTAATTGAACCTTTATCTCTGTCAGTAAGTTTGTCGCAGATAAAACAGTAAAAACACAGAAAATCATTTTTATAATAAGCGCCATTCGCATACGTATCCAATGTCAACAAGCATTGCCTGCGAACCAATATGGCGCAGGCCATTATGCAAATGAGCTGTTACGTCATTATGCAAGGGGCCTATAATAGGTAGGATCAGTTCTTAAGAGCTTTTCTTGAACAAGCACCAGGCCTATAAATGTAACGAACAGTGGTGAGCCTACTTCCAACGAAATACCTCGTAAAATGTTACTTACAGGAAAGGCCTGTCATGGTCTCACGTATGCTGAGAAACATCAAAGAAGAGCTAAAGTTGTTGCACTATGAATTTTAATATCGGATATCGATCACGATGATTATGACAATTACATGTAAGACTGTATGAAGAAAATGCAGAACACTTACCTCTAAAGGTTTTTCTCTTGCCGATACAGAACGCAGTGGCAAATATGAAAGCAACGGCTGAGCTCACTGTCAGCCCGGCCACTAATAGACCTACAAATGTTGTGGGATAACAAAATACACATAATAGATCTATATGAATTGCGCCAGATTCGACATTCTAATTGCAACGCATTATAAGATCACATCGATACAAAAAATTCGATCTATTATAACATATATTATAATATTATAATATAATAGTTAAACTTATAAATCGGCATAAATATGTGAATAATTATCCGATTTATAAACTTAACTGGCTAATATCAGTGAAACCAAAGCTACAGGTAGCCACGGTTGTGATTAACAAGCGCAAGGTTTGCAGCTATTTTGCTGAGATTCTCAATACAAAGTGAGGAAGAAGAATTAGAATGATTTCACATGCAATAAATGGTAGGCTACAAAATGGCAAAGTGTCATTCCCGATAATGCCTGATACTATTTCATCTCAGAATCGTCCATGACCATGAGGCGGTTTGCACGCTATAGGAAGTCTGCTGCACATAATATTGGCATCCATGTCTTTCTCTAAAGTCTTGGGGACAAAGTTGAACCACTTAATTTACATTAAAAAGCTGTCAACGGATAAATTTTTGTAATATTCTAGTTGAGCTTTTCGAGAACACCATAAAACTTGCATAATTTTAGACATCATAGTCAAAACGTTAGGTGGTGTAGGCCTACATGAATAAAAAATTATGATGTTTATGTTCACATGATGTAGGTCTAACTCATATTTTTATATATTTTCGCATGGATAACTTACGCCAACCAGAGAATAAAGTTGCTTCACTTCCATCTGTATCAGGTCCTGACACCGAGTAATTTACCAATTCGATTGCTTCTGAGTTACACGTATAGTTAAAATTGGGGATATTATTATTAGCTGAATCATTGAAGGGTTTGCATCATACTCGGTGAAATACATAGGCCTAACTTACTCCAATCAGACGATAAAGTTGGTTCGTTCGCATCTGTAGGCCCATAAGGTCTTGACACCGACTGATTTGGTAATTCCACAGCTTCTGAATTCCATGTGTAATTATAGCTGGGTATGTTATTAGCTGAATCATTGAAGGGTTTGCCTTCATATTCGGTGAAATAAGTCTTGCATGAAAAGAAAACACCTTTCATTGACGAATTGACTTTAATGGTCAACGTGGAAATAACACATGTGTTGGGAAATCGTAATGTTTCAATTCCGTCTGTTAATATTCTTCCCATATCTCCATATCCACTGTGTTGTCTCCATTCCATTGTGGGAGCCCAGAATCCTCTAAAGGAAACGTTACAACGAAACCAAACGTAGTCTTCCTCCAATGATTTGTTACCATTTGCTGTAAGGTTTGTTTCACAAATTGGCCAAGACTCTATTAGAAAAAATAAAAATTATCGCTTACTTTGAAACACAAAATTATATGGCTAAATAGACCGACATCTGTGATGGTTTTTATTCGTGAATATTTCGTACAATTTTGATCTATGTACTTGGGATCAATGTTCAAGGTGATAATTATTTGCAACTTCCTTTTCGTTTGCTCTTAAGCTATGTTTCTCAGTCTCATGATCCTGACGTAGTCGGAGTTTTGTCGCAAACTTGGTCTTATCTAATTTTAAGTTATTAAAATTTTCTAAGACGGGACACCCATCAGCGTGGAGCAGGAGTTGTGCACCGACTTCTCTAAACCAACACAAGCTATAAGTGTGTGTGTGTGTGTGTGTGTGTGTGTGTGTGTGTGTGTGTGTGTGTGTGTGTGTGTGTGTGTGTGTGTGTGTGTTAATTGCTGATACCATAATCATGATAATTATATAAGCTTAGACAGGTTTGCAATTGCAAAAGTCTAAGTCAACCAGGCTAGGCACGCAAAGCTGACGCAATGGTCAGGTTCTGTCAGGAATGAACCTGAGTATCATATGATGAGATACTTAGCTAGTTGTCGAAAGTTGCATTTCTAAAGCTGCATTTGGCCCTGTTGATTTATTGACTTTGTCAGAAGTAGGTTATATTTTGAACTGTTTCCATTAATTCTAAGATTTCGTATTTTCTACTTACATAAAAGAACTGCATTAGCAATCTAGCTGCACAGAAGTTACACAACCCATACCCAATACTGTTAGTTGTGCACTGATTCTAACTGTTGTGGCATCTGGACTTCGTCTGATTACACACGTATATTGTCCGGCGTCGCTTATTCTCGTTGAGTTGGTGTAAAGAATTCCAGATCCATAGGCATTCACCAGAGCACCAAAATGGATGAATTCTGGATGATACGGGCTTGGATTCCCAGGCGAATAAACGGTTATTGCTCCTCCTGTTATAGTCCTTGACAGTTCCCATCTACGAACTCGCGATTCTTCGTCTGTGCGACATTCCATCGACATAAAATCTCCTGCTACAACGGCTGCGTTTCGAGGTGCAACTTTCACACTCCCAACTGCTGAAGAAGAATTGGTACTTGTCGGTTAATTCACCGCCACACACAGAAACCCAGCGTTGTTGTTTTAAATCAATCCAACTATCCAACTTCTAGTTTGACGAGAGTCGTTTCCATCGATCCAGCTTCTGTTTAGGCAAGAATTTGTTTGATAAATCCCGCTTCTATTTCGTCAGAAAATATTTTTCATCAATATAACTTATATTTAATTGAACATTATCGTTCATCAATCCAGCTTCAATTTCAGCAAGAATGACTGCACCAACCCTATCCCTAACCCTAACCGACCCTCACAGCGCATAGCCTGAGCCCTAACCGACCCTCACGACTCATAATCTGAGCCCATAACGCTGTGTTTCTGTGTGTGGCGGTGAATTAACCGACAAGTACCGAAGAATTTTAAAAAATTACAAAGTTAAGAAAAACCCTCAAGTTCTTCGAAACGACAGTTCAAAGATTTAGCCTCTTTAGGCAAATCTAATCGACATAGCAATGAAGTACAGTTAAAACGAATAGCAATCATCCAAATGCCATACACTATGCCTTTGTTAAAACGTGCAAGGCGCAGACAAGTTTTATTATTTTGGCAAGTAACTAGTTAGTAGCCTAGATGCGGTTGGTATTCTTAAAATAACCATTAGACCTATAATAATAGGCGCCCGTGTAGCTGTATGGCTGTGCAACGATGCCATAGAAATTGTCATTGTTTATAACAATAATGTTCGTTTATTTCTTAGAATGACGCCACGCAGTAGGCCTATCATTACAATCATGTATTATTATACACTGTGTCCAAATAAATCGCGGACCCCTTTTTATAATGTGAATAAAACTGGTAAATATTCATCGATTGTCAAAATTTCAAAGCAGGCTTGATCCCGAGATAATTATCTACAAATTGTAATTTATGAACGGTCCTCACTAAAAAATTACGTCATAATGACGTCGTTAATTTACATATCGAAACCAAATGTCAACAAAAATCGTTAGAGAATGGCGTTCAGCCAAGAAGACAAAATTGAATTCTCTGATGCAAATGACGCAATTGTGACGTCAATATTCATGCCAGAAACTTCATATTTGAATCAGTGTTAGGTAGCCTAATTATCTCAGGATAAAAACGGTTCTGAAATTTTGAAAATCGATTAAGATTTGCCTGTTTTATTTACATTATAAAAAGGGTGCCCGATTTATTGGGACTTCTTTAGGTTCTCTGCCCTTCGGCAGGTTCCAACCTCCAATGACGCCACTCCTATAATTGGGACACAGTGTAGGCTACAAATCAACTCGCTATAAGGAATGAAGGAAGGTCTAAACCCAGGGGCCCTACGGGATACATTTGCGTACCTTAGGCTTTTGAAACCAGAGTGATAGCCTATCCATTACCCATTTATTATTATTATTTTATTATTATCATCGTCATCATAATCATCATCATCATTATTACTATTTTCATTATTATTATTTTTACCAGAGGTATGAATGATCCCTCACGATTTATAAAAAAATTCTATTTGTCGTCCATGCTATTCACATGACAGATTCACGTGAGTCTTCTTTTCCTGATCTTATCTACTAGGCCTACTGTTTATTTCGCCCCAATAGACTAGGGTGACCATTTTCTGGTCATCAAAAACTGGGACACTTTTTGAAAAATATCAATTTATTGTAGGCCTAATTCCTTAACTACAGGGCCACAGGCTTACGATCGAAGGCCTAGCCCTATACGCTCAATTAAATCTAATGCTGAACATAGATTTCAGTTTAGATATCTACAACCTGCTCTTGTCGTCAGTGCACTTAGTGCAGTACCCGGTACTCTTTTATAGAGGCGGATACAGAAATTTTCGAAGGGGGGGGGGCAAAATTTTCGGTCTTGGTCACCGAACAAAAATCTGATGACTTTGTTGAGTCATTTATCGAATTCCCAAGAAAAAGACACCATTTCCCCGCAAAAATAACTTATGACCTTTGTTTTTTTAGTCGTACAGTGTTCTTCAACCCCTGCACGGACCTCGTTGGGCGTGGGGAGGGCCTGCGAAACTACTCATGGGAGGGGGCACGTCAACTTTCGGAGCCACAATAGCTGGTCAAATGGGTGGGGGGCATGGCCGGATTTGCCCTCCCCCCTGGATCCGCCCCTGCTCATTTGTAATAGAGAGCCATCTCTCAATCGGTGCCCAGTGGGTAGGCCTATAATCTAGTCCAGACGAAGATTTAATGTTTCTTGAGCACACAGAAGCGTCCGGTGGACGATCGCCGATCGAGGCGTTCAGCGCCAAGCACTGAAACGGGGTTTGGGTAGGGAATGTGTCCCTGATCATCCAAATTTTTGCTTGAATTTCCCCATTACACTGACAGCAATTTAAGTTGTCGAAGGAAATTGGTCTATTTCAGTGCTAGCATCATCATGAGCGGTCGAACGACCATTAGGACCCTAGCGCGACCTGCCGGTCGATATAGTTCTTGAGCCGCTATTTAAATCTTAAGCTTCTAGGCCTATTATAAAATCTTTCTCGCTACTCCTTGATAGTTCTTTGAATTTATGAACTGAACTCACTAGCCTACTAAAGATGTAATGTAATAAATACTCCATATAAATTGACAACTTCTCTTTCGTTACGACTTTTTAAAGGTTATAAACTACACTTTGTTCTGTGGTTTACATAAAATTGACGTTTTCAATATTCAAATTTCCTTCTTGCCAAAAACCGGGACAATTTGGCCTTTTTCCATAAGTCTTCGGGACACCGGGACGCACCACGAAAAACCGGGACATGTCCCGGAAAACCGGGACGTATGGTCACCCTACAATAGACCCTCCCGTGTCTTCTCGTTCCCGATCCGATCTCCCCTGCTCCTGCCCAGTATTCTAGGCAAACCAGCTCATTTCTGCCACCAGTAGCCTCCTCTCGTCCTTTTTGCGCAGACACCAGCACTCGGATCCATCCCATCAGCATCTGCAAAAACTAAGATACTCTTGAAAATACGCGATTTCAACATATTAATGATAATATGTAGAGATTTCAGTGCCATGGGTTCGTAAGCAATCGACTAAAAGCCGTAGCAACGATTCAGAAGCACTCAGACTTAGGACTTAAAAATCGTAAGTCGTAACATCTGCATTGCATAGGGCTTTACCACCTGTTCTTTGTCAATATTGCTCATACAAGAACCTAGAGCAGTGGTTTTCAACCTTTTTATAGTCACGGAACCTTTTTCAAGCACTCATTGGCTCGCGGAACCCTCCGCATTTCACCTGTTCAGTGCTCCAAGATAAGCTTATGCATGCAGTTGTCACTTATAATTAAATAATAATAATAATATTCAGTTTTAAACAGTTCCAGACTTTTAATGTGCGTTAATTGCACTTCTGCATGGTGCAGTATATAATAGTACATTACAATTGCATGCCTTAGAATTCTACGGAGTCAACAAATACGTCCAGTGCACAAAGCACTATCAGAGAATAGATGCATTTCTGCTGTAATTTCGCCAACTATCAAACGGATAAAATATTGAAAATGGAAATTCGATGCAATTTAGATCAGTGCTCGACCAGTTTATGTTATGTTATAAAGCATCCTTCTTCAAAGTTAATGCGAAATTTGTGCCTGGTTATTTATAGCCGGGCAGAGGGCCCTCAGCCTACATGGGAGTTTCAGCTTCGTCTGAAGGCAAGTCCCAAGTCCAACGCTGGTTACATTCTTCGTCTCGTCTGAAATAGTGTCTCTGTCACAATAATCGACCATCTGATTCTTGTTTGACACATCTTGTGTGATGTTCAAATAGCAAATAGTGTTAAAAATTCGCAAGGCAGGCTTAGGTTTTACAATTGCAAAGCTTCAAGGCCGTAGCCAGGATTTGATTTCGGGGGGTGTTTCACTTACCAATTTCCTTTCCTAAAAAACTGATGACCTTTTTTAAGTCATCCGGCATATTTCGGGGGGTGTTTTCATGGTTTTATTCCATGGTTTTACATCATGTGCTCGTAAATGCATTATATTATTTTTCACATTTTCCATTTCGGGGGGTGTTCAAACACCCAAAACACCCCCTAGCTACGGCCTTGCAAAGCTTGGTAAATACGATAGGCCCTACTTCTGAATCAGAAATTAACCACTATCTCTCCAATGTTAACTGATCCAAAGAAGGCTTAACCTAACCAGTCGTTGGTCTACGGTGCTCAACAGATTATTCTAATGGGGAGAAATTGTTAATAGAGTTTCCATCTGAATAGTTCAAAAAGTCAATTGTAAAAGTGTCTTAACGACACAGTTGAAAATGCAGGGCATCTAGGCATTATAGATTCTTGTTTGATATAAGCTTAGCCTACGATTCTTTTGAATGGCAAGACTAACGCGCAGATTCATTCATGGAGTCATCATTATATAATATTATGTTGTAAAACAACAGGTCTGAGACAGTAATGCATTCGCGTAATAAAGTTATTTAAGTAAGAATGACTTAAAGCTGTGAAATAATTCGACTGACTGTTAATGCTTTTGTGATTTCTGTTGATGTTATAAAATTTCATGTCAAACTGCCGCGGAACCCCTGGCCGACGCCCGCGGAACCCTGGGGTTCCGCGGAACCCCGGTTGAAAATCACTGACCTAGAGAGATATGTACAAAGATATGAAGTCATAATGACATAATAATTATTTCAGATAGGCCTACTATGCTGTGAGTAGGCTATAGTATAACCTGGCAGAGTGTCATAATGTCATCTGAAGACAGTCGTCTCCAAATTATCGCGGCAGCTTGGTATAAAGACTCACATTACGCTACCGTACATGTGAACTAAGGACGAGAATTCATGCATGGGTTGTGCTCTTCATGTATGCGTGTCCCTATAAATGCTGTGAACCCACCCTCCAGAAAAAGCATTAGGCCTACTTATTATGATGATGACGACGATGACAATATTGTAATTGTTAGGCCTACAACGATGATAGTCATGACAACATCGACGATAATGGCGACGATATCACGAATAAGAATAATGCTATGCAATCGAAGCTGATAACGAAGACTGGTCAACACTCACCATAGCTAATGCCTATTAGAAGAAATATCATAGCACTCATAGTTATAATATAATCTGCCTCACTAGCCTATACTGGTTGTTTGAGCGGTTTGCTCTGTGCATAGAAAACGTATCCTGTTCAGATAGACCTAGAGTTATATGGGAGAAAGTACGATTTTATAATGACACGATTGTTGCGGAATTAGCTCAGACTCATGACCTATAGAGTCGTGCTCTGATGAAATGGTTCAACATCCTTCATTGCCTCGATGGGAACTACGGAGGCCTCCTACTGGGCCTAATTTAGTTAACCATGCACTCAAGTTGATACACCCACGTAAATTAGGCCGACTAAACTGAGTCTCACACAAAGGTCACAGTTAACTTTTCTTAACAAGAGCTTGAATAATGCAAGACAGGTTTTTCAGATATGGAAATTTTTCGTAGTAGTCTCTAAATATAAATATCTCGTCTTCGCTTCGCGTATCATTAGTGCTTTAGTGCGAAGCAATTTATCAAAACAAAAATGTAGCAGATGAAATAGGTGCCAATTCTTCAGAAGTCCAGTGTCACCATTTAAAAAAATAAGAAAAGCAACTGAGCGTCATTATTATATGGGAAAATTTCTGGAATGTGAAAATGACTTGAATAAAACCTGGAAAGTAATTAAAATGCTTCTACATGGAAACAGAAACTCTGAGATGCCAGATAGCTTTCTTATCAATAATGTAGAAATTAAAGATAAGCACCTTATTGCTTGCAAATTTAATGAATTCTTTACAGAAATTGGACCGAAGTTGGCCGAAAAAATTCCTGACACTAATGCATCTTTTCTTGATTACTTGAAAGATCGGTCTACTTCTTCTATTGGGATAGAATTAACATCACCAGCTGAAATAATATCGATTGCCTATGAACTCCGAACCACTCACAATAGGGGGCTAGACGAGATTGACCCCCAGTTAGCCAAATATGTCATAGAAGCTATTTCAATTCCTCTGACAGAAATAATAAATTGCTCCATTGTTAGTGGAATTGTTCCTAATAGTTTGAAAATTGCCAAAATAATTCCCATCTTTAAGGCTGGAGATAGGAATCAATTAAGTAACTATCGACCAATATCTATCTTGCCATATTTCTCCAAGTTTTTTGAAAAGATTATTTATCGAAGAATAATGACATATCTAACAGTAAAGAATATATTGTACACAAGTCAGTATGGCTTTCGAACAGGCCACTCTACATACATGGCCGTAATGGAAATGTATGATAAAATCTCTGAAGCCAAGGAGGAAAACCACTTTTCTATGGGTGTCTTCTTTGACTTATCTAAAGCATTTGACACGGTGAATCATAAAATTCTGATAAGCAAACTTGAACATTATGGCATAAGAGGTGTATGTCTTGATTGGCTTATAGATTACTTAAGAAATAGAAAGCAGAGTGTCTTATATAACGGGAACATTTCACATGAAACTGATGTTACTTGTGGTGTGCCACAAGGTTCTGTATTGGGTCCACTTTTGTTCCTAATATATGTGAATGATATTTCGAACAGCTCGTCATTACTCAGCTTTGTCATGTTTGCTGATGACACCAATGTGTTTATGTCAGATAAAGTTATCGAAGTCTTGGTTATCAAAATTAATGCCGAATTAAAACTTGTAGGCGATTGGTTTAAAGCCAACAAATTATCGCTGAACCTTGAGAAGACGAATTTTATTTTGTTCTGTGTGGCGTTTCAGCCACAAGACAGTGTTCGATACGAGAAACTCCGACCGGCTGCCTTGTCAAACTGAGCTGGAGACAGGCAGGAGCCACGGTGACGCTCCTAAAGCAGCCCAACCGTGTAGTTAGATTCATTTTAGGTAAGGCGTAATGTCCCCTAACAGAGAAATGTAGGTTTACCCTATAGGTTTAATTTATGTGGCGACTATGCGCTACGAAAACATGCGCAATAAGAGCGCGACCGACAGTTTGGTGTCTGCAGAACGTTGCTGGAAGCAGACGAGATCGACGGGAAGGCATGACACAGCCAAACCGCATCTCAAACCCTTTATATAGGTAGGGCTAAGGTTAGTTGTAATTCGATAATAAATTTTAGGTAGGTCCGATAACCTTAATTTAAGGCGTAGATGACGGAGAAGTCGTTTAGGAAGAGATAGAAACAAAGATCGTGAAGATCGGATAATAAATAAATTTTTGGCGAATTAATAACGGTTTTTCTATACGGAAGACCGATTAGCGGTTTTAAGCCAAACCATAGCGTGCAGACAGCGATATTCCGGTGGAATAAAGCCTGCCACACGGTGTTCTGCTATATATGTGGAGTAGTGGCGATTACTTCATGGTCAATGAGCATCAACTCTGTTCTTCTCATTGATCTCTACGCAGCCCTGGCACGTTGAATTGACATTGCTACGTTGGTTTGTTGGTGTCCAAGCGATTTCTGGTGAATTTGAAGAGAGATATTGTATCCGGATCGAATCCGCACACGCGGAGGTTGTACGTTACGTGTATTGACGATCTAGCGACGGCCGACTGGGCATCGCCGCGCTACGACCGCGTCAGGGAGAGTTGGTGGTGGCTCGTCCCGTTTGACTTGTAAACGTCTCCTGGCATACAGTGCCGTGTGAAATCAGACCCGCTGAGTGCTTGCAGCGTAAAAGAAAGCAGTTTTACCGCACCGCCTGATCGAGGCTCCGGCGTCGTATAGGCCTCGGCACCCTATCCGCCACGAGCCCGTCGGCTCATCATACATATTGAACTGATCCGCGTTGACAAGCAATTCTCATTGTCCCTGGTGTCTTTTGAAGTATTGACTTTGTGCGCTAATCCTCGGTGAACCCGGAAAGACAAGTGGCTCTTTCCGCATCCGTGCACACTCGGTGAGCACATTGCCTTGTACGTGTGACATAGCACTTGGATTGTTACCCTTGGCGGCCCGCGTCGGTTAATCTGCACGGCCGGCCAAGGCGAGCGCGCAACCGTCGATAAGCGGTAAGGCCTCGATAATATTGATTACTCATAACATTTCTGCCTACGATCGGAAGACGGTGTTGGTGATCGCCGTGAGTGCTTCCACGCCGTTTAGAACACTTTTACTCGGACGCCGTCCGCCCCGGACGCGCCGTCATTCAGTGGCGCGGGCGCTGCCCGGCCAATCGGGAACGCCTCGTGCGTCAGCAGGAATCCTTCCGTCCTTCTCGACTTGATTTGGACGCCGTTTCAGTGGTACTTTGAAAGCGATAAACCTGGTTTCGGATATACGAGCAAAGTGAAATACAGTGTGCCTTTCTGACTCTTCGGTCGGAGGTCGGTTCAGCTCCTGCAGACATCGAATCCAGGTCCTAGTGTCCGTGAGTGCCGTACTCGGTGAAAACTTACCTGATCGTCTTGAAACCTGCATCGGATCGTGCAGCGCATACGATTTGCCCGTGAAAGTGTTGAGAAAACTGGTCTAACTCGCCGCGTTTGGGAGTTAGGAGCATAATTGTGATTTCATCGGCGCCCGCCGAAGAGACCGAGCGTCCGACGCGACGAAGGCTTCGCACTACTGCTGCTTTGCCATCTGTGACCCGATTCGTTCAATCTTGGTGTCCGATTGTTCGTCTGGTCAGTGCGAACATCTTACCTGTTGAGGATTAACGTGTGTCAGTAGTAGTTCCAGAGATAGAGGCGCACAAGAGTGCCCCGTACTCTAAGGCGAATCCGCCGTCTCAGATTACGCGCCGGTCTTTCGCCTGGTGCAGCGAAGACCCGCAACGAAAGTGTCAGCGTGAATAACTTTGTGTCCTGTGGTCCGATCGTTTCGATCTAAGCGACAACCTCGTTCATCTTGACGAGTAGAAGACTTTACCTGTGAAGAGTGTGTCCGCATCTGTTACGGTTTAGACGGTATAGTCTAGAGGAAGCAAGGACTTAGCTGGCGCGAGATTTGGTTCCTCGGTTCTTTGCGTGTTGCCGCGACGACCCAGCGCCAAACGAAGAGCTTTGCCATCTGTTGTCCGATTCGTCCAATCTTGGTGTCCGATTGTTCGTCTCATTGTGAGGAAGAGTTCATCTGTTGAGAGTTAGTCAGTGACAGTTACGGTTCCAACGGTATAAACTCGCGAAGAGTTCATCCCGGTCTTCGCCTGGTGCAGCGGAGGCCAGCATCGGTAGCTATAGCCGACGTCGGCATATTTTCCCATTGAAATCTGGTCCGCGACTGCCGCGCAACGGGCTTTCGCTCTACGGGCAACTTCTTCAGTTGTGATCCGATCGACTCCATCTTGGTGTCAAGTTGTTCGTCTGGTCTGTGAGAACGCAGCTACAGCGAGTATTGTTAACTGTGAGCTCTCGGTAAATCGGTAGAGGTTCGCAAAGTTCGTCGCGGCCTGCTTCCGTGCTATCGAGCGACCGGCCGACAACGGTCGAGGTTTACGGGACAACTTTGTCAATCCTAGTCCGATATACGTAAACTTGGTGTCCAACTGTTCGTCTTGATGAGAGAAACGTTTTACCTGTTGAGAGTTAACAAGTGTCAGTGAGAGTTTCGACGGTATAAGCTCGCGAAGAGTTTATTTCGGTCTTCGCCTTAGCGTTCGGTTACGCGGCGCCGCGCCCAAGCGAGCGACCGCGGCCGTACGGGTCTGTGTGGGCAACGCGCAGTGCCCTAGGTCTGCGAGTGTATTGCGATATTCTTTGACTACCGAATATCTTCTCTTTCACCTCTGGTCTTTGAATCGGTTAGTAGCAGAGCCTGTTGATACGATCGCTTGGCTATATCAGCCGCCGTTGATCAGTGTTGGTTGAAGTCCAAGGTAGATACCGGCCACGATTGGTCGATTGAGTGTAACTTTGTGAGTTGTTGTACGATTAACGAAAAGTTGGTGTCATATTGCTCAGAAAATCAAGCGCTCTCTAGCTACGTCGAGAGCCCGTTACCTGTGTCAGTGATTCGAGTTCGGTCGGGAGCGTCATACGGTTGCCACCGGCGTTTTTCCCCGAACCGCGGAAGACCGGAAGCGTAACGGTCGAGAACGTGTATCTTTGTCAGTTGTAGTCCGATTTGTACGATCTTGGTGTAAGGCTACTCAGCACACCAAGTGTATTATCCCTGTAACGTCTGTTGGTGAATATTGTGTGTGTAGCAAACGGTGAAGGCTCATCTTCGCCGAGAAGCGCGTATTTCCACGACTATAAAGGAAATCGCGTACGCATTGTCTAGGAGGACTCAGCTGGCCTAGACGCCCCCTTTAATTGCATCAGTTACCGGTTCGTTACCCCTAGGTTAATTAGATAAGGACAAGTCTTATATATCTTAGCTAATTTTTAAGCCCTCCTACAGTTGTGCGATGCTGGTCTGTAGTCAGTAAAAGCGACTCAGAAGCGTACAAAAGACAGTTATCGTCGGCGCATGTTGCGGCGAAAGAGTCGACAGTCCCGAGTACGAGTGTGCGCCTTTCTTGTGGGATAGCGCGGAGTTGAGAGAGAAACAAGCACGCGAGCGCCTGGCAAGCGCCGTATTCTTGGTTACGGTGAACTTCGCCGTTGCGCGACTTGTGAGATAGTTTCGCTTCCCAGCGAACTATACGGGTGGTCTCCCTAAAGGCCTGGTACCAGAAAAACATATACGGAGAATTTTGACTGTCCTGTAGCGGACAAGGGACAATGGTGGTGTCGCAGTACAGAATAGGGTTGAATCCCCTAGAGTGGAGTTGGTGTCGCCTTCTTTGGCCGGCCTCATGGCAGCGCCAGGTATTACCTGTCGGAAGTGACGGCGCGTCGGCAACTCGATGTAACATGGTGAGGAAGCGACCCGATCATTCGGAGAAGAAGGAAGGCGAAGACGGTAGCCGTGAAAGGGAGCTCTAAGCGAGGGACCTCTGCCCGAAGAGTGAACCCTGTTTCGAGGATTGGCCATCCTGGCGCTCGGGATGTTACCCCCAAGGTGACCGCGAGCGGGGCAGAGTCGGGATCCGACGCTACGGAGCTGTATTCCCTGTTCCGGGCCTCTTTGCCGAGACGGTCTTCTCCGGTGGCACAGATGCGAGTAGAGGAAATGATCGACGGGTCAGATTACGAGGCAAGGCACCGTGTTGACGTAGAGCGGGCCGGTGAGCGTTTCATCTGCTCTAAAATAAAACTTAGAACAGTAACAAATTGCAATATATCGATTAAAATAGATGAACAATGTATTTGTAGGGCATCCTCAACCAAATTTTTGGGTGTTCACATTGATGAACAATTAACATGGAGGGAGCATATAAACTCTATATCCAAAAAGATATCCAAAAATATAGGCATAATCTCTCGTGTTCGACACCTTATGCCGCGAGATATACTTGTGAATTTATATTACTCTTTGATATACCCTTATATGTCATATTGTAATATTACGTGGGCTTCCACATACCACACTCGTTTAACTATTTTGGCAACCCTGCAAAAGCGAGCTGTTCGAATTATATGCAATGCACCTTTTAGAACCCACACTCAACCATTGTTCAGTGATTTGAAAATTCTGCCTTTTAACTACATTAATAAACTACAAATTGGAGTATTTATGTATAAACTACACAGGAATTTAATCATAACGAGCTTCAACCACTGGTTTTGTAAAAATTCAGACGTTCATGACCATTATACGCGATCTGTAAATAGATAGGCCTACCACCAAAGAAGTGTTCGTACCACTACTAGACTACATAATATTAGAATATGTGGACCGTTGATGTGGAATTCTCTGCCTATTGATCTTACTTGTGTATCTACAATGTACCAATTCAAATACAAATTGAAATTATTTCTTTTGGATACTATTGCATAAATGCACAAAATGGTTTGTTTTGATGTGCACTACCTACACGTGCACTGTTGTGTTCTCTTACTGTTGTGTTTTTTTAGTTGTTTTTTTAATTTTTAGTTTAGCTTAGCTTAGTTTAGTTTGTTTGTTGTTTTGTTTTCCCCCACTTCTTTGAGTTGCATAGCTTATATTCAATGCACTTCGACATGTAGGCTAATTAGGGCGACCCTGTTAGCGGAACCTTACGTTCCTTTGGGCTTACCCCTTTGACATCAATGTACGTGACATTTTCAACAACTGTTTGCTTGTCTGTGCAATACTGTATGTACACATATACATGTTTCACGATGATCAATAAAGTATTTGATTGATTGATTGATTGATTGATTGACCATTTCTTCGATGTGCGGGCGCTCATAGGTCTCTGTCAATTTTTCGTGAAGTTTGATTAGGTTAGGCTTAATGTTAGTGTCGTTACCAGATACTGTTCAAAGTGGCTGTATTTGCTTCGGTCACCGATACTATTGTTATTCCAATATTTAATATCGCATCGTGTCTGGATATAAATTTTATAAAGTGCGCCTCACAGTATAAACTAACGTGTTTTGCCGATATAACATGCACCAGTATATTATACGCACGGTGCCGCACCCTATATAACCTTTACCTATAGGGATTTAAGTAGAAATTTAATTATATGACACTAACCCGACGATAACACGAGAGCATTTTCGTGCGTCCAGCTATGACTTAATCGACATACCTGGTAGGCTTCTTGTGTGCTAACCTTAATGTCACTACCTTATATAATTTCTTATTGAATATTAGTCATAACTCTTTCTATCAAAAACAAATAAAAGTTATGCATTTTATTAAAAAGAATCGTTTGATGAAGATGAAGATCCTTGGTAAAATTAGCATTTTAATGAAGTGACTATAATAGGTTACAATATTATGATTTTCTACATGGGCTACATTTTAAAACTGTATGCGGAAATTGAATTGATCCTACTTATTTACTGGCATCTTCACAAGGCTGAGTCTTCATTGCGGCAAGATTGTAGCATTTAATGAAGAGTGAATTTGAAGACGAGATTTCGATATTAGCCAGTTCGGTCATGCAAAGCTATTTTTGTCAAAATTGTATTTCAGTACATTTATATACATGTATTGTCCACCGTAGCATTTTCCTCCAAATTCAACTTGCTTTGAGCTAAAATTATTTGCAAGTCAATCCCATTTTCATATAGGCCTACCTTCAAATAACGAGCGTGCATTTGCAGTGCGAAGAACTCTCATGATGAGAAGTCAGAGTTAGATGCGGATATAGGCTACGGTTCGCAGCTATGTCTCCCTGATAATTATACGCCCTATTGCTCACGCTTTTTAGTCACACAAAACTACCAGCAAAACGAAAACTGACAATATAGTTCCGGGTCCATGTTAGGTCAGAACAGAAAATTAAATCACATTATGACAATAATATTATGCTGGCAAACAGAACATACATGTAGGTTTTACACTGAATCTGGAGACATACTCTACTACAGGTCTGTTTTACGAAGCTTTTTATGCGCTTATCAGCCTTCACTTGTTACATGTCCAGCGATACTGCCATATCAAGGATGATTAGTGTCGTCCTCCTGTATGCAGGCTTCGGACTGGCACTGGCAGAGAACAACCAGTGGCGGAGTTTGCCTTCCCTGTTTGAAGGAAGGCTTTTATGCGTGTGTGAGCCTTTACTGTTTGAAGATTATTAGGCTTATGTCTGAAAACATAAATGGCTCCCCTACCAACACATGAAAGGGTACAACTGTTGCTTAGGCTACACGACTGGAGATTGAAGCAGGGATTAAAGAATCGACATCACGTGCTTCAATAATCAATCAATCATAATTTTATAGCGCCCCTTCACGGGAGAGTCTCTGAGTAGGTACTACTCAGAGACTCTCCCGGCCGAAATCGAGCGAAAAATAGTCTTCTACAGTTTGTGAAATTGAGAACAGCTTGGGAGGTGTCGCATAGTCAAGGTGAGTCTATTCCAGATGGTTGGACCAATCACAGAGAACGAACGCCTCTGCATTGTTGCAGAGAGAGTGAAAGGAACCATTAAGTCTAGGCCTATAATTATGCTTAAAAAATTAACTAATATCCCGATAGTCTGATACCATTTGCTATTTGACAGAATGATGTAAACTTATTTGATCATTTTTTCTTTGGCGTGTATGCTCTTGCACTATGAACACACCGCGGAGAATGAACCTGCAGGTCTGCTATCAATCACTGTTCGCCAACTTATAAAATTAAAAAGCTTTGGCACAATTAGTTTAGAGTGGTGCAGTGAGTCGGACTGTTCCAGATCACTGCTCAATGCTCATAATGCTACAGACTGAAATCGCAGAACTGGTTCGATTCCAAACTGGTCATAACCGGTTAACTTAACGCAGAATGCAGGCTATAGCCTGTGGTTAACTTCAGCACTGATGTGTAATAGGGGTTTAAGATTCTAAGCTAAACGGATGGCTGGTGCGTGTTATTAGGTCTATGCAATAATTGTAGGGATAATAATTATTATGATCCTGAGCTGTGGTGGGTTCCCCACTTTGTTTTGGACGAGTCATCTATAAATGCCACTAAAACATTGAGTAGGCCTAGAAGAATATTAATTTGGATTAAGATAATTGCAACGGAACATGATAATGAGACCGACCAAGCGTCGAAACCGCAACGAACACCGCACAATTCGTTCAAATTTTTGACATGATAGATTGGAATCATATTCTAAGTTCAATTCTCTAAATATCTGGAATATTTTAGTATGATTGTTGATTATCAGGCATTAGAGATAATATGAAAAACAGTTCGGCTTACTTTTTTGAACCACGATGTAGGCCTATCCATAAAAATAAAATTGTAGCTTGCACCTGCAATTATTTCACTTCAATTATTTCTAATAAATGCTTCTCATTAAGACTTAAAGTAGTTGAGGGATCGTGATTGTGCTACGCAGGGCCCAGCATTTTTCTCATCAACCCGGAACAAATCATCATCTTAGAGGACGTCTGAGGTCGAGATGACATATTCCAAAATCAAGGGTTAGCCTACACTTGCAGAATCTGGTCCATCGAATTATTCCTATCGCCTTTTATATACTTTACCAACCGCCTGGAAATAACGATGAATGATATTCAAGTCAGAATCATCGTAGCCTACTTATCGCTTAGTATGTGAAAGCAGACTGTCTAGTGTCTACCGAAGCGTGAGTGCTGAGCTGGCTGATAAATCTTGAAGTCGCTGATCACCAGAAATCTTAATCGGTTGTTTGAAAGTGATGATGCCGATGTTAAAACTTCGAACTGATAATGTTCATAACTATGGCGATGACGTCGGTCATGATAATGATTGTGACTTTGATTATGGTGGTGGTGATGGTGACGGTAATGATAACGATGGTGGTGATGATGATGATGATGATGATGATGATGATGATGACGATGATGATGATTAGGCTATGATAATGATGATTGATAGAGATATGTGTGACTTTCACTTAGGATGACTGAAT
Organism: Lumbricus terrestris; assembly: GCA_949752735.1. Taxonomy (NCBI): domain Eukaryota; kingdom Metazoa; phylum Annelida; class Clitellata; order Crassiclitellata; family Lumbricidae; genus Lumbricus; species Lumbricus terrestris. The sequence continues at coordinate 5,296,025 of OX457037.1, forward strand.
ATCCAGAAACATTCAACGAAGAAATGGCATCCTGGTTCATCACTAGCACGTGTCAATTACTTCCAAAGTCTTTTTCTCATGTTTCTGACCACATGCATAAATTATGCGTGTCCACGGAATCCGCGCCTAAAACTTATTCAATTGTGTGTGGCAGCCAAGCGGAGTTCTATATCCGACCGCCAAACAAATACGTTAACGATACGGATGTTTTATGTTGCTGCTCCGATGAATTGGCATTCAATGGTAACCTTCCAGTGATGCCGAGTGATATGAGTGGCCTATCAGATACAATTGAGTGCTACAAGATTGAACCATACGGACAATATCCAGGATTTGTTCGATTACTATATCTAGGCGAAGTGGACTATGAATGGAACTCCAAAAAGTATGAATTTCATCATAGAAGTTTTCCAATCAGCTGCTTGATTACAAATTTAGCTGAGTTTGAATTTTATAGTCACAACAGTAAAACCAGTGTTCTCAAAAGCGTCTGTGGCCCAGCAATGAGATGTTTAGCAAATGATAAATATCCCTTTGGTCATGATTTTGTGCTAGGCGTTTGTTGCCCTCAGTGGCCTGTACAAGCTCAAAATTGGTCAAAACGACAGAGAAATTACGGATGGCCGACGATTGATACTATTTCCAGAGTTATGCAGAATGGTTGTCATGTTGTTTATGTCCAGCATCGTTCTTGCAGGGACGATAAACAACAGTGGAGATTATCATTTTCATTCGCTGAAGTAATTTTACTTCAGAGCTGGACTAAAATTCAACAACTTATCTATCACTTGCTCAGATATTTGGCCAAAATTGAACTGATACAAAACGATTGTCCGAAAGAAGATGAAGTTCTCTGTATGTATCATTTTAAGACGCTGATGTTATGGACCTGTGAAGAGATGTCGCCCGAATGGTGGACAGTGGCGGATCCAGAACGTTTCGAAGGGGGGGGCCAAATTTTTTTTGGGCTGGGGTCGAAAAATTTAACTTTTTGTCGTTTTTGGCCGAAACCAGAGTTTAATTTAGCCCCCACCTCTGGAGGATTGAGGTTTCCGGAAGGGTAGATAATTGACCGTCTGAAGACAATCATGAGGCGCGTAGCGCCGAGAGTGGTAGGGGAGGGGTGTGGGGAGAGGATATGCCCCTCCCCACCAGAAACTTTTTGAATTTTCACATTGCAATGGTAGCATTTTAAGCTGTTATCTTAACAAAATAGCTGTACTTTTCAGTGCTTATAAGAGTGCCATAAGGTCTCAATAAATATAGACTTTACTTAAAAACTTCTTTCCCGAAAACAAGATGTTCTATTTTAAGTAATCCGCCGAAAATCTTCAAAAAGGGTGTTCAATTTTCCTTCCCAAAAAACTGATGACATTTTTTGGTCATCCGTGTGAAATCTTAAAAAAGGTGTTTAATTTTTCGTCTAAAAAGAGTGATGACTTTTTAGTCTTCCGTGCGAAATTTTCAAAAAAAGGTGTTCAATTTAGAATCCTAAAAAACCGATGACTTTTTGTAGTCATCCCTGCGAAATATTAAAAAAGGTGTTTAATTTTTCGTCTAAAAAGAGTGATGACTTTTTATTCTACCGTGCGAAATTTTCAAAAAATGTGTTTAATTTCGCATCCCAAAAAACTGATGACTTTTTGTAGTCATCTTTGCGAAATAATAAAAAAGGTGTTTAATTTTTCGTCTAAAAAGAGTGATGACTTTTTAGTCTTCCCTGCGAAATTTTCAAAAAAAGGTGTTCTATTTAGCATTCCAAAAAACTGATGACTTTTTGTAGTCATCCGTGTGAAATCTTAAAAAAGGTGTTTAATTTTTCGTCTAAAAAGAGTGATGACTTTTTAGTCTTCCGTGCGAAATTTTCAAAAAAAGGTGTTCAATTTAGAATCCTAAAAAACATGACTTTTTGTAGTCATCCCTGCGAAATATTAAAAAAGGTGTTTAATTTTTCGTCTAAAAAGAGTGATGACTTTTTATTCTACCGTGCGAAATTTTCAAAAAAGGTGTTTAATTTCGCTTCCCCAAAAACTTATTGAGTTTTAGTGAACCGTCCGAAATCTTCAAAAAGGTGTTCAATTATCCTTCTAAAAAACTGATGACTTTTTAAGACTAGAATAAATAAAAAAACTTCCCACTACCGAATGATATATAGTAAGATATAAATAAAAACAAGGAGTAAACATGTGTTATCATTCACCGCATTTTCTTGCACACATAGACTAAACTCAAAACTTAACATGTTTCGCCCTGAAATTTTTTGGCATCTGCAAAAAATAAATTACATCCCAAACACTGCTGTTAGTGTTAACTTGATTTGTATTTAATAGTTAGTTGTACTTAGTTATAATTGTGTTTATTGTTGTTAATGTTTTTTTCAATTTACTACGAATATATACACGAATAACATACATTGCATGCCACAAATCATAGTTGGATACTGTTGAAAGATTGTTTCATTTCGATGCTTTATATTAAGACAATGCAATTGCGTGAGAGACTTAGATTAGATTTAAATTACATTTATACATTATTTTTATTATAGATTTTAATTACATTTATACATTAATTCTCCTGTGCATGACTGACACCCTGAATTTTTTTTTGACCACCGTGGATGGGGGGGCCACGTCCCATGGTGATTTGAAATGGGGGGCCATGGCCGGATTGGCCCCCCCTGGATCCGCCCCTGATGGTGGACATCCTCTTCTATTTGTTCAATCTGCTGTGAGTTGCTACGTAAGCTTGCAGAATGGCTCAAAAGAAAGTACTGTCCAAACTATTTTATTCCAGAAGCAAACTTATTTCACGAGCCGTCGAGACCCACAATCCTATGCAGGACAGAAGGGCAGTTGAATAAGTTCTGCAGATCTGATGTCCTCTGTCAATGGTTCATGGAAAATTATATAATCTCACACATGCATGCATATAAGGCGGAACATGCGTTAGAAGTAATACCAGCTGTACTCGAGTATACGGTGGATATCCTTAAATATTGGAAAGACGGAGAGCTAAAATCGTTGAATTTGTTGTTTTCCATAAGAATCTTGCGTTCTCATGAGCAGTGTCGTTTCCTAATTAAACTTGGATCAAATTCCGGAATGCACAAAAGTCTACAAGATGACTATTACACAAATTTAGAATCGAAAACAGACTTGACACACGGCCATTATTTTTCAACAGCGGAGAATGTCTTATGTTTCACTCACTGCAACAATATGCTGCATATTTTGCACAGTGCATACGGACTAGACTTCGGAGAGATTTCATGGAATAGTAGTCTGTTTGTTGACCTAGTCAAAGCTCTTTCTATGCGCTCTAAAATTGTACGATCTCAGTATCATAACTTTCCGAGAGCGTACACCGACCATGGAAGTCGGTTTCACTTCTTGCAAGCTCAGGATCTCATGCGAAATTTAACTGGAATAAATAGCCGTTCAGAATTTCAACTACTGTCTCTTATGTCAAAGGAGTTTCTTAGTAAAACTCTTGAATACGACGACTCCAATTTGAACAGCGTAGCTCCGGCAGCTATGACCTATCTGGCTGCATTCCATTTTGTCACATCAGAATACCAGCATGCAATAAGCTTCTGCTCAGCAGTAGTTGTAGTTCTGCCTTCTCAAAAGAATAAGGAAACCTTGAATGCAGGCTGCTTGTTGTTTATTGACGATGTCGCGAATATAGTTGGATTGTGTATTCTTCACAAACGGATAATTGATAATAATCGAAATTACATTATAGACAGTCGGCTTTATCTTGACCTGCGGCTTTCGCCAGAAGTATTTGCTTGTTATTTAGGTGTATTATCTGCCGAAAGACTATACAAACATTTCGATGCTCACATACATTTGCCTAATTCAGCATTTCCTATAGACAAATATTTGACGATTTTAAGACCTTCGAAATGCAACATTCTGTTGAAGTCAGGTATTCACTGCAATATAACCAGACATATAGTTTATCGCAGAGCAGGTTATTTTACAGAAACCGAGTCTACTGGAATGAATGCTTTGATGGTTAAGGCAACAGTAATTGATGTTCTGATGGGATATGCTTTAGAAAATATGGCATCATTCTACAATGAAATTAACACATACTTTGGCATCCAGTGTAGCACCGTAGATTGCTATCGTGCTTTGTACCTTTACAAGTGTTGTCAATACGGTGAAGTATTGCAGTTGTGTGAACAAATCCTTCATGAACCTGATTCTGAGAGTGATCTGAAGGAGTTTGCATTTGCGAATGTTTTGCTGTTTCCACCGTTTCACATTTATTTCGATGCATACATACAATGTTTACTTGGATTTCATGCACTATTTTATTATCTATCATCCATCGTTATCAACATGCAAAATTCAGAGCTTGTTGTCGAAACAAACCTTGACGACTTTTGTGTCGCTAAGTGTCATTACTTTCTTGGAAAACATTTTATTGCAAAATATTTGAAAGTCAGATGCTGTATCGACTGCGGTCTTCCGTATGCAGAAGCAATGACCGAAATAATTACCACAAAAGCGAATTTTCCATTTGAGCACATCATTCTCAGGTTTATTCTTAAAAACATTCTTATTAAATGAAACTAATTCAAGTTTCTAAATAAAAAATTTAAATTTTGCATTCTTTGGGGTTTTATTTTCATGATAAATCCGTACTAGACGCTTGGCTGGACCTGTACGTGGTCCATTTGACACCATAATGCTGTTTTACTGTTTACAAGAACTGTTGTTTTTTAATCATCGAGTATTTCATTTTGTTTGTGTGTTTTTTGGAGAAAAATACTATTCTGTTACTTTCAATTGCATTCATTAATTTCAATATATAATTTACTACTTATATTTGTATCTATTGGCTAGGGGAAACTTTGAATTGGTGGAGAAGGCTCTTCATCAATTCTAATGCGACTTTCTGCTTGAAATTCAGTTTTCGTAGGCGAGGTTATATGTAAGCCAAAATTAATTACTTTCTGAAGGAAACGCAGTCTAGTGGGCCATATTATTGCAAATATGCTCTGCCTGTTGCTTAAAATAATGCAAGCCCAGATGGTTGAAATGCTACTGTTGGTTCTACCCAAACGTCTGCTTAAATCGAAGTTACAAGCATCCACCGCGCAGAAGTTCAATGGTGTCAATAGACACTAGTTCCATATAATAAGAGAACGCCTATAAGCGGATGTTCATTATTTTCAGTTTAAAACATTCTTCCAAACGGATTAAATTAGCACACACTGCACAAGATCATCTGACCAAATAAGAAACAAATGTTTTTGGTTTCCTTGAACGCAATTCTTCTTTCTTTTCTGTGGATGAGGAAGCATAATAATAAAATAATAGACCTAATATCTCACTACTGAATAGGGCATCTGATAATGCGTGCAAAATGTCAGTATATTTCGCTGCTCGCAAGTAGGCTAAGTTCCTGATTGCTTCCATGACATTGACTGTGGTAGCCTATATACAGGGTGGGCCATAAAAAAGTAACCCCTACGGTTTTTAGCCTATATCTTGGCCAAACATAAGAATTTTTAAATGAAATTTTACTGTCTTAAAGGCAATTCATATGTACGTACAATGGTCAAATTTCAACAAAATATTTCAAACAGAACAAAAGTTATATCACTTTTAGCGAGGCCACCCCTCGTTTTTTGACGATTCAAATAATATGGCGTTGACTTTGAATAATTTCGTCTTACTTTATGGCCTATAAAAGGGAATAATCATACTGATACAATGAGGAGAGACTATTATAATAGTCCTTAATTAATGTAAAACAACTCGCTTTCCGGGTGGTATAACCGCCCTGCATGTGGCTCATGAGGGTGCTGTTCAGTGGCTGGATGCGCTCTGCAAAGCTAAATAAATAATGAATGTAGATCGTAGATCATCAACTTGCTAAGATTAGAAGCATGCCAAGTTACTTGACCTCTCGAAGAGACAATGAAAATGGCCATTTTAGGCTGCGCTGTTGATGCGCTCATGTTTTATCATAACTGCAGCGTACAGTGTCCATGGACTCTCTTTCCATTATCGTTGTAAGTAGATGAATCGCGTAAGATGGTTTCCAGTTTGAAGACACATCAAAGCATAAAAATAATTATTTGAGGACCGACAGCAAACCCGGAGGTAACTTTTTAGCGACCCTTTGTCATAAAGATGATTAGTGTCTCCCTGCTGCTTTAATCAGGCTTGGGAGTGGCACCACTTGAATATGTCAGTTGCGATTTGAAATCAGAGACAACGTTTCATCAATCTCCACATCTCATGCGTTAGAACCAATGGGAACTACTCTAAAGCCCTCAGCCTCTATGAAACCAATAACCGAGAAAACAGAAACCTTTCAGCCTGAACTACAGTTACTACAATAATTGCTATCTCTTTAGAACCCGAAATACTCTACGCACCACAATTCCATGGGAACTCGCAACCACGGCATAATCCACAAAATAGAATTTACATGTAGCCTATAGCAAGTTTTAATTCCATGCATGGCCAGTCGAGTATAAAAACCCAGAGCCATTTAATTTGAATTCGAGTATCGGACAAAAACATAGCCTAATCATATTAAGATAAACAACCATTATATAGCACTTGGATCAATTCTAATATCTTCCTTTATAAATCACAAAAGCACCACAAAATAAACAGCAAAAAATCTCGATGCATGTCACAACCTATTTAGAAGCTACAACTTGTATGAATCTGTAACGGAAAACCGCCGGCGTCCTAGCGCGGCTGATAGGAGAGTGGATGGCGAACTCTCCCACCAGGTGGCAAGGCTTGCGTGTCGCTCCAGATGAGCGCAAGTCCGGCCTGCGTCGTCTTTCGAAGGGCTTAACAGTGCTCCCACTACCGTACGAAGACCCGAAGACACGATGTATTTTCAGACGATATATTGATACAGTTCCACACGTCACAGCAGGCATGCACGTGATACACAGCGAACAGTCGTACCCCAGCAGCGGACGGTCGTATACAAAATGGCGGCTCCCACAGCGATGGCTGACTTCGGGAGCGCCCCACTGCGACAAACGCAGGAACTACACGGCAGCGGCAGCGGCGTACTGCGGCGGCGGCGACGGCGAGCTCCGACGACCGATACACGGCGACGGCGACGGCAGCTCCCTCGGGCGACTGACAGCTGCAACGACGACTGCACCTTCTCTGCTGCGACCACGACGACCGGCGGCGGCGACGACTGCTGCTCACGACGACGACTGAACTTCTCGGAGGGACTGCGACGGACTGAGCTCTCTCCAGGTGACGACTGAGCTCATGCATGGAGGCCGCGCTCCTATATATACCTGACCGAGGGGACCGTGACGTCAGAGGCCCGGACAGGAGACTTTGCCGGAGGAGGGGAGGGGACTGCTACGTCAGAGGCCCGGACAGGTCTTTGGAGGCGAAGGAGGAGGGGAGGGGACTGCTACGTCAGAGGCCCGGACAGGTCTTTGGAGGCTTCAGCTTACAAGAACCGCGCATGCGCACAAGAGGGGACTGTGACGTCAGAGGCCCGGACAGGTCTTTGGAGGCTTCAGCTTACAAGATCCGCGCATGCGCACAAGAGGGGACCGTGACGTCAGAGGCCCGGACAAAGGACTTTGGAGGCAAAGGAGGAGGAGAGGGGACTGCGACGTCAGAGGCCCGGACAGGGGACTTGGCACACAAGATTCGCGCATGCGCACAAGGGGGACCGTGACGTCAGAGGCCCGGACAGGGGACTTCTACGTCAGAGGCCCGGACAGGGCACTTAACGCGCACGTGCGAACGACGGCGAAACGACCGCCTAATCGGTGCTGGCGAACGCGTAAACAATATCGCGGCGACGACGGCGGGGGGTAGAGGACAGCGGCAGCTGCACAGGCAAATTTCGCCACATCCTACTCCCACCACGATTCGAAATGTCTCTTATTTCGAGGGGCCAGGGCCCACGGGCCCTCCCAAAAACAAGAAGTCCCCCTAGACCGTCCGCGTTATACAGTAACCGGCCAACGGGCCAATGGCAACAATTCTGCCCTCGAACGACTGCAAGTCGTATCAACAAAAGCGGAACAAAACGAACGAACCATCGTCCACGAAACGTCCATTGTTCATTATACAGAGTCCACAAAAATGGGCCGGCGGGCCACAACACTTTACATTAAGTCTCATCGTAACGAGACACGGCCAACGGGCCCAACTAAAAGGAAAGCATGATTTATATTCATTTCCAAAATGAGAAATAGCCAACGGCCACATATAGCAAAGTACAATAAAACAACGCTTCAACTTGAGCGTTCAAAAATGTCCACAGTCCATTACACCAAAAAGTCTCAGAGTTCAAGTCTCTCTTCACATAAAACGTCTATTCGTAACGGGCCGGACGACGGACCATTCGCTTTGATCGGCCATCCTGGTAGTTCGCAGTCGCAGGCGACGAAGCTTCAGCAGCGGCGGACTCGTTATGCGACGAGTGGCAATGTCACACTCTGATGGCTGCTTACGACTTTCCCCAAAAAGGATCCCGCCAAAACTTGTCTCAACCCAAGCCACGGAGTTAACCTCCTGATTAACCATAGGAATGGCTCCTACAAATTTAGCGAACCCGTCCATCACCGTCAAAATTCTACGACTACGCGGGTGGGGGCCAGTAATATCAATGCTAAGCCGTTCCCACGGCTTCCCACAGGGTAAGGGTTGCAAGGGATCCTGCCTGGGCGGTTGACCTTGGTGGTATTGGGCAGAGGGAGAGCATCGCTGGCTAAACCTCTTTACGGTTCCCGACCAACCAACCCAAAAGGCCCTGCGTCGGACCTTCCACCTAGTCCTGCGTACACACTCGCTAACCGCTGGCTCCAAAATTCCATCAACAAGCATACTGTCCAACTGGCTATCATTAACAACCCTATGCGGTATCGGGTAACTTCCTAATGGTTGTCTCACCGGATGGGCATCTGTCTCAATCTTATGCGTGCTCACCGACGTCTTTCCTAACAAACTTCTCATCCGTTCCTAGATTTCCGGCGACACATCCTCGGGCAAATCTGCCAATATTAACTCACTAGGCGAAGCGTCTTTATTCTGACTAATCTTTTCGTTGTCCATCCTAACCGGCTCGACTTAACTGGGTGTAACCCTGCAAGGAACGTATCCTTGTTAAACTTAACCGGACTATCATTCAGGTTCACTATTCTCACATGCGAGTTAGTCTTATCGCCTAACACAACACGGGCAAGGTGAACTCCAGGACGGATTTCGTGAGCCTCCGTCATCCACGCGAAAGCCACTGAGGTCAAGTCTCCATATACGATTTTTACGGGTACCTCGCTTTGGCATTTGGGCTGTAATTCTATTTCCTCGGCGACCATTACACGATGGCACCACATTGAGCCATTCCCTCTAACTAAGGGGATACGTCTGCGTCCAATAAACAGAGCCCCGTTACCAAAACTCAAGCGACAACTATGCTCCCTCAGGAAATCCATTCCCAACATTGGTTCAGAGATCTGGTCGGACACTAAAAGGGCAGTATGGACCTCAAAACCATCCCGAAATCTAAGGGGTAAGAGCCATTAGCAGCCATCAAAAAGCGTGTACAAGATCGAAGTTCTAACCCTTCAACGGCTGAAGACGGAACCAGGCTGACTTCGGATCCGGTGTCTATGAGGCACATCTGCGGTCGGTCGTTGATCATTCCACGAACGTAGACGGCATTGCTGCTGGCACGGTCGGGCAGCTTCGGACGTGTCGTGTGGTTCACCACCACAGATGTCGATGGCGCTGTAGTATCTCCTTCTGTCGTTTCCTCGTCGTTCGGCCGGTTCCGGAAGCGGCGCGGCTGACGGCAATCCCGAATCACGTGACCGGCTCTACCGCATACATAACAGGTCACTGTCCTCCTCGTAGTCTCCGGCTGGCGATCTCCAGGTCGGCGGTTCCCAGGGCGTTGATCTCGGCTCGGTCCATCGTCGACGATCGTAGACTGGTTGCGCAGCTCATGGAACTGTTCGTCCATCTTCCTCTCCACCCTCGCTGCCAACGACGCTGGTCGTCGTGCTGCGTCGTCAAGAAGCGGTCCAGAGTCGACTGGAGCCGGTCGCTCGGCTCGACTTCTTGCGTTCCACGGACACGGGGCGACGGTCTCCGATGATCGTCGTTCTCAGAGGCTCGCTGGTAGGCCTCTAAGCGTAGAGCGGTCCGATAAACCTCATCCAAAGTCTTCGGCTCACGCTCCCTGACTTTCAACGAAAGCTCCCTGTCTCGCAAAACTTCCAGGAACGAGTCTTTCGCGATAATCTGCGTCGTCTCGTTGGATGGGACAGGATAGGCCAATACAACGAGTCTGCGGATCTCGTGTAGTAAATCGCTCAAACTTTCTCCGGCTCCTTGACGTCGATAATACAGCTGACTACGGAACGTCTCAGCTTGTCCGTCCGTTCCATATCTCTGTCGGAGACGCTCCACCAGTTGGGCGTTACTTACGTCAGCTTGCGCGCCGAAATCCCAGAGAGGTTGCGTCGCAGCCTTCTCCAACGCGCAGCGTAGATGATCCACTTTGTCCGAGTCTGTCCATCGATTGTGACGAGCACATACCTCGAACTGTACAAGAAAGGACTCCAGGGACCCAGTCCCGTCGAATCGACCCGGCTTCATCGGCGTCGGTCGGTTCCGAAGGAGACTTCCAAAGTTCTCCAGTAGCTCCTTCGACGAATCCGTTGTCTCCGTCTTCACACGGGGACTTGTCTCCACCAGCTCCTCACGTCACAGCAGGCATGCACGTGATACACAGCGAACAGTCGTACCCCAGCAGCGGACGGTCGTATACAAAATGGCGGCTCCCACAGCGATGGCTGACTTCGGGAGCGCCCCACTGCGACAAACGCAGGAACTACACGGCAGCGGCAGCGGCGTACTGCGGCGGCGGCGACGGCGAGCTCCGACGACCGATACACGGCGACGGCGACGGCAGCTCCCTCGGGCGACTGACAGCTGCAACGACGACTGCACCTTCTCTGCTGCGACCACGACGACCGGCGGCGGCGACGACTGCTGCTCACGACGACGACTGAACTTCTCGGAGGGACTGCGACGGACTGAGCTCTCTCCAGGTGACGACTGAGCTCATGCATGGAGGCCGCGCTCCTATATATACCTGACCGAGGGGCCGTGACGTCAGAGGTCCGGACAGGAGACTTTGCCGGAGGAGGGGAGGGGACTGCTACGTCAGAGGCCCGGACAGGTCTTTGGAGGCTTCAGCTTACAAGAACCGCGCATGCGCACAAGAGGGGACTGTGACGTCAGAGGCCCGGACAGGTCTTTGGAGGCTTCAGCTTACAAGATCCGCGCATGCGCACAAGGGGGGACCGTGACGTCAGAGGCCCGGACAGGGGACTTTGGAGGCAAAGGAGGAGGAGAGGGGACGGTGACGTCAGAGGCCCGGACAGGGGACTTCTACGTCAGAGGCCCGGACAGGGCACTTAACGCGCACGTGCGAACGACGGCGAAACGACCGCCTAATCGGTGCTGGCGAACGCGTAAACAATATCGCGGCGGCGACGGCGGGGAGTAGAGGACAGCGGCAGCTGCACAGGCGAATTTCGCCACAAATCCCACAGACTAAGATCATCAAAGACCAGTGGCGTAGCAAGGTCTTGGGGGGCCCCTGTGCAGAGCTTATGTGGTGGGCCCTTAAATGCTTGAAACCTCATTCGATTTCAAACAACAAAGCTTTGCAAAACGCCTGGTTCCTTTACGAAATTTGCATATTTAACACCAAAGTTAAAAGAAAATAAACTAGCCACATTTTAAAAATTATTTTAACCAAATTTATTTATTAGACATATATTTTTGTCTCCATGTCAACAAAGAAAAATTGAACTAGAATACCATACCAAAGTAATCACAAAAATTGCTTTATCTCCTGAAGTATTTATCATCAATCGGCCCTACTTAAATTCTCCAAGCTGTCGGATTTGTTGATTAAAAAAGATCGAAAAATGTAACGAATTTGGCAAGTGTGAAATGATTCAATCAAGTCTACGGCTAACCTACTACGGGGGTGTAAATCCGAAATGATAAAATGATCGTTTGCGCGCCTTTTCTTGTGCAAAAATATCCACCACTTTTGAGGTATCAAGCCTGAATCCATTGGTGATGTAACTGCTGCCGTAGCCTCTGAAGTTCGAGGCCTACTCGACTGAGTGTCAATATCCATGTCAACCACCATCTCTGCACTGATCACACCGGAATTAGATTCTGCCCCCATGTCTGATGTAGGCCTACATCGGTGCAAGTTCGCTCTCCGCAGGCATCATACATGTAAATGCGGAAATCTTTTGCATTTTAGCGGTCTTCTTTACCCGTTCTTCTCGTGCGTGTCGCTTATATCAGCGCCACTTAAATAAGACTTAGGCATAACTTGGGGGGGGGGGGAAAGAAAGAGTGCCGTTCGAGAGCTAAAAATATACAATTTTCAAGTAAATAGTCTATGCAGTTATCTTTCACATTTTACTAAAAAGATTAAAAAAATTCAAACGCGTCTGCGTAGACCATGACACAATTATGTTTATACGTCAATAAAACCACCTCCGGCCAAAGACTGCAAAGAGTAAAGATATTTGTAAAGAGGTAGCCTATTCATAGACACTCCGGCTGAAATCTCAAAAATTACTGGGTGCGTACGCTGTAGATGTAGGTTTGAATACATTCTGAATATCCTTAAAGTAAAAAAATATGACTCTGACCCCGGGGGGCCCCTGACAGCCGTGGGCCCTCGTGCACTGCAACCTGTGCAGTGCACAGGTTGCACGCCCTATTGCTACGCCACTGTCAAAGACCATTACGTTGACTTTGAATAATTTCGTGTTACTTTACGGCCTTTAAAAGGGAATAATCAAACTTTTTTTCTCTCATTAAAACGAATATACACTGTGTCCGGAAAAATTCCAAGGCTTTATGGTAAATATGAAAATAATTAGTAAACATTAATAGATTTTTAAAATTACAAAAACAGTTTAATCCTGAAATATTATGGTACTATAATTTATGTTCAAAAATGTTCGCCATTGGCTTCAACACAAGCTTCGAGACGTACACGCCACTGACTAACAGCAGCATCGATGACCAGTTGATCAAGTTCATCGCAAGCATTAACAATTCGCTCAAATATTCGATTCAAATACGTCACTGTGACGTAATTTTAAACGGGGGCCGTTAATAAATTACAAAGAATTTTGTTGGTAATTATGTACGGATCAAAAAGGTTTTTAAATTTATTAATTGATTATTATCTACTATAGTTTTTTCATTCATATTTTAGAACCTTGGAATTTTTCCGGACACAGTGTATATACCAATCTCGGCCTATAGCCACAACTGGGCAACGCGCAAAACTAGGCCTAACAACAACTTTCTTGTGAAACAACAGCAACCCATTCCAGACCAAACAGTGCGCTCATAACCAAAGATCAGTTAATAATCCATAACTTCTGAGACAAGTCTTCCTCGACTGTCACAATCCAGCTACTTAATCTTTGACGATCGATGTAGCCCAGCTTTTAACAACAACGGATGTCAGTCAGACTTGGTATCTGGCTAAATCAGTGGTGTAGTCCTAAAAAATGAAGTGGGGGGACGCCTGGAAATTGAAGTGGGGGACGCCATGGAAATTGAAGTAGAAACTGTAGCAAAAAGTGCAATCTTGCAAGAATTTTGCAAAAAAGTGGGGGGACGGCGTCCCCCCGCGTCCCCGCCCCACTACACCACTGGGCTAAATATAAAAAGAGAAAGAAGAAAAGAATCGAAAACAGGAAGCTGACCCACACTCTTAAGACAGTTCAGGTAGAGATATCCTGAACGGTTCAGGTAATGTTTATTTACCGGAAATTGCGGTACGCTGCCTGAACTTTCAGGTGACATGATCTCTAGAGTTCAGGTAGGCCTGCTTAGTTCTGGACTGTGCCTGAACTTGTTCTGCTCAATTTACACGTTCTATATCACTTCAAAATGTATATCCCTGTATGACAATACTATATTACTAGAATAATAATAATATTTTAATATTACCCCTAATAAAATAATCCTACCTAAACCTTCGGGGAACGGACATTTTCCCCCTGGACATTTCCCCCCGGACATTTCCCCCCGGACATTTCCCCCTGGACGTTTCCCCCCTACCCTAGGACATTTCCTCCCCCGTATGCGGAAACCATTGCCTTTGTCGTCTTCAACAATTTAAACCAGAATACTTTCATCAATCCAGCTCCAATTTAAGCAAGAATATTTTCATCAATCCAGCTCCAATTTAAACCAGAATATTTTCATCAATCCAGCTTCCATTTAAGCAAGAATATTTTCATCAATCCAGTTCCAATTTAAACAAGAATATTTTCATCAATCCAGCTTCCATTTAAGCAAGAATATTTTCATCAATCCAGTTCCAATTTAAACAAGAATATTTTCATCAATCCAGCTTCCATTTAAGCATGAATATTTTCATCAATCCAGCTCCAATTTAAACCAGAATATTTTCATCAATCCAGCTCCAATTTAGACCAGAATATTTTCATCAATCCAGTTCCAATTTAAACAAGAATATTTTCATCAATCCAGCTTCCATTTAAGCAAGAATATTTTCATCAATCCAGCTCCAATTTAAACCAGAATATTTTCATCAATCCAGTTCCAATTTAAACAAGAATATTTTCATCAATCCAGCTTCCATTTAAGCAAGAATATTTTCATCAATCCAGCTCCAATTTAAACCAGAATACTTTCATCAATCTAGCTCCAATTTAAGCAAGAATATTTTCATCAATCCAGCTCCAATTTAAACCAGAATATTTTCATCAATCCAGCTTCCATTTAAGCAAGAATATTTTCATCAATCCAGTTTCAATTTAAACAAGAATATTTTCATGAATCCAGCTCCAATTTAAACCAGAATATTTTCATCAATCCAGCTTCCATTTAAGTAATATGTTTGTGCGTTTTAAACGCATAGCTATTTAAGTGGATTCCTTAGAATTTACTTAAAAGGAATCGTTGTAAAAGTTTCAGATTTAATTATACAGGCCTAGGCGTAGGTCTAGAATTCAGGGTAGGACTTGTATGGTCATTTGAGGTGGTATGCACAGAAGGGGGGAAATCTCCGGGGGGGGGGTAAATGTCCTAGTCGAAATCAGGGGGGGAAACGTCCAGGGGGGAAATGTCCAGGGGGGAAATGTCCGGGGGAAATGTCCAGGGGGGGGAAATGTCCTACACTCAATCCTTCAGGTGAACAACCTGAATGACCTGAAGAGTTTAGGAAGGACTGGCTAGTTCTGGACTGCATAAGCCTTTGTTACATTTACAAGTTATTTTCCAATATGACAATATTATATTACTCGAATAATAGCAATAACAATTTATTATTGGACTTTAAAAAATCTTGCCTGAACAGGTGTGTAACCTGAATGACCTGAAGAGTTCAGGTAGACCTGCTTAGTTCTGTAATGTGCGTGCGACTGTATTGTGCATTGTCCGAACCTCCAGGTGTTTCAGCTGACATGACATGTATAGCTCAGGTTGGCCTGCATTCTGGACCGCCCGAAACTATTGTTTGCCATGCTGCCTGAACTTTCTGGCGTGTAACCTAACATGACAGGTAGAGTTCAGGTTGGATCGCATTCTGGACGGCGCGAGACTATTGTTTGCCATGCTGTCTGAACTTTCTGGCGTGTAACCTAACATGACAGGTAGAGTTCAGGTAGACCTGCTTAGTTCTGTAATGTGCGTGCGACTGTATTGTGCATTGTCCGAACCTCCAGGTGTTTCAGCTGACATGACATGTATAGCTCAGGTTGGCCTGCATTCTGGACCGCCCGAAACTATTGTTTGCCATGCTGCCTGAACTTTCTGGCGTGTAACCTAACATGACAGGTAGAGTTCAGGTTGGATCGCATTCTGGACGGCGCGAGACTATTGTTTGCCATGCTGTCTGAACTTTCTGGCGTGTAACCTAACATGACAGGTAGAGTTCAGGTAGACCTGCTTAGTTCTGTAATGTGCGTGCGACTGTATTGTGCATTGTCCGAACCTCCAGGTGTTTCAGCTGACATGACATGTATAGCTCAGGTTGGCCTGCATTCTGGACCGCCCGAAACTATTGTTTGCCATGCTGCCTGAACTTTCTGGCGTGTAACCTAACATGACAGGTAGAGTTCAGGTTGGATCGCATTCTGGACGGCGCGAGACTATTGTTTGCCATGCTGTCTGAACTTTCTGGCGTGTAACCTAACATGACAGGTAGAGTTCAGGTTGGCCTACTTAGTTCTGGTTTGAGCGTAAGCCTATAGTGGGGCGGTAAACGGACATTATCCCCTGGACATTTCCCCTGGACATTATCCTCCCGAACAAAATAGCCGGACACTATCTCTCAGGGAAGAACATTTCCCCTCCAGTCTATGATAGCATTGCCTAAAAAGGATGCAAAAAATAAAAAAAAGCTATTTTAAGGTGAATATCTATACATTAGACATATTTAGTTGAATATTGTAAGAATAAATTAAGGTTTATATTTGTATACGTTATACACTTGTGTTAATTAGCTATACATCTAAAACATACATAAGAAAGTGTTGAGGATTATATTAGTATGCTAGGCATGGTGAACGGACATTTCCCCCCTGGAAATTTCTCCCCCGGACGTTTCCCCCTGGACGTTTCCCCCCTACCCTAGGACATTCCCCCCCGACAACCAGTATTTTTATCGTCTTCAGGCCTAGGTATTGAAAGAAGGAATTGGAAGGAATAGTCTACGCTCAGTACGTCTTTGATGATGCCGTCAAGGCGTCCGTTAAGGAACGTAAGGTACGAACACTATTTGTTCATTTAGAGTAATTCGACTGTGACTTATTAGGGAAGACTCAGTCATCAATCAGGGCTACCTCAAAAGTGACTGTAGGCATACATATCACCTCAATTGTCGGTAATAGTCAAGACCTAAAATAAACATTGACCGGTCCGATGTTTTGATCTAAAGCTCCGGTTTCTATAATCGCATCGCAATTGTATCAAAAGTTTCGAACTTCGCACCCGAGTTATGCATACACACACACACACACACACACACACACACACACACACACACACACACACACACACACACACACACACACACACACACACACACACACACACACACACACACACACACACACACACACACACACACACACACACAACATACATACATACATACATACATACATACATACATACATACATACATACATACATACATACGATTTATGCATGTATGTATTTATACATGTATGTATTGTTACATGTTTAACGACCCTGCCATTTCGAAGATGATTATAGTGTCGCCACGCCATTTAGGTCTCCGTGGACGGACCGTGCTAGCCCGAGATTTGAATCTCTGAAATAGCCACCTTCGGGAATCGAACCGCGACCCACACGCTCTTTCACAGAGTGAATTGCGTGCAGACGCGCGGCCTTACCGGTGTATAATACAATTTCCTGTCTGCTCAAATATTGTCATAGGGCATGCTACACTATCGCATTGTCCTTAGAATCGCAGCAGACGAGTTTTAAATAACACTTGTACCCTCTGTGTTAATATGCATGTTTTGGACTTGAAGCATTACTTATTAGAGTTGTTGTTTATGACTTTATTTGATGAATTTCAGGTGATGGTGTGCATGGAAACCATCTTGGAAATGCTAATAAGTGACAACAAACATCCCGTGTTGATGGCCTTGGGGGAGGCGAGGCGCCATGGAGTCTTTGTCACCATGGCAGGTGAAACCACTGTGCTTCGACAAACTTCAGTTTCTTCAGCTTGCTGCATCGGAGTTCAAGATGGAGTCTACACAACACGCTGTTCATATCTTTAATTAACGGAGTATATAAAGACTGGGAGAAAGTGACATTAAACTACCACGTTTAAAAATTAAACCTCGACGTATACATGTGCACAGTTATTTGTGAAAGTGACTTTAATGGAATGTTTTACTAGTCTGGTTTTTAAATTCTGCATTTGATTCAAATTCTATGCTACCATTCAATGGCAGTATAATATTTACAATGAATTAAAAATCATGTTTTATAAGAAATTGAGGAATTTATGTGATATAAGCATCATAGATTATGGAATGATCGGTATTTAGCAAAGCAAGTGTCTGTCACAGTGGAAGGTCACGCCATTGATATTAGTGATGGCATGGAAACTGCTTTTTGGTTTAAATAAGCTGATGAAATTTTTGTCACCATGCATATGGCTTGACCATCTTAATGCTTCTTCTTGCTCCAGTTTCATCAGCGTGCTGCCAATTGGAGTTAAATATTGAGTGGACATGACATGATGTTCAGGAAAATCCCATATCTGTTCTGGTAAGAAACCATGCCTGAACAATTGGGAACTTTTCCTGAACTTCAGGCATGGTACCTGAACATTTGACTGTCCCATTTGGACCTGAACTAGTTCAGGGAGATTCCTGAACTTCAGGCAATGTGCCTGAACATTCGACTGTCCCATTTGGACCTGAACTAGTTCAGGGAATTTCCTGAACTTCAGGCAATGTGCCTGAGCATTCGACTGTCCCACTTGAACCTGAACTAGTTCAGGGAAATTCCTGAACTTCAGGCAATGTGCCTGAACATTCGACTGTCCCATTTGGACCTGAACTAGTTCAGGGAAATCCCTGAACTTCAGGCAATGTGCCTGAACATTCGACTGTCCCATTTGGACCTGAACCAGTTCAGGGAAATTCCTGAACTTCAGGCAGTGTGCCTGAACATTCGACGGTCTCATTTGGACCTGAACCGGTTCACGGAAATTCCTGAACTTCAGGCAGTATGCCTGAACATTCGACTGTCTCATTTGGGCCTGAACTAGTTCAGGAAAATTCCTGAACTTCAGGCAATGTGCCTGAAAGTTCAGCCGTCTCATCTGGACCTGAACCAGTTCAGGCCGGGTGCCTGAAATTTCAGGTACACTACCTGAACTCTTCTAAGAGTGCAGATGCGGATTGATTTCACCCGTTGTTGATTGATGCCTTACGATTTATACAGCGGCGTAATAGCGGTTGATCATTGGTAATAAGAATTTTTAAAATAATTTTGTGTCGCAGCTGTGGAGGGGCAAATGTTGTCAACAAAAAAATAAGCATGCCCACTGCTGTAAGCGAAGCAATCTGTTCCGTAGCTATCAGCGATGGTAGGACCGCCATCTGCCTAAATGTTACTTCACTACTTTTTATATTAACCTCAGCATTGAATTGATCATAAAAATAGTAATCGCAATAAATATATATCAGCATAAAAAAAATTAAGAAAAAATTCAAAATGACAAAAACCTAACTATAGAACCGAGCAATATAATACGATAGAATTCGATGTGAAGCTAAACGACAGAAAGATGCATGGCTTCAAGGCTCAATTAGCTAGTAGTCATAAGCTCCTTCGCCGTTGACCCAGCTTTGGAAAGCACTCAACTCACTTTTCAATCTGCTCAATTCACGATGTGATGTGACTTTTCTGTGAAAGATCTTGTGATGTTTGATGGATGGCCAGGATGAGGAATTATCTAGCTCCATTTCAGTGCGACCTGTAAATGTAGGCCTAACTGTTATCTGTGGTCTAACTCGAGTTGGCGGAGAACACCAATGGTTACTATCAAATCGCTTTTTCGTCAACGGTTTCTGGGCCAATTAGGTCTAAAACTCTAAATATTATTATTATTATTATTATTATTATTTTGAGAACCTTTTTGATTAATTTTAAAACAAGGGTCGAAATTTGTGTTCTTCGCTGTAGCCATGTGTAGGCTTATTGTTAGGACAAAAGCTTTCACAAGGGTAACTTCAGTAGCATAGTGAAGTTGGTAATGCCATTATTTTTATTGATAACAGAATATGCAAATGTAATTAAGTGACAATAACTACATCCTTCATTGTTATATAAATTCTTAGATTACTGTTAGATATAGAGTGAAATATTAAATCCGTATTAATTTCAATGCATGTGGATCAAAATAATAAGCATTGTGCTAGCTTGAAGACCATGCCTTGTTCTGCAAACAAATTTAAGATACGAGTCCACCAATTGATACATTTCTTAGAACTAGATCCAGTCATTTTTTCTGCTTAAAGGTGCTATGCATGTTTCCGAATGAATGAATTTCCCTGAATAAATAGAAATATATACTGCTGATCTTTATAGTCCAATTTTTATGAATGATTATTTGGTGTTTTGCTCGTCGAATGATCGTAGTTCACAGTAGACTTGTGACTCATCGGCGCCCGTTGGTTGCTTTCTTAAGGCGCAGTAGTTGTCGCTGTCGGTTGCTTCTTGAACTGTAAGTAACGTTAAAAAAACTTTAAGTAAACTTTAGCATTCGCCATGCGGAAGCTAAAAAGACATTCATACTGTTGTTATCATTTATTACATTCATTTTAAGTCTGACGCAAACGAAAAGTAGATTCAGGAAACAATTCCCGATTGGAAATTTACCAGATCATTAATTTTTAGAACTCAGTTCAGGATTTTAGGAACGGTGATTTTAAGATCGAATGAACGTGGTTAATTCAGTGTGAACTATCAGCAAAAGCCAGCTAAAGAAAACATTTCGGCATTTTTTATGAACAGCACAACACAATATAATGTAGGTCTACATTATAAATTCAAACATCATTTTATTTTTAAAAGGACAGAAGAGATATCTTCCAATCGCAACAGATCCGATGGTGGAAAATCTTAATCCTCTCCCATAACAGCAGAGCATAGGCCTACTAACCGTTGGGATCCGTAACTTCGGCGTAAATTGGAATCGAACGACCGTCAGACCCTATACAAAACAAGAGTTTATTTCCTAAACAATTTCTACAGCAGCCTAACCTACTTGTACAGCCTCGCAAAGCACTGTTCATTAACTGGAAGTGTTCGCGCTTCGGCAATGCACGACGTCCATAAAGGAAGCTAGCCTATATGAAAGTGTTGGTAAAAATAGGCCAACATAGGCCTAATTAATTATATACTGCAGCTTCATTAAGTCGGTCAGATGATTAGAATTGCAAATCAACAGGAGAGTCATTTAAGGTTTTTACACGATCGTATACTCTATACATTCAATTTACAACTGTTGAATTACAAAATGAACTTCAGAAAAGTTTAAGTAAGATATAGCACACCTGATACGGGCGCTCAAATGGAATTCTCAGAGTTCTTAATATTTTAGTTTTCCTCAACAATAATTATTGTTCATTCATTCAGACATTTCACAGATTTGTATATTGCACTATGAAAGCTAAACAGAGGCGCTCCTTGGCCAACTACGGCAAGACAAATTAGATTTCAACAAATTGAAAACCTTAGATTTTTGCGATTGTTTCCAGGCAGGTGCTGTAGGCGAATCCCCAACGGAAGTTCATTCCCAGTGCTTGGGTCAAAAATGAAGAATTCACGACGCTGCCTAAGTGAGGCACTAGCGCAGGGAACCAGAAGTTCAGGGAACCAGAAGTTCCCCGGTAACAGAAAAACGAGAAGCTCGACGGTTGGCTGCAATGGAGACCGGACAAGAAAGGTCACATAGGTATGTAGAAACACTACAAGGAAGGCAGATAGATAGATAGATCTGATGCAAACCCAACGTGTAGCCCTAAGTAAAGTTCGTCATTAGAAATTACCGAGTCGACGAGTCGAAGAGCACAGTATTAAGAAGAAATTGTTTTGGATAATGCAGTAAAGCGACTCTTTGGTTTCTCAAGCAATCGGTGAAAATGACAGTTAAAGACAACCTCTCTTACTTTCTCTGCAAACAACGTAAGCAGCGATAGCTATTATCAGGAGAAGCAAGAGACATCCTCCAATCGTGACAGCTGCAATGACACCTTGTGAGGCTTGTGTCCAATCAGAATGCTGATCACGAACTGCAAACACAAACAACTTAGGTTACTCGTAATCGTGGACACAATCTCCAAGTTTGGAAGAACCACTCGAAATACAAGCGCAGCGCATCAAAACCGCACGAGCTTAATCACGCGCGAAGATCACAGTATTAGGAAGTTGCAACAATTGAACACCGAAAGAACAAGCATAAACAGTGTCGTGGCCAACTTTCGTGGGCTTGTCTGCAAAATGTTCCGGATGGGCCCTGTTTGACCTTGCAAGGCCGATATATCTTTGCGTTCTTGCAATAATATTAAGATCACCAAAACTAATCAATGGCAATTACTATTAGACCTAACACTTGCAATACTTGTAACGCATGGACTAAAGATTATTGCTGCACGAATGAGACAGATGATTTAAAGTGTTATAATTGCAGTGTTTCTCAGTCGAAATTTTAAAATCTATCACGTTGCATAGTCTTATCCACTTATCATCAGTAGGCCTAGGCTTACCTAAAACAATGCCATAGTTTTTTCGTCTATCAATTTGTTCAGAAAAATGTCAATCATCCATAAATTCTGGTCTATGATTTGCAATTTGCACACAAAAAACGATACAACCATGATCCATCGATTTTTCATAGTACCTAAAAATAAGTCTGGCAATATTCCTCACAAGTGTTAAAATTGGGGCAGTTTAGTCGTGCAACGGTGAAAAGAAGACTTGACTTTGTGACCCTAAAAGACTAGCGAGGGTTGAACCACCTTAAACCGTCGGCAATTCTCACCCTGATTGAGAGAGATGTCATGTCACTACCGTTACGAAATCAAGCAAAGGGACCAGAAAATACGTGTAGGCTACGAGCGTGCCTGTGATACATAGTTATTATGAGGTTTATGCACCGTCCAATTACAATACACAATCAAATGTGAGATAGACGGAGACATAATCAATCAATCAATCAATCAATCAGTCATTTTGTTTTGTAACCGATTTTTTTACAGTTATAAATCGCACGTAACATTTTCGAAGTGGAATAGCCATAAGGATAGGGCATGAAGGGATCACTGACCCCGCTAGATAGGGACACCGTAAAGTACATGTAAAACACATATACACCGTGTCTGGAAAAACTGTGCAAAATTGTTTCTGTCAGAACTTCGTCAAATATCCACCAATTTCAATAACTTTTGGTAAGCAGACGACAAAATGGCGGAAATTTTATGCTACATATGTCATGTACATGTAGGCTATATACATTTTCCAACTCACCTAACTCATTTCATCGCACTACTTTGTTAAACACAGATGTACCAATTTTGCACAGTTTTTTTAAAACACGGTGTAGATGCAACAGCCGACAATTATAATATCCAATAAGTAAGACAGTGAATGATTACATCTACTTAAGATATCTTAACCAAATAAGAAAGAATAACAAAATAATAAGTGCAAAAACAGTAGCCTATGCGTGAGTGACTTAATAGACAAACATTGTGATACATCATAACACATTGTTGCTGCTACCGACTAAATGAGAGCGCAACGTTTTTTAAACAATGATAACGATGGAGATAATCATCACATCTATCTATATAAATAAAGAGAAGATTCTGTAACGTGTGTCTGTCTGTCTGTCTGTCTGTTTGTCCGGAATGCATTTCAACAGTTCTTGAGCTTTTCACTCCAAATCTTCACTACTGTGTAGGTCTCGGCATGAGACACAAAGTCGAGGGGTTGGCGATTCTCTACCACCACGGGGGCCAGGGTGGGGAGCGAAACCCCCAAATTTTTTTCAATAAAACGCAGCTATTGATCTCAAATGTTTTACCTAGATAGAGGGCCATCAGAACCACCCGGTTCAGTGGTTGGCGAATCTCTACCACCATGAAGGCCAGGGTGGGGGCGGGGGCGAAAAAACTAAGACGGCAGTTTCTTAAACACCTTCTTAAACGCTTGCATGGTCATCATATAAATGGCGAGAGCAGCTAACGTAATTTTCAAGAAAATCTTAATTTCACGGGTGGCGTACTGGCGCAGGTCGGTGTGGTGGGGTGAGGTGGAAAGAGGGTGGGGGTGGGTGAGGGTTGGGTAGGGGTGAGGGGTGGGGTGAGTGGGGAATTTCCCCGAAAACCCTAATTTCACAGGTGGCGGACTGGTGGAGCTCGGAGTGTGGTAGGGAGGGGAGGGGTGTGGGAGGGGTGGGGGAGGTGAGTGTAGGAGGTGGGTCGGTGGGGTGAGGTGGGGGAGAGGATGGGGTGGGGAGGGTTGGGTTGGGGGTGAGAGGGGTGGGGTGAGGGAGAATTTTCCCCGAAAACCTGATTTCACAGGTGGCAGACCGGTGGAGGTCAGAGTGCGGTGGGGTGTTGTGGGGTGGGGGTTGGGGGGGCGTGGTGTGGTGGGGTTGTGGCCGGGAGCGGGTAGAATCCTCAATTTCCCGGGCAACGCCGGGTACCCCAGCTAGTACTATAATAATTTAATAATGATAGCATAGGCATGCCCCTACCCTCTGCAGTTTAATATAGTTAATTGTGGAACGGAATAATGCGCCTACTGCCTGTAACTGTTAGGCTTTCATTCTTAGCGCCGAGCATGTTGATAGCGGTGCATGTGAAAGGGAACTGTCTGTCGTGTGAGGCACCCAGTATAAAAACGGATCCCTCTGTGGATATGTTTGTCAGGACTTGTGTCCACTTGTAGATTGGAGTTGGATTCCCATCAGCTGAACATTCTAGACGATCTTCATATCTTCTGATATTAAGGTTCCTCGGTCCATCTAAAATAAACGCACGGAGTGTTCGTAATCCATTATTTTTCTCCCGTAGTTTAAGATATACATCCTCATATAATTTATCTTCCAGGCACGCTCGTAGCCTACATGTATATTCTGGTCCATTTGCTTGATTTCGTAACGGTAGTGACATGACATCTCTCTCAACCAGGGTGAGTGAGTATTGCCTAAGGTTTGAGGTGGTTCATCCCTCGCTAGTCTTTCTTAGGGTCACATAGTTGAGTCTTCTTTTCACCGTTTCACGACTAAACTGCCCCAATTGTTTGCACTTGTAAGAAATGTTGCTAAACTTATTTCTAGGTACTATGAAAAAATTGATGGTTGTATCGTTTTTGGTGTGCAAATTGCAAATCATGGACCAGAATTGATAGATGATTGACATTTTTTTCTGAACAAATTGCTAGACAAAACATTATGCTGCCACGGCATTGTTTTAGGTATAGGTCCACTAATGATAAGTGGATAAGTATGCAACGCGACAGATTTTAAATTTCGACTGAGAAATCACTGAAGTTATAACACTTTAAATCATCTGTCTCATTCGTGCAGTTCATGAGTTACACGTAGGCCTATTGCACGTGTTAGGTCTAATAGTAAATGCCATTGATTAGTTTTGGTGATCTTAATTGCAAGAACGCAAAGATATAGGTCTGGCAAGGTCAAACAGAGGCCCATCCGGAACATTTGCACACGGGCCCACGAAAAGCTAGCTACGCCACTGCGTGAAATAGGCTAGTTGTTTACTGTGCATTTTGTAATGATTGTTACTGCTGGATTTGAAGAACAAAAATACGAGAAACTTGTCGTTCATTTGCGTAGCGAAGCCAAAGAACTGTAGATACTTTCAATTAGCAATTAGCTACCACAATAACGTTAATTTAGGCTACACTTAGGCAGCGCTGACCATTTAACAAACCGAAGAGACTAGAAAGAGATTTGCGTCGTGAGG
This sequence comes from Lumbricus terrestris, assembly GCA_949752735.1. Lineage (NCBI taxonomy): Eukaryota > Metazoa > Annelida > Clitellata > Crassiclitellata > Lumbricidae > Lumbricus > Lumbricus terrestris. The sequence continues at coordinate 5,321,631 of OX457037.1, forward strand.
GAATACGTTCAGAGTACACACGAATCTTACGACATTTCCTTCTCAACCTTAGTTAATTGCAGTGCTCAATAGACCTGTTACCAATTGCCTGATAATAAAAAATCCGCAATGACCAATCGTCCAGTGATCAACCATTCAGTGATCAAACGTTCTAGATCCCGGAATTTAAAATTATACGTCAGTGTAATTTTAACGATAATTTGTGCAGTTGTCAAAAGTTTCATTGCTGCGAATTTCCAATAAGCACATGTGGACTAAAATCAATTTATTTGCATGGGCGTCCGCAGGAGGTTCAGAGGACAATGGTCATGGATACAGTACTGTTGTTAGCAAGAGCTTAACAAAAATATTACAAACTAGAAAATGAAAAGCATTTTTATTTCTATAGATCTAGAGATATCTAAATGTAGATCTTTAAGTTTCACTTTGTGTATGCCTGTCAATATTCTCATTAATGCTTTAGTGCTAAGATAATGTTTTTAAATAAAAAAAGTAATAATTTGAAAAATTTGTGCAAATATTCCAAAGGAAGGGGCACATGCCCCTCTTGCCCTGCGTAATGGTCCCCATGCGTAGGCTAAGTGGCTGATGTCTTTCTGATATAAGCTAATCTAATAAAAACATTTGCAAAACGCTTCTCACAGCAGAGCTATTCAGAAGCGCTCTCCGCGTGGCAGGCACATGAGAAGAGAAATGTCTTCGAGCAGCGAAAAGATGCAGGTGAATTTCCTACAAGAATCCTGCCACGAATTTCAGAAGGAAGGTGATTCCAAATTAAAGGACCAACAATAGCAAAAGCCCGATGTCGGGTTAATGAGGTTCGTGATCTAGGTACAAATAGATCAAAGCGGTCAGCAGAACGAATAGAGCTTGTAGATGTTGCAGAAAGAGTCTTGCACATTAAGTCGCGGAGGTATTTAGGCGCTTAGTCCTGCAGGGACTTAGTAACTAGGAGCAAGAGAGACCTTGTATCTTATTCGGGCAAAGATCAGATCTTTATATAATAGGTCAAATGGAAAATAATTATTCCGTTATCAATGTAAAAATATCTGAACAAGGCATTTGATCTGAGTCTCACAATTACTTGTGAACTTGGAAGTAGGCTACAGGAATTAAGTTGTCAAATGTGAATTGCAAGAAAGTAACAAAAGTTAAATAAGCTTATTGGCATTATTATAACATAAGGCTACTTACACGTAACATTTGTCGTATAGTTCCAGGTGTATTCATAATCTGGAGTTTTAACTTCAGTGTTGCTTGGCAACTGAAAAGTTATCTGGCATTTGAATGTAACGCCGTTTTCATCGGAGTGAACTTGCATGAGCAATGATGATGTAGTGGTGAAAAGTATCGCAAGTTTGTCTGAAGTTGTTGTCGTATTAGCAACGATGACGTTTTTTGTGCTGTTCTTTGTCCACGTAAAGATGGAAGTCATGTTTCCGGCAGGTATATAAACGATGCGGCACAACAGCCACAGATATCCGTCTTCCTCTATTGCTTCATCTGCGCTGCTTGTGTTTGAGAAACAATTTGGAGGCGAAGCTGAAATCATAAACATGAGAATGTTGGTCGTGATCTCCGTATGAACATGGTGACAGAGAAACAATATCTGTGATTATGTATCAGCTTGAAATAATGTATGACCATGTTTCGAATACCAGCATGACACATTGTGAGTTCCTTTAAATCAGAATATGGTTGCAAATGTGAATGTTATCTTCACTTGAGCATTGGAACATGCCCGAAGTCAGTCCGATGAATTCGAGGGATAGAAGAGAGCAGTTGAGGCGCCACCATAGTTCACGGTTTGACATTTGGTCTGCCTATTTTGCTCTTGACCTGCCTCATGACCTGCCAAACATTCAAATTTTAAGAACTTCATTGCATTTGATCTCTTCGGCCAGCTGACTGACTCCCATGACCCTGCCGCAGAAAATGTAGGCTATAACTGGCGCATTCATTGGTGCAGATACATTAGACCTATATGTATGCATATCCAATGCAGTGAGATTAACTACAAAACTGCTGATGGCTGGCTGGTGCCGCGTGACAGATTCTCCCGGATACTTTATTTCGAAACAGATTCTCTCCGGCAGATCTATTTCAGAATAAATTCGCCCTGGAGACTATATTCTGAAATAAAGTCTCATGGGGAGATAGAAAATTTCCTCCGCCTACGAAAAATGTATCCCCCGTTGAGGTGAAATCGTCTACAGTCGCATAACATTTAGTCTATAGATCAGCATTTAGACATGGGCGGAGTCAATCAGGGGCCAGATGGTATATTTTCCCGGGCTTAGCCCCCCCAAGAAGGCGCAGACTCATACATTATTGGGTATATATATATAACGCCATTTTGAAAAGGCCGCCTTTTAAAATTCTAATGGAAATTTCGTATGGCTCCCTTCTTAAGATGTTCTCCGTGTTCCAAACGTGCAGTTTACATTCGTGTACCGCCTTCAGTATTAGCGTATTGCTTCGTGTAATTATCGAGCCATCTAAGCATGGTGGCAGAAGAAATTAACAGCCACTCTCAGTCGGATAGAAACCGATTATTAAAATAATTCATGATCTTTTGTATGAAATATTATGAATGGAGGTTCCGTTTTCTTGAACATTTGGAACATGCCATAAGCAAGTTTGACCTATATAATTATCTGAATTCATTTGACAGCATATAACCCAGAATGTGGGGATGCTTTTTTATGCAATGAGGTCATATACAGAATTTATGATAATTAATTGTACGGCGTTCATAGCCGTGTTGAGTGTGTATTGCATTGAATTCTATGTCATAATTATAACTCGCAGTTCCATCAGAATACGTAGTTTGTCATCAGTGGCTGCGTGAGACTGCCAGCGTGGTCCGTCTCCAGCAATGCGAGCGTCACTATGCAAGCGAAACGGTCTGATTAAAACCATACAATAGTTAGACTAGAGAAAAGTGCTGTGTTGGTTAATCAAATGGCCGCAAGTAGCCAGATGTTAGAAGCACTAACAACACAGATTAATGACAATAAGCTTGTACTTACCTAAGACGGTCAAGTCTAACCGATTCACCAGTGTCTTAGGTATAGATGTGGTGCACTTGTATCTTCCAGCGTGATCCAAGTCAACAGAGTCGATGATGAGATTATGTTGTCCGCTGATCCTTTTATCAATCTTGTATCTTGATCTCATCGAAGTAACAATATCTACACCCAAATAAATGTCTGTATCTGCTGATGCATTCCATGAAGTGTACGACCAAATTCTTGAATCGCTTCCATTTACACTGCACTTTATCTCTACTCTGTCACCGATTACTGCGACTGAACTGCTCAGAACAGGGAACGACGACATGACAGAAGCAATGTTTGAAGAGACAACTGAAAGAAACAGAAATAATATTATTCCCAAACAGATTCCTTCAGTAACCATAAAATTAATTGAGTGCTTATGAAATCGCAATAATTATTCATTGGAACAGTTTCTAGGAATCTAGGTCAACGCTTCCTTCTTTTGAAGAAGTCCAAACAATCTTCAGTTTTTGATAATTCAAGTATTTGTTAAGCTTGATTGTTGGAAGGGCTATGTAACTAGCAAGTGACCCATGCTCCATTACTTAAAAACCATTTTCTTTCCATCTGTGATCCGAGGGCCCTTGGCTTCTCTCTTCCGGATAATGACAATCGCAGCTTCACCAATATTCCAAACATTATTGTAACAAATTCTATAGGCCAATTAATTATAATCACATTAAAATTTACCACATTAATCGACCTGCATGCACTGGCGGAGACCTAGGGGGGGGACAGGGGGGATGGTCCCCCCCAATGGAGGCGTTGGGGGGGACGGCCCATGCATTTGTCCCCCCCCCAATGTTTAAGCGTTAGGGCATTTACACAAACACGTCAGTTGAGTTCTGGAGAAAGAAAACTTTAGCAGAAGAAGTTCATATTTCTAATGATCTGAATTCCCGGGCAATCCAGGCTCTAACCAATAGTTATTTAGTCCCACGTTGAATAGTTTGCGAACATTATACTGTGTGGAGAAGATACCTCTTTTAACATATTAGCGGTTAGTATAAAAACCTTACCAACACCAACGTCACAACTGATATAAAATTTATGGACTCCATCAGGAAAATAGAAGTTCAAATTACCCGACTTTGGATGTGGCATGTCCTTAATAACACTTGGCTGAAAGTGTTAGGTAAAAGCACAACAGACCTGTGTTCTAAATGCCAATTGCCTGAAACAACTGAGCATACGCTGCTTGCGTGTATAACGAATGATATATCAATCTTACTACTTAAAAAATGCGAGGAGAAAAAAGTGGAATGCAAAGTTAAAAATCTTTAAAGACGTCAACAACCTTTGTAGCAATAAGATGTCGTTAAACTTCTCATTAATAATAATAAATAACGCCACAACGTCATAATCGGGCTTCTGCTACATTCCCCTCAGGTTTCCTTCCGGCTCGAATCAACCCCCAGTTGGACATTGGGAATAATATGGAAAGTAGGTTAGTTAGTATGTAAGTATTATTTTATTACTCCTCTTGAAAACAAACAATGGGACATAGAACATCGTTATTATACATCGGATTAGCAAAAGGTAATGAAAACGTACGATTTAAAATCCCAAGTTAAATATAATATAATTACCAAAACAGGAGTGCGTTAAGGAGAAACTCTACTCAACTATTATCACCAAACAAGTTAACTATTATTTTTTTAAACAGAGAATAATTCCAAACGGAGATGTCTCTTACACACCTCTTTTAACTTTACTAAACTAATGTCATCAAACAAATTAACTATTATTTTTTTAACCAGAGAATTCCAATTGGATATGTCTCTTACACACATCTTTTAATTTTACTCAACTTATATCATCAAACAAGTTAACTATTATTTTTAAACAGAGAATTCCATTTGAAGATTTTTCTTACACACCTCTTTTAACTTTCTTAAACTTCTATCATCAAACAAATTAACTATTATTTTTTCGCAGAGAATTCCAATTGGAGATGTCTTTCACACACCTCTTTTAACTTTACTATACAACTATAAATTTAAATCATTTCGACACTGGGGGAGGGCACTCTTGAAGTCTTAAATAAAGACTATAAGCACTAAAATGAAGAGCAAATTTGTTATTATGACTACCTGAAATGCTACCATTGTAGTGCTGAAAATCGAAATTTTTCGAATTTTGGGGGCATATCTCCCTGCCCAAACCATCCCCTGCAAGGTGCTTCGTGCCTCGGCGATCGTCATTCGGCTGCTCGTCCGTCCCCCCCAAAGTTCGGACCAGGTCTCCGCCTATGCCTGCATGTAGTTATGACTACGAGTGTCATAATCTGAGGCATTTGTATATAATAGCACTTTCATGTAGCCTAATTAGTTATATGTAGGCCTAACAAGCTGCGTTTGCCAGAAGTTTGGAATGATTGAATAAATCTTGAGAAGGCGGTATATACCGACATACTAAAAAATTCATCAATTCTTCTTGGGTGTAAGGTGTGCAATTGGAAATCGCAGGCCTAATTCAGCGCGTCTTCTGGTCAACGATTGCATAATTATCCACACTTGCGGATATTCGCTCGAAATTGGCAGATAAGCAGAGTTGAAGATTAAATATTTTCAACAGCGTTGTTGCTACTTTCCACATCATGAGCCTAATATTAGCCTAAGTCTACTTATAGACCTGGGAGTCGACCCCAATAAGTCGACCCCAGTCGACTTGGTCAGCCCAAGTCGGGTCGGGTCGTTTCTGCTCACCGCAACTGACCCCAAGTCGAATTTTGTAGATAGAAGTCACTTGAAGTTGTTTTTACCTCAAGTCGACTTAAACCGACTTGAGACACAAACATAGTTAAATTTGTCACTTCAAACCAATGATTGCGACAACATTTAAGCAGCTTTTGTTGCCTAGTGTATTTACAAGAATGAATTAGACCTTTGCTAAACTGCAGAGACTTGGGCTAGGCTACTGATTATTTTGTCGGTAGGCTATCGTGCAGACTGTCGTCTGCCGATCTATTCATATAATTTGTAATTTTTTGCTTAAATGGCACGCTTAGGCATGCGCTTAAGTGAAATGGTGAAACAAAATGATACTAAAATATTAGCACGTGTGCTTATCAAGCAACCAGTGAACTTCTAGTGGTCAGTGAATTAGGCTCAAAGAAAGCTGGATCAACAAGACCTATATTAAATCGATAGTTTGGTGCTACTTTGGAGCGCTGCATCTGGAGTTGTCTGCAGACGGAAAAAGTATTGTATGGCCAATTGGACAATGAAAGACTTTACTGTCAGTGAGTAGGCCTAGTAGTTGTAGTAGTCTACTGAAGGATGATGCGCTTACAATGCTATATGCTAAGTTGCGAAATGATGTTAGCGGCCAAATAATTATGAAAACAGAATTACAAATTAGGCTTACCATAACACGCCATTCAGTGCAACCTACATGGTTGCACTGAATGGCGTGTTATGATAAGCGTGTTGTGATAGCGGTCCGCTATTTTATCTTAGACCTTGCGCCTTTTACAGATTTATTTAATATTAATATAAAAAATAATTAAAATGAATGTAAGCCTAATCTGTATAATCACAGACAATGGACAAGCTAAAATTCATAGGCCTAATAATTTGCCGTCGTATTGTCTAGGTTAGGCTACTATAGATGACCCAAAGCATCACAAAACTATTCAAACTGAAACACAACCAGCTTGAAGTGGGCTTAATAACACTTTAACAAATTCATGCATCAATTAAGTGCTGAGGCCTCATTACTCATTGGTAGGCCTAAATGAAATTAATGCTTGCAGGAAAATTGGCTTGACTTCTTGCATCAGTAGCCGTACGTAGACCTACATGTATATGCTAATGGCTATTAGGGTAAAGACCCCAAAGGTGAGCAGTGCCTAAATGTGAGCATCTTCGAATATTTCACAAAATCATCATATACGATAGCGCCGCTCTGCGAGTATCCATGGTAGTAACCATACGCATATCAGAAAACGTTTAAATATATTTGGTGGCACTCTTTTCGCAAGATGTAAATTATTTTAAACAAAATGACGCAAATGTACTTATTTTTCCTTTTTCGTAAATTATCGATAACTTAGTCGTGTATTTGGCCATGGTATAGCTACTTGTATTGTTAGAATCTGTTTAATGTCCTCTTTAACAGTGAGCGATAATAAGAGATTTGTCTAGTGCCGTTTGATTACAAGAATTTTTTTCTCATAGTGACTGCCTGTACCGTAATGTGAGCACTAAAAGAGTTCCCCATTGTGAGCATGGTGCTCACATTATGGCCATCAATTTTTTACTACATTATATGCACTAAAGAGTTCCGCATTGTGAGCATGGTGCCCACATTAAAACCATTAATTTATTTACTAGAACCTACATTAGGAGGTCTAAACACACCTGAAAATCATTGAAAAACACTGAAATTACCGTTTACCATACCATACCATTCGATATACCATACCATGCCATACCATGTCATACCATACCGTATCACACAACACCATACCATACAATACCATACCACACCACACCATACAATACCACACCATACCATACAATACCATACCACACCATACAATACCATACCATACCACATCATACAATACCATACCATACCACACTCCATAACATATCATACCATATCATTTAATATACCGTACCATACCATGTCATACCATACCATACCACACAACCCATACCATACATTATCATACCATACCATGCAACACCATACCATACCACACCATACAATACCATGCCATATCATGCTATGCCATACCATACCATATGTGTTTCTAATGGAATGTCCAGCACTGCACATTGTACAAAATGTCCCACATTGGGGACAAGGGTGTGCTCACATTAAGTTGTGGTACCCCAATGTGAGCACATTTTTCAAAATTTGATTTTTATTATAAAAAATATAATGTCAATTATTTGAAATTATTATGCATATATGTTGCATAGATATATATTGCACATACCTATTGCAGCTATCAGAAGCCTGTTATATTCTATCAGTTTCCTACAATATCAAAATTTCGTTAAGGTGCTCACATTTGGGGTATTTACCCTATACATGTCAGAAGTCGACTTAAAGTCGGAAGTCGGTTGCTTTTCTGCCAAGTCGGGTCAAGTCGTTTTGACGCCGAGAAGTCGACTTCAAGTCGACCTCAAGTCACTTTTGGGTCAAGTGGGGTCAGATTAGCTGACCAAAGTCACTCCCAGGTCTATCTACTTACCTAGGTATACGATCAGAACAGAAACCATTCTACCAAATTCGAAGACAAGAGTTAGTAGCCTACGTGCAAGACGTCCTAGGTCTACTTAATAATTTAAAGTTACAATCACTACAAACTCGAGTCGGCTAAAACTGACAGAACACAATCATTTATGTAGTTCCTAGCTCAGACTGTATATCAGGCCTATATTAAAATTGCGAAGGAAGCAGGATATTGAGTTCATGCTTGAAGCAATGTTCGACGAGACAACTGAAAGAAAAAAGAAATATTGCATATCAAGCAGCTTTGGTAACGATTATTAACCGGTAGTGACTTTCGAAAGGTTCCTTATGCACAAGGGCAGTTTATACGTCGGCTACAATTCTTACTTCTTCTGAAGCGCGGGCCGATGCCAAGCATAATCTTTGGAAGAGGCTATGTGGGCCTAAGCTTATTGCTCGTTTTGGACAGGATATTATACTCACCTAGGCACACCGTTAGGACAGAAAACATTCTACAAAATGTGAGGTCGAAGTTGACTTTACAACTCGAAATAATTTCTGACATTTAAGTTTTAATTTTATGTCACACTTCACAACAAGAGAGTCGATCGATATGGACGCAAAGTTCCGGGTCTATATTGTGCATTTAGCAGCGATTAATCAAATGTCTATATACATGTATAATTGTATATATATTAGGGCGCCCGTTAAGCCAATGAGAAAATTTTAAATTCGTAATTTTCTACACGGTACCCTCTGAAGTTGTTACACCTGGTCTGTGAAATAACATAGTGAAATTGCAGAATTTTATGTTAATATTTACTGGGAGCTCAACATGACTAAAGTTTATACTATATCGCAATCTTTCGTACCTTTTCCAGTTTCGTTGTTTACAGCACTTTGTTTCACATTGCACATGTTACTTAGGCCTACTATGTTGTTATTATTCTATTTAGACTAATTAATGTGTTTAAAATTACTGCTGCTCTCTCAGTCAACATTTTATCCTTGGATTCTTTCAGCTAGTTCATGTATAAAAATGAGTCCTTGTCATTGCAAAATCACAACAAAAGCTAAGGTTTTAATCTTAATTTTAAAATAACTGGACCCGCTACAAAACCACAAGAAGCACTAAGTTGTAAAGAAATTACATTTAAAGAGAACAGAAAAATGTAATATTCACAAAAGGTTACTGTTAGTAGGTTTTAGCTTATTATGGTCAATGTCCATACAGTACTCACAAACAGAGTAAAATTGCTATATCTATTAATTGTGCAATTAGCATTCTGCAATCTGCACCATCACTTTCATTTAGCTGCAACATGTTCCTTTTGTTAAAATTTTTTTAATATGCAATATTTAATATGCAATCCTTTTTTATTTAGTGTGCACACTGTTCTGCGCAATTGGGGCAATGATGCGGTAACTGTTGTATTTAGTGTGTCAATGTCATAGTTGTCATACTAAAGTAGCTACAGTATATCTAAATCACTGATAGTGCTTTCAGTCTTTTGGATTTAAAATCTTAGATTGATTACTTAATTACCAATAGAAAGTATGGCAGAAGTAGCTGCTTCACGACTTGTAACAGTCACACGTATAGTTCCGCTGACATTTGGTTGATTGATCCGGTATCAGAAGAAATACACGTGAAAGCAAGCTTCCAACTTACAATCAGGTGTTGTCTGTCTTTTTCCATCGGCACAAGATTCTTGCTAAGACAGTCAGAGACAGTTCAAGGTCTGTTGTACATGAAGTTCTTCACATTTGGTCAATGGCCCGTATCCCAACAACACTTGATAGGAATGCCATTGAAAAGTTGGAGGACATGTTTTATAGATGGGAGAAACTGAATAAGAACATGCATCGCAGAACTGAGCTAATGAAAGTACTATGATCGGAGATTTGGAAAAACTTTTGACATGGCACATACAGATGCTATGTCAATGACCACCATTGCTGAAGACAGGTTTTTCTTGGATGACCAACACTGTCCACGCATAGGCTAAATGGGTGGTGTAGACACAGCTTTGGCTAGAACAGAGGGAAGGAAGTTAAAGAGATTGAAGTGTGAGCATTATCTCAGAAGTAAAGAAGATGACAGAAAGAGAGCGAATATCACAGTTCAGAAAGATGATGAATTGACTTCAGAAGAAGAATTGGCCACGATGGCTGCTAAAGTTGAGTCTAATCTAGAACCACGCTGCTCACATAGAGCTACCAAACGAGAACCTTGGATATGACATGTCTAGTTTCAACGTCAATCCTGAATCCATCAGAACAGCAAGACTAAAGTTTCGTCAACATACCGCTCAGGCTGGAAAAGCCATTTTCGAACCGTCCGTACCTCTAGTTGTACATTGGGATGGCAAGATGTTACCAGATATTGCAGGCAATGAGCAGGTTGACGCAGTCTTGGTATCAGGTTTGCATGTGGAGCAGCCTCTTGACGTGACAAAGCTTCTGGATGGTAGGGGGAAGCAACTAGCAATGCTGTTGTTTCAATGATGCGAGAGTGCGGAATAGAAAATCTAGTCAGGGCCATGTGCCTAGACACCCCAGCTTCCAATATGGGCAGACAAAGTGGGGTTTGTGGTGTGAAGATTTCGAGCTAAACAAGAAATACGTTAACAGTCTAGTCTGGCAGTGGTAAATGGCAGAGTAGAGTGAGCTGTGTAGCTGATATATGACTTCAACACCTCCATTACAACAAGTGATGAACAGAAACAATTTCTCAAGTCACAGAGCCAAGTGCCCAAAAGCGAGAAAGTCACTACTTGTCGGTGATGATACAACAACAAAATACACTGACAACTAGACCCTAGTGACTTACAGCTTAAAAACGAAAATAAATGCTGCAATGTACTTTGTTGTGGCAGTATTGCTATTAGTATTCTGAATAGTTCAGTTTTGATTAGCATTTGACAGTGCTGTATTGATTTTGCATTGAAAATATTTGAATGATAAATAACTGTGAAATAAGTCAGAATAGCATGCTGTCGGATAATATTTTGCTAACTTTACATATGTTGAGCTCCCTCTAAACATGCATCCAAAATTCTTAAAAAATTACCTGGAACTTCTCTCATGATAGACAACAAAATGAGAGGGTACCACATAAGAAATTCAGAAAATATTTTTTAACGGGCACCCTAATATATATATATATATATATATAAAATGTAACTTTCATTTTTAACGACCCCCTAATATACATAATATACACTGTGTCCCAATAAATCGGGCACCCTTTTTATAATGTGAATAAAACAGGCAAATCTTAATCGATTTTCACAATTTCAAAACTGTTTTTATCCTGAGATAATTATCTTACACAGATTCAAATATGAAGTTTCTGGCATGAATATTGACGTCACAATTATTTTTATTACAATTTTGTCTTCTTGGCTGAACGCCATTCTCTAACAATTTTTGTTGACATTTGGCTTCGATATGTAAATTATACTGGCCTAGTTAGCTACACCGGTAAGCGGGAGCTGCATTCGTCTGTTGGTTGCAACGGACTGCGGTTCAAGCCCCGGGCTGGGAGTTGACATTAAGAGATTTAGATATCTCGGGCTAGCACGTGTGGGACGCAGGGGCGCAAGCGCCTGCGGAGCGACCTTGGGCAAGTTGCTTACCCATCATTGTCTGTGGGGAAGGCAACGGGAAACCACCCCACTCATCTCATCCCCAGGGGCGTAAAGCCAATGAACCTGCCTTCGGGCAGAGTACCATCATCATCATCATGTAAATTAACGACGTCATTATGACATAATTTTTTAGTGATGGCAGTTCATAAATTACCAATTTCAGGATCAAGCCTGTTTTGAAATTTTGACAATCGATGAATATTTACCAGTTTTATTCGCATTATAAAAAGGGTGCCCAATTTATTGGGACACAGTGTAGGCCTATATATTATACGCTTAAGTAGACTTTGTAGCCTACGCACGAGACTACCAGCGTGATTTGTCTTCAGCTACACATGCATCACGCCCAGAGCCGTTTCACGCGAGGCACAATAGTCATGCCGAGGGCCTCATGCAACAGGGGGCGCCGCAGCGACCCAAACATACTATATCGCATAACAAATTAGCAACATGTTTTACAAACTTAGCCTATGTTAAACTTACATTTATTTTACACTGCTTAGTACAAGAATTGCTGTACTAGCTGTGTCAGCAGCATACTAGCCTATAGCCTATATGTAAAAATTGCACACACGCACATAGAAGACATGAATGCAAAACTCTATATTCTGAGACTGAAAGATTGAGGCCGAAATTGTGCTACGTTCGGTGTTTAATCTAGGCATCTTCCTGGGGGAGCTCCACCTAGAAGTGACTACCCTAACATTTGATCAAATATAATAATAGATTATAGTTGCTTATACATTATTGTAATACCTGAGTTCCAATAATATAGGCTACCGTGATGTGTTTTACTATCATGTGATTAAAATGATAAAATCTACTAATAAAATATATGTTACTATCACATTACAATGAGTATTGAGTATAGTTTACTGTTAATATTTTTACAAAGACTATTTTTGTACAACTAACACTTAGTAAAATAGCATCATTATAGTCTACTGCATTGCTTCGCGATTTTTGTAGTTCTTCCTGGTTTACTGTCAATATCGCGCACACAATACCGCGCACACAATACCGCGATTTTCAATACCGCGCACCTTCAATACCGCGCACGATCGTTACCGCGCACGATCGTTACCGCGTTTGTTTGCAAATTTGTTCAATCCAGCTTCTATTTCATACCTATAAATACCTTTTTCTATTTCTCGCTCGTTATTTTCGTCAATCCAGCTTCTTTTTCAGACATAGAAATACCTTCATCCAGCTCTTATTTCTCATGCTTTATTTTCGTCATTCGAGCTTCTATTTCACCTGCAAAAAATCATCATCCAGATTCCATTTCTCAATGCGTCGCAATCGGATTGACGAAAATAACGCATGAGAAATAAAAACTGGATGAAGGTATTTTTATATATGAAATAGAAGCTGGATTGACCAGAATAGCGAGCGAGAAATAGAAGCTTGAAGAACCGCACACCCTCGTACGATATAATACGGAAATTGAACAAATTCGCAAACAAACGCGGTAACGATCGTGCGCGGTAACGATCGTGCGCGGTATGGAAGGTGCGCGGTATTGAAAATCGCGGTATTGTGCGCGCGGTATTGTGTGCGCGGTATTGTGTGCGCGGTATTGACCGGATACCGTTCTTCCTTGGCTTGTGTTGTGTAGCATTTGTAACAATTCTGATAGGCCTAACTGTGTCCTGGTCAGCAATGTAGGACCTTTTTGAGCAACGGGAATAAGATAATTCTTGTGCAAAGAAGTCGGGCATGCACTATACACCAGTCTGCAGTTATTCATTATACTGCAATAGTGTGGTCCAGAAGAGGCAGAACTGAGTTGCAGAACTTGATACGCAGAGAAATTATTATGGTAATAATAATATTATACTAATGAAAATTTTCAACCATTTTTAGCAGCATTCAAATAATACTATTTTTTAAGATCGCAGCTTACAATTATTATAGTCTATGCTATCATTACATTGTGGAAACTGAAAAATAAATTATTATAGTTGTAAGAATATTTTTTGAAGTCATAGACTATTCAGGGCAGCACTTAAATAGCTGAGGAATTTTGATAAAATGACAGCTTAAAATCTGCCATTGCAAAGTAAAAATTCAAAATTTTCTGGTGGGGATGAGTAGGCCTACATTCCATCCCTTTGCCTCTCCCCACTCGGCGGAGTCGGCGCTACGCGTCTCAATGACCAACGGGCAAATACTCGTTATCCATCCTCCAGAAACCTTGATTTCTTTCAGAAGAGGGGGACTAGATGAGACTCATATTATAGTTACGCTTAGATTTAAACCTAGTGTTTGTGCCTAGGACCAAAAGATTTATTGAAACGACCCTGATCACGCCAACTTAGAAAGTGACTTTTGTTCCTGGTCTATGTTATTAGTTTGCAACGATTGATCAAATGTCTATAAACATGTACAATACATGAATATATATATAATATACACATTATATGCATACATAATAATATTATGGGCTAATATATAGACTAGCACCCTGGAAAGACAAGATTTTCACATTAGGCTTACATTCGATCGATAAACAAGTTCAACTTGTTTGTTTGATGATGCTCTTTGTACGCTTAACCTACCGCCTGAAAATTTTGAATTATAGATTATTAGGCTATAGCATACCCACTGTACCCACCCAATAATAATTATAGAGCCTTTGAAACTTAAAACTCAGAGGAAGCCATTGGAGTGTAAACAACAGTTGTTTTTTGCAACATTGGTCTCTAGTTACTCCAGACCACTGCTGCGATAAAATTTACGCCGCATCCTGGATGTTTTTTCTCTTTCATGCATATTTGGATTTCTGATGAACCTTAGTGTAACCATTAAGTTAACCCGAGCGCTATAGAAGCATAATAAAATGGTCAAAAGTTTGTCATAATAAAATGAACATTTCTGGCAAATATTTTACCTAAAAGTATATTGTTAGGCTGACAACGATCAACTGCCAGTGTTAATTTAGCGTCTCATTTTGGCTTGTCGTTGTAGGTAATTTCAATTGTAATCTTAGCACTTGCTCAATTATACTCACTGCAACTTCCCTCAACAGATTTTGATTTCTGATTATTATTTAACTCGAAAGAACAACCGAATGAAAAAATAAGCGATATATCGTTCCATGCGAAGTAGCAAGACTTTTGTAGTGCGCAGTTCTACACAAGAATGCAGTTCTAAATGCATTTGTGCAGCTACCAAAGCATTTTTTGCGCAGTTAAAATCGTTAGAAATTATCACTTTTATCAGATTTTGAATAATTTACCAGTGGCCGCACCAGCAGCAGGATTTCGGTTTTAAAGTTGGTCCAGAAGTTGAGGCGGACGAATCGCGGAGGACATTTTCCGTTTTCATTCGCCAAAATTTCTGACAACCTTTTTTA
Organism: Lumbricus terrestris; assembly: GCA_949752735.1. Taxonomy (NCBI): domain Eukaryota; kingdom Metazoa; phylum Annelida; class Clitellata; order Crassiclitellata; family Lumbricidae; genus Lumbricus; species Lumbricus terrestris. Next base: position 5,336,891 of record OX457037.1, read on the forward strand.
GGCGTTTGATCGAATCTTGTGAAGATATTTAATTGCCTCTGTCCCCAGAAAACCTGATGACCTTTTGGAGGGCTAAGATGAAAATATTTAATTTTCCTTATACAAAAACCCTTATGACCTTTGGGGGATGGTTTGGTCCCCTGGCGTCGCTACTGTAATTTACCACGGAGGATGAATGAATGGATGAGAGCGAGGGTGTTTGTGCAATGTGCAGTGCTAAAAATTCCTTAGAAGAGGTTCTGCATAGTAGTAGGCCGAATTGTGATTTTATATTTAAACTATGAACATACGGGTTTGTCCACGCTGTTTAACTTTAAGCCATATCACGTCACGCAGATAATTCTGATCAGTAATCGTAATCGTAAACTCGAGATCTATAAGGCGCCACACGATAGCCAAGCGCGGGGCACCAGCTTATTCACAAGCGCTGCGTTGAGTTAGAAGGGTTGTCCGTGAGAGTAGGCCTAGTCCGTGGTGGTCCGGGTCGAGTTACCATAGGATCAGAGGGGCGGAACAGCTATTAAGGCGGGTGTAGTCTGGGCCGGGAATTGGAGGGTGGAAAATCAGATGAGACGGGGTAAGAGTTCGTGAAAAGGAGTGTCTTAAGTTTCGAATGAAAAATAATTAAGTGACATGCAAAATTGAAATGCATTGAAGAAAGACTATGACTAATTTAACAGAACGGACTGAGTAAAAGTGAGATATACGGGGCTTCAGTTTCTCTGGAATGGTCTAAATAAACATCAGTCAACGTCAGTCACACAAAATCAAACATGCTTTGCTCAGCTACGATACAATAGAATAAAATTAAAGTTTATTCTGCACATGCCATGAAAATAAGCAGGTCGTCTATTTTAGCTTTTGGGAGCCATTAAAAACCGTTAGGCCTAGACGAAATTTCTTGGCCGTTGGCTATCTTATGAAACTATGATAGGGTACCGTACTTCCGACTGCATCATGTAGTCAGCTATGTAGGCTACAGTCATTCAGAACAATCTACAGCCGGATAGTAACAGCCAGCACTTTCAGATCATTGCCGAAAACGCTGGTTTCTCTAATGCAAAAGATTTGCTACTCGAACTTCTTTTACTCATTGACCCAACGCATCAAAGTTATGCTGGTAGCCTATTGCCTAACGTTTCAGCACCATTTTGAAAATGGATACGAGATGAAAGAATTAACAGGATAATAATAACGTTTCGTCGACTGCGATGTGACATATCGTAGAATGTTACTCATGAAGTGAGGCTGTCGGAAACTGTAAATTTATTTATAATCATCCGTTCCTGACGTCAGTCGTTTGGTGGCAATGAGAAAAATAGATGTTCTCCATTGTCCTCGGTAATTTGTCATGCGCATTGTGCATTGCTCCCGCCAATGTCAGACCAAGTGATGCTGCTTCAGCGTCTTGTGTTATTTTTCACCGTAGTCGGTTTTTCTCTGTTCTTTCAGTGGATAGCAGAGTTGTTTGGATACCTAAGATTATTTAATGTCATCCTCCCTTGTTTTCTGTAGTCTTACAATTCGTGCGACCTCCGTCTTGATTTTCCATTTTTGTTAGTTTTCATTTCTTCCTTTTGCTATTGACAGGACTAAGCACAGGTGCAACTCCAGTCTAGACGCAGCAATGCTTTTACCAGGCCATAACATGTTACCTAATTGTAATTACGCTTTGGTGTCCCGTATTTTGCGGTATATTGATCCCTTCATGGATTCCTATTTTTTAGCACAATACAATACGAAGCTATGCAATGTGTGTGAGTAAACTGGCTGTTTTGGAAAATAATTGGTTCCACGACAATTGGTCTACAGACAACTCGTCTAACGACAACTCGTCTACAGACGACTCGTATTGATGAAATAGAAGCTTATTTTATGGAAAAAGTTACATGGCTTTTCTAGCTTAAATGAAAGCTGCAGTATTTCAACATGCATTCAGCTTCTATTTCACGTCTAGAAATACCTTTAGGCTATCCAGCTTTTGTTTCACATGCGTTATCTTCGTCATTCCAGCTTCTATTTCACCTATAAAAACTTTCATCCAGCTTCCATTTCTCAAGCGCTGTTCCAGTTGTCTGTAGACCAGTTGTCGTTAGACGAATTGTCTGGAGACCAATTGTCGTGACACCGTATAATTGGCCTAATGTTCAAATGAAAACAGAAGTCGTCATGTGACGACGTATAAAGAGTCGGCCTAGCCTATATGCTATGTGACATTGTCACCAGAGGAAACATTAACTTGAAGTGACCAGCAAGTTGTTTCACTTAGTGGTTATCCAGTAAACGGCACATGGTTAAATTGAACCTATAGCTTCATGTGGAACATCACAAGTTCCAGTGCAACTAATATATAGCTTACAGTATTTAGAGTAAGGATGTAACGAAGATAGTATGGGGTTTGTCATAAGTTAGCATATCAGCCTACGCTAACATCATGGAGAACTGTAGGCCTAAATGAAACCTCACATAAATAAGGATGCAGCTTTTATTGCATGAAGAGCTTGGACGCGTTGGTCCAAACCCCATGGCTTCTCTGCTGCTCACTCCGGACTACGACCGCCCTCGGATTACTCATTTGGACAACCCTTCAGACTTGACACAGAGCTCATGAATAAGCTGGTGCCCTGCTCTTATTTTTCGAGTGGAGCTCTAGAAATTTGGCCTTTACGATTACGATTACGATTTCGACTCTAGACTTCGGACGCCACTGTTGTTGAAGCCCCAACGGATATGTCGTAAATTGTAATGATATTATTGTAACCGAGCATCTATAGAAATCACTGCTCGAAAGCCCCCAAACCAAGCAGCGTTCTCATTCCGCGCCAATGCCTGCAGCGATCAAGAGCGCCTCTAAAGCGGCCCCGTAACTGAAAAGAAAGTTGACTGATAACTCAAGACGAAGTGACTGAGAAGACAGTTTCGACACGGGAAAGCACACAATCATGGAGTTAGCCATAATGAGAGCACACGTGCTGCACAACCATAAGACCATGCCAGGGCTGTTTTTAAGGAATTTTTAGAACTGCACAACCCCTTCTTTCCCTTCCCAAGGCTTCCCATCCTCCATGGTAAATTACTTCCAATCGGATGATAATGACCTTTTTGCTAGTTTTAACTGCACAGAATTTGTGTCAGAAGTGCTTCTACAGCTGCACAAATCCATTTAGAACTGAACATTTTGTGTACAGCTGCAAGTTAAAAAAGCCCTGGACCATGCATGAGTCGAAGACCACAGGATCAAACTACTCATGAGAAAAGCACCGGATATCGGATGTCTATCTCAACGACCAAAATGAGTGGAGGAGATGATTGGCGAGGCAGAGAGGAAACTGTTGCAGGCGGTGATTAAGAACGAGAATCATGTAGGCCTACTCAGAGGTTTCTTTCAAGCAAAGGCGCAGAAGCGCTACAATTTCCACCCTAGGCCGCATAACTGTTTGCTTCCAATAAAAGACGAAAGAAACTACATTAATACTATTATAGATTGTGTTTATATAGAAAACAAATAATTAAGCTTATTTCTCCTGAGAAGAATTAGGCCTATAACAACAAACAATCTTGTGGTTTATGTAACTTGTAGCGGGATAAAGTAGAGCAGAAGTATTGTCCAGAACCGCCGCTTGCCAGTATGTTACAATAAACCAAGAATATACGAAAGAGAGTATATAATTGATGTTACAGTAGGCCTATGATCGTAAGACGCCATACTTTTCAGGAGCAACTATGGATGAAATCATGGATCCCAAGTCCATTAGGCCTATATAGCAATGAAGGCTCACTGTCAGTGACTGACCTAGAATATAATTATAGCCTAGATGATATTTCCTTGGTAGCATATTTCAAAATATTGAAAATTGAGCAGATACGGACTCTTCAGATAAAGAGTTTCACGTTTGAATACGACTGAAAATTTCTGCCTTCTACATTAGGGTGGAGTGAAAAAGTGAAAAATTTCATCAAAATTCTCGAACTTGAAAGGCCTAGTGGTAATTCGTTGCCTTTTGGTATAGTAAGCTTTCATGCCAAATATTTCTTTAATATTCGTCCTCTAAGTTTTGCCCCCAAGGGATTTAAAATTTGACAATTGACCCAAAATTGTCAAATTTGCTCGAATTTAAATTAATTTGCAAAATGTATCACACTAATTCTAAAATCATTCAAGCATTTAATTATGGCATAGCTAATTATCATGCAAAATAAAAATTAATTTTTTATTACGTAACGTGTAACAAAATAGAGTATAAATTAGGGCAAAATAGGCATTTAATACACAATTTGACACATTTTAAAAGCAAGCGACAGATATTATTATAACACTACTTGAAATGTTCCATAATTGCAGGACATGGTCACTTTTATAAATATTGCGTTAAAATCATAGGCGTAGGAGGCGAGGGTCCAGAGGGGCAAATGCCCCCAAATTTTGTGCCAACAATTTTCAAAGTATATTTTTGGGGGAAAAGTCTAATCTTTGCCACCCCACTGCCGAAATGTCCCCTACGCCTATGATTAAAATGATAATTCGGTGTTGTAAAAATTATTAGTACCTTGTTCTGTTGCATCAAAAAAAATCAGAAAAAATATAGGCTGAACGAAAGGTACAATAGAGAAACAGGTTATGCAAATACCTAAAGAGCGATGATGGCAAAACTGAAATGACAACAGAAAATGCGTCAGTAGCTATACCTTCCTCACCCTGATATCAAAACAAATATCTCTGACAACGAAACACCTATGAATATTGAAGTTGCTGACGAAATGGTAATTAACTCTACCCTCAATACACCAGATGAAACAGAATCCCCCTCTGTACAGAGGAGTAGAAAGTTGCCAGCATTTGTAAGAGCCTATGAGAGATAGGCCTATGCAATTTCGGATCGATCTGCGGCATCGCTGGCTTCAGCTGTTTTACAAGACTTTCGACTTATTTGAGAAACTGATTCTTTCAAGCTCATCGACATGAGTAAAGTGAGAAGAGAAAAAGAGAGGAAAGGCAACGACTCCTATTTAATGCGATACCTAACGTTCTTCAAGGTTTATATTTTGACGGTCGGAAAGACAGAACCCTAACACAATCAGAGAAGGGCAAAAAATGCTACCGAAGGGTAAAACTGGAAGAAAATAGGCCTATAACAGTAGGCCTAATTTGGTACAACAGCCTGAGTCTTTATATATTGGTCACGTAACACCGGAATCCGGTTCAGCAGTAAGACCTAAGCATCAAGCACAGCATTGTCACCTTTCTCGCAGAAAATCACGTGGATACAGAAACAATCGTCGCTGTCGGATGTGATGGCACTAATGTAAATACTGGTAGTCTGGTAGAACAGGCGGCATCATCACATTCATCAGACTCTTGGAGTTGGAATTCGCAAAGCCTTTGCAGTGGTTTGTCTGCCAGTTGCATTCGAATGGATTACCATTGCGACATCTGCTTGCACGTCTGGATGGTGTTACTGCAGGTCCACGAGCATTTACTGGGCCAGTCGGCAAGTCCATGGCAAACTGTGAACAACTACCAGTTGCTTTGTTTGCGAAAAAAGAGGTTGATTTTCCGGAAGATACAGCAAATGATCTTAGCACTGATTCGAAGCATTTGCTTGACATTTGTGAAGAAGCAATAGAGTATAATAATATTATTGTTCCAATTCTCTGGCCAGACGTAATCCGGGTGCGATGTCGCACTCCAGATGGTTAACCACAGCTATAATCGAATTCTGCGTCTTTATAGATCTATTGCAAGTGAACTCCCATAAGAAAACATTGGCGACATAATGTCATAAAAGTGCATGCTCTGATGTGGTTTCACATCAAAATGAACCCCTAATGCAATTACGGTTCAATGCACCTTTGGCGTACGATCTCCAGGTCGCGATAACTACCGGATGTCTTTAAGGCTGTTTTTGACCCCGTAATACAACGAAATGGATATTTCGGACATTCTGAAGACATTCTTCTGGGAATGATAGCCTAATTGACACTTGGAAAGATATCCGTGCTTTAGGATTACGCAGAATCCTACTGTCGAGAAAAGAATGTCAACCAGGAAAGAGCTAGTAGCCCATGCCACAATTTGTTATTCCAAAACTTGACTTTGCTGCAACTGATTACATCGATCTGATTGAATGGCAAACGATAAGAGTCACCGAACCACCAGTCACTTCCACGCTTTCCAAAGCGGACCTTGAAAGTTTCATTGCCAGTGAATGTGCGCCTATTCTGGATTTTCAAAAATTTACATGCCACACACAATCAGTGGAACGCTCTGTTAAACTTGTCACTGAGGCATCTGTATGACACACAGGTAGACATGGCTTCATCCTCACAAGGCTGAAATCTCGGGAACTAATGCCATCCTCTAATTCCAAATCAGAATTCCGTTCGGAATATATAGAATAATAGCATCTGTTCAAACACACTTTTCTGTCATTATTGACTGAAACCAACAACTTTTGGGATTGCTTATTATGTACTTAATGGGTTCTTGATGTCACTGGCACGCAGCCATCTTATTAATTTTCTTTTGCTTGATCATTAAAAAGGCGAAATTAAATGCTTTGGCACTAATACAATCAGCGTTTCGCATTTTAAAAATTAATTGAAATATTGACAAATTTCACCATTTTTTCGTGATTTTCATATTTTAAAATCCGTTGGGGGCAAATCTTGCAGAAGGAATTTTTAGAAACCATTTGGCACGATTACTGACTATGCCAAAAGGCAACGAATTACCACTAGGCCTTTGAGTTTCGAGAGTTTTTATTTTTTCACTCCACCCTATTCTACATACTTATGAAAACAGCTTTGAAATCACATCTGAAATCCGTTCGCCTTTCATTTGATACTCCAGCTCATACCTTCGCTCTAATACCCATACTAGAACGTGTCTCTTCCTGATTAAATTCATTGGTGCAATTACTTGATGGGAACTTCTAGAAAAAACCGTCTTATACATAAAATTGATATTATGCCTATATGCTTTCCTTCACCTCAATTGCGTACGCGATATGTTTTCTCTTAATCCTATTTCCTTTTAGACAGCTTGAATTCCCCCTTTGTTTTCTGTTTATTTTTATTTCTCCTTGTACTTTTCACAGGACTAAGCCCAGGTGCAACTGGAGTATGGGCACGGTAATGCTCTTACAAGGCGATAACATATTGGCTAATAATAATTTATTATTGTAATCATGCTTTGGTGTCTTTTATTTTGCGGCATCTTGTTACCTTCGTGGACTCCTATTTTTAGCGCAATACGAAGCTATATGCCAGGAAACTGACTGTTTTGGCGTATTATTTAATGTTAAAGTCATTTTGTTTCACCGTTAGAGTTTTTAATTTTGCATCACTAACTTGGTTGCAAAATAAACAGTTTGATTGATTAATTGATTGATTAATCGATCGAATGATTGACTGAAGGATAACTACAGAAGAGGAATATTGGCAAAAAGCACGACTTGTCATGGTCAAACACCGTTAAATTCAGCTTCTCGGACGGCAGGTACCTGCACACAAGATATTCTGTTGAAGTATTCAAAGATTAAAAATGGTTTATTAGCTTTTGCATGTATTCTTCACTTGCATAATTACATCCACCATGAAATGAATAGGTCTACATACATACATACATACATACATACATACATACATACATACATACATACATACATACATAAATACATACATACATACATACATACATACATACATACATACATACATACATACATACATACATACATACATACATACATACATACATACATACATACATACATGCACATACATACATACATACATACATACATACATACATACATACATACATACATACATACATACATACATACATACATACATACATACATACATACATACATACATACATACATACATACATACATGTACATACATACATAGATATAGACATAGGCCCTATGTGCTTAGGAATACGGTACCTGTTTTTTTATTTGTATTGATCTGAGGAGGCTCATTTATCACAAAACATTTCTTTTGTATCCATTCAAGAAATTGTTAATGGACATCCAGAAAGTTGAACCGGCAGTCCTGTTATCCTCGGTATCATGTTCTAAGCCTCGAGCAGATCTACACTTGAGATCTTCTAAGAGTCTTTGTCTTTGTCTTGGTATTGAAACCAAGAGTTTTGTCTTGGTCCTGAGGTTTCATGTCTGGACAGCACAATTGAAGACCAGACGTGTAAAGAGTGGCGTCGACAGGGTCGCGGAATTTTCAAAGATCAATTGCAATAAGGCAGTTTTGCAGGATAGAAACGTTGATCCTACCCCATGGCCTCCATGCGGCTCACCGGACCACAACTGCCCTCGGGTTACTTTTTTGGACAACCCTTCTGTCTTGTTAGTGCCATTAATTTTATTGATAAAAATAAGGCAAATCAATGAAACGACAATGACTACATCCCTCGACGCATCATTGTTAAAGACATTATTAGGTTACTGTTAAATATAGAGGGAAATGTGAAATACGTGTAAATTCCAATGCATGTGTATCAAAATTAATAGATAGGCCAATAATTATGCTAGCTCTAAAATCGAACTTTGCTCCACACAAAAATGTAGGATACGAGTCCACCAATTGATATATTTTAAAGCTAAAGACCCAGTTTTTTCTGTTTAAAACAGGTATGTAAGTTTCCGCGTGAATGAATGTTCCGGAATGAATAGAAATTGCACGATTTAGCTATGTGCCAAAATCATGCATGCATAAAGATCGGTAGAGTCCAGTTCCGTACAATGAGAATAATAATTTTTTTAGAAGAGTTTCGTGTACATTAGGAGAGGCTACACGTTATGTTTATTTTCCACTCTCTCTTTTGTGAAATTTTATTTTGTGTTTTGTTCGCCCAATCAGCTTAGTTCACAGTAGACTTGTTGCTCCTCAGCGCCAGTTGGTTGCTTGCTGAAAGCGCAATAGTTGCATCTGTCGGTTGCTTTGTTAACTGTAAGAAACGAAATAAAACTTAGAGCAAAATTTAACACTCGCCATACTCAAACGGCATTCATACTGTTGTTGACACTTATTCCATTCATTTTAAGTTTGACGCAAGCGAAAAGTAGATCTAAGAAACATTTCCCGAATTAAAAATATAGGCCTACAAGATCATTTTAAAATTGAGTTCGGAATTGGCGAATGGTGACATCAAGACTGAATGCAGTGGCTGTGCCAGACACTTTTTGTAGCCAGGGCGTAGCCAGGGCAGTCACACAAGTAACCAGGGTAGACCTAGGAAGAGGTGGTGGGACAACATGTGTGAATGGACGGGATTATCAACAGAAGAATTGTTGAGAGCAACCGAAGACAGGAGAGGATGGAGAAGAATTGTCCAAAATGCGACCAACCCTCGGGTCGAGGAAGGTTGAAGGCAAGGCAAGGCAGCTCATGAAGTGTATGAATAAAAATTCGCGTGCCATCGACACCTTGGGAATTTTGATCTGATAGAAATTTCGATTTTATTATTTTAAAAACAGAATTACTAATCATAAAATTCTTTATTTACCAGCTTAACAGTCATCTTGCAAAATGATGTCACAGCGACTTGCAGCTATGCAGGTACCTGCCTTTTGTAACTAATTATAACGATTTTCTGCCAGTAACACGTTACTTTATTTAACACAAATTATTTGAGATGTTGCTTAATAACTTCGTTTTGTTACTTTTTCCTGCATCATGTGAGTGGTCTCACTAAAAGTGATATAACTTTTGTTCTGTTCGAAAGTTTTTAATGAAATCTGGTCATCATAATTATGTGAATATCAATTGTCTTTAAGCCTGTAAAATTTCATTAAAATTACTACCTCTGGCCAAGATTAAGGTCAAAGAACCTTAGGGTCATTTTTATGGCCCAGCCGGTGACTTAGTGAAGCATTGCAACTCCTCTTTCGAATAGCATTTTGAAAGCTAATAAAGTAACGGAGTCAGGTATATAGGTCTATAATTGTCTCTACGCAAATGCTTACACTTCATTTGAAAAACAATAAGGCGACAACTGGGGATAGGCTGTTAGTTGTATACGGCAATGTGGATAAACAGCCAAAAAAATTCCCTGCCAAGAACTTTTGCCCCACCAGAATTTTTGCCCTGCCAGAATTTTTCCCTGCCAGAGCGTTAGCCCCGCCAAAATTTTACCGTCTTTACCCCAGAATTTTTACCCTGCCAGAACTTTTGCCCTGCCAGAAAATTGCCCCTTCAGATTTTTTTTCTTCACGAACTTTTGCCGTGCCAGAATTTTGACCTGCTAGACCTTTTGCCCTGCCACAGAGCGGACGGACGTGAACAGTAAGAAGCAATATGCCCGAACAAATTATCCCGGGGTAAAATTTCTGGCAGGGCAACGACCAGGGCAACAGCCAGGGCAAAGGCTTTTTTGCCACTGCAGTTGCCCTGCCATGCCCTGGCGCAGCGCCGCCACTGACTGAGTGGCGTTAATTCAGTGTGAGCAGAATCTATAATCTAGCCATCAGTAAAATTCACAGTTAAAGACAACCTTTCAGCCATTTTTGCATAACACAAAAAGAACAAAAGATATATTTTCGAATCGCCACAGCTGGATGATGAAAATCTTCATCTGTTCTGCAATAGCATAGGCCTACCACGGCATAGGCCTACTAACCATTGAGATCTGTAACTCCGGTGTAGACTGGAGTCCTACGATCGTCAGAACCTATAAACAAGAAAACATATTTCTCATGACAATACAAAATGTATGCACAGTTAAGCCTACTGTAGCCTACTTAGTTGTAGGACTAAGAAGCAAAGTGTGCACTGTCCATTTGCTAGCTAGCTAGGCTATACATATATTCGAGCTTCGACAACGCATGTAAGGCGTTCACAAAGGACGGTAGCCTAACATGAACGTGTAGGCAAAAATTTCTCTATGCCTACATGATTATTTTCAGCTTAATTAAGTCGGTTAGGTGGTGAAATTGCAAATTAACAAAGGAGTCCTGGCAGGTCTTAGTTAGATCACATGGTGTCACGACAACTCGTCTACCGACAACTCGCAGGGCCGGATTTACCATTGGGCAAATGAGGTAGCTGCCTCAGGGGCCCCACCAATTCCACCACACAAAAAAATAGATAAATAGAAATAAATGAATGTAATAAATATTGTAAATAGACCTACAAAACTAAAAATAGTAGATATTAGTCATATTACTTGTAACTTATTGTCAGCGTCGCGATATAAAAATGTAAGCGCTATATAAATATATTATAAACTGAGTCTGATGTTGATTTCCGGCAAAACGGCAGACATTGTCACGTTGAAATTGTAAAATAAGATAAATTTCAAAACAGACAAGAAATATAATAAATTAATAATTATGATGTTATGTAACTGGTAAAAGTGCATTTTAGCGTATTTTATTATTTCAAAATCGATATCATGCATTTTAGCGTATTTTATTATTTATTATTTTATTTAGCGTAGGTATTTACATATTTCGTTGATGAAATCGTTATAACGGTTCATATTTCTATTGAAAAGTTACAAACAGACAAAATTGAGTGATATTGAAAGCTGGATTGATGAGAAAACACTTGAGAAATGGAAGGTGGATTAAGGTATCTAATGGCTGACATAGCAGCTGGATGGACAAAAATAGCGCTCGAGAAATGAAAACGGGATTGATGAAAAGATTGCTTGAGAAATAAAAGTTGGATTGATGAAAATTATTTCCCTAAATAGAAGCGGGCTGCTGAAAAGATACTTAATTAAATGAGAGCTTGATTGATGACAAATAATTGTTATTTAAATAGAATTTAGATTGATGAAAACATAATTATGACTGCAGCAGAAGCTGGATTAACGAAAGTGATACAAGCCAAGGTAGAAGTCGGATTGATGAAAATACCTGCGGAAGTTCGAAAACGCACCCAAACAATAAAATACGCTATTTATTTTTGGCTAAGCTGTTTGGAATAAAATACGCTAAAATACACTTTTACCATGTAACTTACCTACAGACTACAGTACATTAGTTATTAGTTAATAGTTAATTATAAAAAAGTATTCCATACTGTTTGGCTTAGTGTTTGCCTCAGGACCCCCACCAACCTAAATCCGGCCCTGACAACTCGTCTAACGACAAGTGGTCCCCGGACAATTCGTCTACGACAACTGGTCTACAGACAACTGATCCAGAGCTTGAGAAATGGAAGCTGGATGAAAGTTTTTACAGGTGAAATGGAGGTTGGATTGATGAAAAAACGCAAGAGAAATGGAATCTGGATGACGGCTCTTTTACAGGTGAAATAGAAGCTGGATTGACGAAAATAACGTATGAGAAATAAAAGCTTGATGAAAGTATTTCTTGATCTAAAATAGAAGCTGGATTGATGAAAAAGCGCTTAAGTAATGGAAGCTGGATGAGGATATTTTTTACATCTGAAATAGAAACCGGATTGACGAAAATAACGGGTGAGAAATAGAAGCGGGATGAATGTATTTTTAGATCTGAAGTAGAAGCTGGAAGCATGTCGAAATACATGAATAAAATCATCAATCCAGCTTCCGTTTAAGCTAAAAAAAACATTTTCATAAATCCAGCTTCTATTTCAACACTATTCGTCTGTAGACCAGTTGTCGTTAGACCAATTGTCCGGAGACGAGTTGTCGGTAGACGAGTTGTCGGTAGACCAGTTGTCGTGGAACCAGATCACATAATGCTACAGATTCAATTTACAACTTGAATGACAAAATGAACTTCAGAAAAGTTTAAGTAAGATTTAGCACACGTGATACGGGCTTGAAAACGAAATTCTCATTATATAGGGTGTCTCGATAGGTCGTGAACGATTTTGAATGCAGATAAATATATGTTATACACAAGATAATGTGGAAAGCTGTATACAGGCGGATAGGTTGTTCAAATGAGAATGTTACGCAAATTTTTTTTAGATCACTACCTCACTTATTCAAATTTTAGCGCCAATATCCGTGACGTCATCAAATTCGTACCAAGTGAACGTCCAGCTATATAGGCCGAAAAACAGTATTGTACGACCATCATTGTTAATACACACACAATTAATTAATTAATACAAATTATCATTTAGTATTTAATAATGTTTCCTTTACTCTTTATTACAGCCTCAAGTCGATTAGGCATTGAGTCAATTAGATTTTTCAGAGTTGTCAGAGGTATCGATGTCCATGTTTTACGGAGCCGACGTTTAAGGTGTTCAATGTCTGGGGTTCGGGATCGGCATTAACAAAAATATCAATGGTTGCATCTCACCGGGGACTGGCCGCCTAATTCACCGGATTTGTCACCAATAGAAAATGTTTGGAGTATTATGGCGGCAACTGTTTATGCCGATCCCGAACCCCAGACATTGAACACCTTAAAACGTCGCTCGTAACGCATGGACATCGATACCTCTGACAACTCTGAAAAATCTAATTGGCTCGATTCCTAATCGACTTGAGGCTGTAATAAAGAGTTAAGGAAACATTATTAAGTTCTAAATGATAATTTGTATTAATTAATTAATTATGTGCGGATTAACAATGATGGTCGTAGTCCTACAATACTGTTATCGGCCTATATAGCTGGACGTTTACTTGGCACGAATTTGATGACGTCACGGATATTGGCGCTAAAATTTGAATAAGTGAGCTAGTGATCTAAACAAAAATTGCGTAACATTCTCATTGGAGCAACCTATCCGCCAGTATAAAGCTTTCCACATTATCTTGTGTATAACATATATTTATCTGCATTCAAAATCGTTCGCGACCTATCGAGACACCCTATATAATAATATTATAATTATTATATTCATTCAAACAATTATTATGCATTATTCATTGATTCATTTCAAAGATTTTGTGTAACGCCCTATAAGAATTCTAATCAGAGGCGCTCCCAGGCCAACTACGGCCCAAAACAGATTTCAACAATTTGAAAAAGTATTGCAATTGTTTATAAGTATGAACAGTAGGCGGATCTCCAACGAAAGTTCATTCCCAGTGCATGGGCCAATAATGACGAATGAGTGACGCTGACTGGTTGAGGTGCCAGCGCAGGGAACCAACTAAGACGTTCGCCAGTAGAAGAAAAACGAGGTGCTCGACGGTCGGTTGTGTAACTGTATATGAGACTGGACGACAAAGCTTACACACGTAGGTGTGGTCACTGTCAAGAAGGCAGATAGATCTATCAGAGGCAAAACCAAAGTGCAGCCCTAAAAAGTTCTTAGGGCTGCATTAAGGCCAGTACGGGCCCGGGTGATGTGGCAACCTTGCGGGCCCTACTCTCAGTCTTCTACCAGCCACTGGTCTACCATGGCAAAGTTCTCCCACACGCATGTAATTATACCGTGTTTACTAATGAGTATACACTATACAGCCATAGGGTACTTTTCCTTTGGTACGCATGTAATTGTTTCCAAGAAAAAGTTTCCTACACTGGTAGATATAAGTCTACAATACGTGACAGAAGGAACGAACGACTAGATTCTTCAATTGTTATTTATATTTATAAACCCGATGTGCTTAGGCTATATGATCCTTCCAGTTGATTTTCTTCATTGTTCCCCACGTCCACAATTCGAAGACCTCCAGTCTTCTTATGATTATATTGCTTGCTCTCATCAACGGCGCCCGCAGACGTACGCACGTACGCAAGTGCGTACAGCGCGATGACTAAAAAAAGGTCATAAGTTTTTTCGGCGGATGGAAAAGGTATGTTTTTGGGAATTTTGACTAATGACTAAAAAAAAGGTCATCAGTTTTTTCGGCGACCCTGACGAAAATTTTTTCCCTGTTCTCCCTCCATCGAAAATTTCTGTGCGTACAAGAAAAAATCCTGCGGGCGCCGCTGGCTCTCATGGTTCATGTCTCACATCCAAACAACACCGCGTGCATTCCATGTCAATGGAGTGCACGCGGTGTGCATTCGTCTCTCTGGATTCCAGTTTCCTCTTTTCTTTTCAGTTTATCGTAATTCTTAAATTTAAATTTATAAGTTCATTCTTCCTATTTCCAGGTCTAATAAAATATAGCATCATATTTCTTTTGCAGACTTCAATAATATCCTGGCAAACCGCTCTTTAGAGCGTCATGATCGTCTTGCACCAATTATCTAGGTCTAGGAATTATCGGAGAAGAGTAGGCATACACAGTGAAAGAGATCGAGACAAAGGAAATGGGTAGGATACAGGCTGAGGGCAGATTCACTGCGAAGAACGGTCATGAAGAAAAATTGAAAAATGAAGGAAAGCGAACAAGAGGAGGAGGACCACGAGAGGTTATGATGGATTGGATAATAACAAATGGATAGGCCTATGGAAAGTTTGTGGAAGAGGCATCGACATTTCAGCCAGCCTCGGAGAGAGAAGAAGATGATCAGATATAATAGGTTTAAGAAATTAAGAGTTATCCAATAACAAGTCTTATAACGCTATTTCTCTTATTATTTTAAAGAAGCCAGTCAAATGATTGACCCGCATGGCCTAATTTAAGATAACCCATCACCGCTGATACTTCCCAAACAAGGCCGGATTAAGGCATGTTCATCATGCTCGGCCAAACAGGGGGCCCCACACTTTAGGGGACCCCACACATGCGGGTATTATTTTTAGATTTTTAGCAAATTTCAACCAAACGACTGAAAAAAAGGTCATGAAAATTTTTGGCTGAAGATCCGGAAAAATTTTCCAAACAGGGCCCCCACATTATTTTCTTAATCCGGCCCTATTCCCAAAGATAAATTTACAATGACAAGAAGTTCCTGCGATTTCAACCAATTCATAAGCTGGAGCTGATAAATCGGATGTTTGGGAGAACTTTGCCAAAATTTCATCGACGATAACATCGTATTAGAATTTTATTATTTTTGCTGGATTCTTGCTAAGAAATTTCATATTTCCGAAAATGCGGGCCCCTAAAGCTGCGGGCCCGGGTGCTGCAGCACCCTTAGCACCTACCTTAATGCGGGCCTGCTAAGAACAGTTTCTCATTTAAAATTACAGGATCAGCGTGTCGAGGGTCACAGCATTAAAACGTTGTTTTGGATGGTTACGATACGGTGACTCCAGTATGTGCTGACTATTATTTTCTCCATCTATCAGTTAAATAACAGTTGGAAGCAAACCTTCCAGCCTTTCCCTGTTATATTTTTTTCACAAGCTTTCATTAAAATTACAGTTATAAACAAATCCTTCAGCTTTTTCCTGTGCTATTATTTTATAAAGCTATCAGTAAAAGAACAGTTAAAACAAGCCTTTCAGCCTTTTTCTGCAAACAACGCAAACATTGACAGCTATAATTATTATCAGGAGAAACAGGAGACATCCTCCAATCGCAACAGCTGCAATAACACATTGTGCTCCATCATATTGTTGATGACAACCTACAAGCACAATAATAAATTATTGGCATACATCAGAGTAACAATGGAACATACAAAGGACTCGCAGACACAGGATTTTCATGGCATGGTTATTTCACTATGTGGTGTTTTTCTTAAAAATTCAACCCCTGCAAACGCACTGCGCTTTACATTTACAAGTTATGCAATATGCAGCAATCTTAATTAAACTTAACTACTAACAGAATAGACAGCTTTGCAATTACACGGCGCTAATAGCAGCCTATAAAGCATATCCGCCCAAAGGGGGCTCGAACTCATGTAATGACATTGAAATGTAATGCAATAACATTGAAATAATTATAATTATAACTAAGTTAATGTGACGCCAATTGGAAAAATTTCTCTGCAGTTATTTAGAAAAAAAATTCAGATTCTTTGTCTTAGTATAAGCATGGGCACTTCTACTATTGAGATAATATTATATCTTCAAGTACACTGGTCTTCTCTCTGTGCATCCGACTGTTAGCTTTCTATCCAGCTGTTTCTATGTAACATTATGTCTCCTTTAGCCCTGTGCCTACAGTCGTCAATTTGTTATCCCCGTTTATGTTCGCTTTTTAGTACTTAGTCTATCCCGTGCAGATCTGCACATCGGGCAACGCATCGTCGCCATTCCTCTATGTCCGCAGAGCCGTTTTTAAGGTTCTGGCAACGTCGGTGCAACAGCTACCACAGGGGCGTACCGGTTGAGCGACCGTTTAAGTCCAAAGCAATGTTCCGCGTGCAGTGGCGTAGCAAGTTTGTTGGGGGCCCTTGTGCAGGACTTCGGTGGTGGACCCCTTCATCACTTGAATCTCCTCAATTTAAAACAAAAAAGTCTGGCTCTTTTTCGGTAGACTCTATTTGCATTATTTCCAACGCGAAATTGAATAAAAAAATTAACTCATTACAATTTTAATTATCTTCTCCCGTTAGTCTTTATAACCATTTTCTATTTCTTCAGGCTATAGTAAGCCTATACCAGAAAAATTCAATTCGAGTTAGCCTACTTGACAAAATTTAAAAAAGAAAACATTCTTTCATCTGTTGAAGTATAAATCATCACCCACATTTAAATTTTGTCAAACAGTTGGGTTAGTTCACTAAAAAAGGAACAATATAATAAATAATTATTGGTATAATGTGAAGTGACTCGAGTCTCGGTTGCCACGATAAGTCTTAAATAGGGTGACCATACGTCCCGGTTTTCCGGGACATGTCCCGGTTTTTTGTGTAGCGTCCCGGTGTCCCGACGACTTAAGCAAAATGTCAGAATTGTCCCGGTTTTTGACAAGGGTGAACGTCGGATCTTGAAAAAGTCAGTATCATGTGAATGACCCAAAAAAGAAGTCGTAGCGAAAGAGAATTTGTCAATTTATACGGACTATTTAGCTTATAATACATCTACGGGGCTAGTGTGATAGTGTTTGATAGATTTAAAGAATTTTCACGACGTAACGAAACAGTAACAGTACTGTTTTCATAATTGGTCACAAATTCAATGGCGGCGCCAGATTCATCGATTTCGGGATTTTCAACAAGTCACGCCAAGGTCGTAAATCTCGTAATGGGTCCAATGGGATCAGCTAGGCCAGTGGTTCTCAAAGTGGTGGTCCGCGGACCGGCGCCGGTCCGCGGAATCCTGACCACCGGTCCGTGAAGAAGTCTGAGAGTGAAAACTTAATTATTGTTATTAATTTATACATTTAAAATTTTGAAATTATTCGAAATGTTGTTCAAAATTTATTGAAAGTCCCATCTCAAATTTTAAAAATACATTATCAATGTCTTATTTTATCTTGCCAAATGGCTATTCAAACAATTTATTTTATTCTGAATTTATTACGTCAATAACTGCACTCAGTTTTGTGTGTATGTCTGTTTATCTATGGCGAGCGATAGTAAACGCCAATCAAGCATTACCGGATGTAGATCTTTTAATTCTTTAACATAATATAAAATTTTAAATATACACAAATCGACCGTTCACACGAAAATATAATCCACATTCCACAATATTTAAAATGGGGTGATATTCTGATTTCTGTGGGCTTTTTTCGAGCAGGTGTTTCCATCATTAGCGCACAACCTTAGTAGGCCTAATGTATCATTATCTATACATGTATGTTTGTATGTATAGGCCTATATTAACCAAATTCTTATCTTGTTTGAAATTTTGAGTTCACTTTTAAAAATGTAGGCCTACTTAATTGACAATTAAATTGGGAAAAAGTAAATGTTATTAAGGATTTATTAATTAATGAAACAAATAGCTTATTATAAATAGCCCTATAATTGTCTTCTTTATAATAGCCTATAGTTCCCTTTTTGCGCTTGTCATTAAAGTTAGCGGTCCGCGAGCTTCCCAAAAAAATTGCTGCCGGTCCGAGACCTGCAAAAGTTTGAGAACCACTGAGCTAGGCCACTCATGTCAGCACTGAAATTTTACCAGTTTCGTTCAACAACTTAAAATGCTGCCGTTGTAATTTGTAAATTCAAACAATTTCGGATAGTGACTAATAGTGAGGGGCACACTCCCTCCTCAAACCCTTTTCCGTCGGCCGCTCTTGTGCGCCCCAGAAACCTTAAATCTTTCTCTGAATTATAATTGACTAGCTGGGGTACCCGGCGTTGCACGGGAAATTTAGGATTCGATCCGCTACGGCCACAACCCCACCCTACCACAATCCGACCTCTACCGGTACGCGACCCGAGAAATTTGGGTCTCACGAAAATTCCCACCCCCATCCCACCCCCACCCACCCCAACCCCTCTCACCCCACCCCACCCCTCCCACTCCCATCCCACCCCCACCCCATCCACCCCATCCACCCCACCCCCACCCCATCCACCTCACCCTCCACGCCACCCCATCCACCCCACCCCCACTCCCCCACCCCCACCCCCAAACCTCACCCCTCGACCCCCACGCCGCCATCTCCCTGGCCTGGTCCCACGACATCTCCAGGCACCAACAACATTTTAAACCAGGGTTAAGCAGGAACCATTGTGGATTATGCAATATGCACCAGAATAACCGTATTAAAAGTTGCCAACCTGAGACTATGATGCTTTTATTCTGAGTGCCAAATTTATTGGTAGCGGTACATGTGAAACTGTAAGTTTTTTCGTATGCGGTATCCAGTATAAAAACAGGTCCTTCTGTGGATCTGCTTGTCCATCTGTAGATTGGAGTTGGATTACCATCAGCTGAACATTCCAGACGATCTTCATATCTAACGATGCTGAGGCTCCTCGGTCCATCTTAAATTAACACAATATGTAGCCCTATTACAATGTATAATCGAGGCTATGCAACTATGAAATTGGGTGCTAATTATTGAAGCAATCCATTATTCAAGGTAAAAAATATATTATCATAATAATACCCCAATACAGAGTTGATCCGTGAATCTAAATGTAGAGGTTCCATTTATCTATTATTAGTATTATTATATTATTACAATTATTAGTACTATTATTATAGACTATTATTATTTATAATTGTTGCCATTTAGTATTGTTGCTATTGCTCTTATTGTTGCTATTATTATTTCATTTATTTATATATTATTGCTATGTTTAGTATTGGGCAATTCCACAAGAAATGAGACATAGACATCCCGAAAAATTCTGCATTTTTTGTAATATACCCAGTGCCGGCGCTAGCACCCCCCATACCCCCCGGCCGGGGGGGGGCCCCCGAGTGTGAATGGGCCCCCAAATTTAGCTGGTCATTATGCCGATTTGTGACTGTACAGATCCGGTCTGGTACATGCCTCAACTAACCTTATGGCACTGCCATAGCAGACCTAATGCAAATACCATACTGATTTTGGGCGTAAGTATAAATCCATTAAAGTTTGGAAGGGGCCCCAAATTTAGCTGGCCATTATGCCTATTTGTGACTTTACAGATCCGGTCTGGTGCATGCCTCAACTAATCATATGGCACTGCCATAGCAGACCTAATGCAAATATCATACTGATTTTGGGCGTAAGTATAAAGCCATTTAAACTAACTCAGGCAATTTCGTCCACTTTCTCAAACACAACGTTTATAAATTGTAACTTATTCTAATTGCTAATTGGATCAGGCCTCAAAATAAAACCTGCGTGAGGCCCAAACATTAAAGCTTGTGTAGGGTCCCAGATGTCCTTGGTATGTGTCTGATCTCAAGTTTGCAAGGGGCCTCAGATGTAGCTGGTAATTTATATGACTGTTCAAATCACGCACGGAATTATGTTTTAATGCAAATCATACAAAATAATATTACGCAAACCAATAGAGCATTGTCCTTCAAGCAAAGATCAGACTTTGGGGTGTGGACAGGGGCACGACCCACAATTTGTGGTTGGGACGGAACCCTTGTATCCCCAATATTTCAGAAATATTTCATAACTATCATCCACTGCCCATCAATAATGATCAATGTTGCTAAGATGACAGCCTATAAATGCTACCATTACAGTTGGCAAATCGGATAAATTTAAGTAATTGAGAGGGGACACTCTGAAGTCCTAAACCACGACTAGCAGCATTGAAAAATGAGATTTTTTTTATAAAGATGACAGGTTAAAATTCTACCATTACAGCATGGAAATGCCAAGAAATTTAACAATTGGGAGGGGACATTTATTGAAGTCTTATACCATGTCTTTCAGCACTTATATTGTGAAAATATTTGCTGAGATGACAGTTCGAGGTATGGGGCCCCAAGTTTTCTTTGGGGGTGGGCCTCAGGTACCCTAGCGCCGGCACTGAATATACCCCGGCATAATTTTAAAGCTAAGAGACCATAGTGTTCAAAATAATATTTAAAATCAATAATCTTTGGTGAGATGACCATCAGCCATCTTACATTTTGATGTTGGCATATTCTGCACAATTCTATTACAGAAATATTAAAAGGTTTATTTTGTAAATAAGGGGACCAAGAATTGGTTGATTTTATCAAACAAACCACCTCATTTGGATGGAAGATTCACTTAGGGTTGCCAACCGTCCAGATTTTTTCTGGATCGTCCAGAAATAGTATCCCGTGTACAGAAAACATAGGAAGGTCATTCTGGACAATGTAATGTCCAGAAATAATACGAGTACGGAAAAATTAAAAAGTTGCACCATTCAAAAAAGACAATAACTTTCCTGAAATATAATAATCTATTACTAACATTTTGAGAGTTAGACTTACTAAGAGTCTGAGATTTACAAATTGTTTCAAGAACGATGCACTCAATGTCTAGACACGAGTATAGGCCTATTAGCCTACTTCAATCAGTGGTTCAAATTTGAAAATAATGATTGAGAAAAAATCAAAATAGTGAATCTTGATGATATTTTTTCGTTCAACAGTTTGATAGAGCTCATTAATTGGCAAACATGGAATTACAGTTTTGGGAGATGACTTATAGAAGGAACAACGAACATGCATCTTAAGACAAGTTCTTTCAAAGTCGAAGACAAGGCCAAGAGTTGATAAATGTTGGGTAGATTTCCTTTTAAATGTGATGCTCAAAATTTCAAGAAACTGGTTGAGCAATTCCGATCAGTAATGCGCATGTTGAAGGTATTTTCTCAATGATAAAAATCTGTGGACTGATGAATGAAACGGATGAGGCCTGAACTGGTAAAAGCATAGATGTAAAAAAAACGATGAAACTAAAATAAAAAACGGTAAAAAACGTCGGTTTTTTCGAAATAATAAAAAACGACAAAAAACCCATAAAAAACGGAAACGGAAAATAATTTGCCTTTGTAACATCTGAAATTTCATTTTCAGCTTAAAAATCTTGCTTATGCAATTTTATCAAGAAATTGCAAATAACACAGCTTTATTATTAGGCCAAAATAATTGGCAAGTAACGTTAATCTACCACAGTTATTTTTTTTCTTATAACTTTGGTTTAATAAGAAGTTCGGACAAATTAAAGGTATGGAAATCTTTTCAAATTTAAATTGTAGACATATGTCTACATTAGATCTATAAGTTTATGCTGATCGACATAACACAATTAAAATCTATTCAGAAGCAAAAACCACCGATGTGTACTAAGTTATATATTGTACATTTGTACTTAAAATTGTTACTTATAGATATTAATTATAGGCCCAAGAATTTTATATCAAAATAACTCTTACAAGTTTCATTTCTTGTAGGGATCTACTACATGTATTTCTCAAAATTATGACTTAAACAATTACATAAAGACCCTATAATTAGCTGCATCCTTGAGAGTACGGTGAAAACGTATGGAATATTAGACAAAAATTAAATTAAGGAAAATAATATTATGCAGTAAGTAATTAAATAAAGTTACATAAAAATCGAAAAAAACGATAAAAAACGATGGAAAAAAAACGAAAAAAACGACTATTTTTGGGAGAGAATAAAAAACGAAAAAAACGTTTTTTTACAACTATGGGTAAAAGTGAACTGTGTGTGAAAGTCAATGCATGCACATGTCGATCAATCTTACAATGGAGATTTCTTACATTATGCTTCGGAGCAGAAATTTCTGCTCAATGCATTGCAAGCAAAGTGAAAAGAAGTAAAGATTTGAAAGAAAAATAGGAGACCTTAATGTACTCCACGTTTGAGAATTGATATTTAAATCTTGTTATAGGTCTACTAGTCGATGAAACAATATTCCTCTTGTACTTTATGTGCGCATTCCCCTATAACTTTCACGGTATCCATACAAGGATACAGTTCCTGTACGGTACCTTGCACATTTTCACATTTTCTAAGTAGGCCTAAATTATAAATGTAACATGTTTTGCAGGATAGGCCTACTGTACATACAAGGATGTTAATTTACTGAGTTTCACTCTTGTATACGTTCCTCTGCCGCTGGAGCCTCTATAGACGGGATAGCCCATATATATATATATATATATATATATATATATATATATATATAATATATATATATATATTTATATATATATAATATACATGGTGCTCCGCCAAAGTGGCCGGATCCTAATCGCTACAATTTCCACAAATCGTGGGGGCTCGCACTACGTCCAGAAATTTCATAATCGAAAGTTGGCAACCCTAGATTCACTTGGTAAGATTTTTCAAGTTAAACTTTGAACAATGATTGATAAGTTCATTTTCTTAGCTTGAGAAGTTTGGGGTGTACTTTTCAATGCTACGTCAGTGTACTGGAAGAGACGATTGTTGTTCGTACTCTTTCAGTCTTGGTGGCGAGCGGTGCTAATTGAGCAGCAGGCTAAATCTTCGGGGGACTTTAGTTGCAGCGTAGCACGTGGGTTATCGTTCAACTTCAATCGCACAGAGAATTAACCCGAAACAGTTTTCAATCTTTCTTGGTGACAGTTATCATCGATTTCACGTATTTACATCATATATATAAGAAGACTAACGATTACACTTGTCATTAAACTATTATTCGATACTTCGCTCGCTCCAGGCTCTTATCTTCCAAGCCTGTCGTTCGCAACCCATCCCTTCGCCTCCTGCGGCCAATGCTCTCCCGTCAACGATCCTCGGCGAATGATCCCTGCTCTCCTGTCGCGTCCCGTCTTAACCCATTTCTTCCACCTGCCAATCATCCCTCTCTGGACCCTGGGGCAACTGCAGCATCTCCGATTGCCCGCCCATTGCATCCCTCTGTATCTCTCTGTCTGTCTGTCTCTCTCTTTCTCTCTCTGTCTCTCTCTTTAATCGGTAATGACTATTAGGCTAAGTGTTCACAGAAATGATCTAGACCTATGATTATGATGATTAGGCCAACTTTAGTGTCATAAAACAGTACATAGTTATAAACATCGTCGGCGACTCCTCCCTCACTACCCACTGACGAATATTAACACTTTTTTAGAATCCAACCAAAAATTGTAAAGCAAAAGTTCTGGAAATTTGCAAACTTCCGAAGTAGCATAATAGAAATACAAGTGATATGCCATTCGGCCGATTGGAGAATTTAATATCAGAAGTTTAGGCAGACGGATCAGACCAAACAGAATCAATGCCGTCGTGCTTGAAACCAACTGATGACGTGTTAAGCAATTCAACTTTAAGGCAGCTCGGAGACAACAATGGTTTCACTGAGTCACGAAAGGCCTAATAGTAGACACTGGTCGACAATACTATAAAGAAGTAGCCTAAGGTGTACGGGGAGTCATTGTTTTTCCCCAATATATTTGGGGACGTTGTCTACAAAGAGATGATACCAGTTTGAGTGGAGTAGCCTAAACTTCGGGTTAGCCGATTGGTAAGAACCGAAATGAGGGGATGAAACAATGTGTTTCCTGATTCGTATAAAGATTAAACGTTCAAGAATCAATTGCGTGCTTTCAAAGTCGAAGTTAGTCAGGCGCTTAAACCTCAGAATAGGCATCTTAAGTAGGGCAGAAATTCTAGCAGAAAACATGACACAAAATGTCTTCAGCAAAATACAGTATGGCAGAACATAAGCCTATGGGAACAAAACACAAGAAGACGAAGTAATAATTTATTGAAGACCTGGTGTTTGTGGATGATGATTTAGGGATTATGAATAAAAAGAGTTAGGGCATAAAATGGATAAGAGTTAGAAGGGAAAGTCAGGGTGAAGCAGATAGGCCTACATCAAAACATAGTTTCGGGTACCCTAGTTCTGAATGTTGTAAGCTTACGGCATCATTTGTTTCAAGAACCCTCTAGAGCTGCGTCATCAATCCCGAAAATTTAGAGCACTTTCTAGCCGACTGGGCTTTCAAGTTATGCGGAATTGATGACGGCGGTGCTTTCTGTCTTCCTTATAGCCTGAACGTTCACATTTCCCTTTAAGCCGATGGCGTTCTCTTTTTGTCTCTGTTGTCTCAGCAGTGAGTCATCACTTGAAAGGTTTAGAAGGCGCAGAAAACAGGATTTAGCAGTTCGACTTTGTTTAACGTCAGCGGCATAAGAAGTTCACCAGGATCTAATAAGTTCGGCAGCTTCTACGGTCTGTTTTCCACCCGCTGATCTGCTGATCAAAGTTGAATCGACCTCCTAGTACACTGATGAACGAGTGCAGACGCACTCGACTGCATCAAGAGTAGCATTGGTCTGGAAGGTTCAACCGTTCTCAACGTTCACCGCCGCAGAAACGTTATTTCGCTGCATGGTTGGTGGTGACTTTGATGCATCCGATACCAATAGGCCTAGATATCACGGTACATCCTCAAATAGAATCGCTCCCTGTTTTTTCCTGTGAAGTTCAACTTGTTCTACATGGAAGCGTTGGTCTTCACAGCAAAGGTCTATCCACAATGCTTCTCGTCCTTAATTCGTCATCGATTAGCACAGAAGTGACTCAAACCATCTAGGCTAATATTGTTAGACAGCTTGTGTCTTTAACGTGTTCTGCTGCTATGATCAGACATTAATCGAGCACCTGCATTTGTCAACTTTGAGAGCAGGAATGGGCTTGGTGCCATGTTGCTTCTGTATAAATTCAAGGTGAACATAGGCTGGTTAGACAATTATTGCGTGCTGTGGTTTTGGACTGAGATCCCTTTGGTGAAGTGTGCTTCTTTGATGTGTTATTCGCACGGTTTGCGATTCTTGACCTTCGTGTCGTTATACATTGTCCGCATCGCCTATGAAGGGGATTTTTTGTTGGAAGAAGTTTGACGCTCGGCTGCAGAAATCTCTGTTAGACCGGTTGACGTTTCGGGAGTTTTCTACAGTGTGCTGTGCGTTTCCGGCTGTTCCGGGTTCTTCGTAATGAAGGTATTGTGTCATTTTCGTTGTACATAGGGCCTACTGATCTTGTCATTAAACTCATATGTTATTTCAACCTGGGCCCGAATTTTATTCAATCATACTCTAGACAAACGCAACAATATAAAGACATACTATTGTATCGGATGTATCCTAACCATTGTAACGTATTTTGCTGTAAAATACCACGAGGTGTGGATATGGTATTGGAAAGCACGGATAACTTTTAGGCAAGTGAAATGGATCTCGGTTATTAGTCCGCCGAGTTAGTCTCCATCTCGTTAAAAAATTAATGGTATACGCGGATGTAGGCCTGCACAGGAAGTTCACATGGCCTGCTTGTCTCACTCTATGATTAGATTAGTGTCATGCTAATTTATAATACCAAAGGTATTTCAACCCGAGACCAACAATGGAGGAACTTTTGCAGAGGTGGAGGAGCTTTTGCAGAGGTGTATTTTACGCCTGTTGGTTGATAATATTTATCACGTGTGCGTGTGAGTGAGTAGGCCTATGCATGCTTAACAGCATTTTTAAAGATTGAATTTGCCCGCTAACACAGCGTAATAAATGGAACAAGATTAATACAGGTAATGGGCCTAAGTATTGGTGCTTATTGAACTTTGAGTTTCAAATGTGATTGCGGGCTTTTTGTAGCCTTCATTAATTTTTGGTAAGTTGTAAATTGCAAGGCAAAAGCAAAAACTTGCATCATGAGATTATTAGAATAATACACTTACACGCAACATTTGTCGCATAGTTCCACGTGTATTCATAATCAGGAGTATATCCCTCAGTGTTGTTTGGCAACTGAAAAGTAATCTTGCATTTGAATATTGCGCCGTTGTCATCGGATTGCACTTGCACGAGCACTGAGGACATAGTGGATAACAGCACTCTACGGCTGTCAAAATCGCTTGTTGTATTTGCAACGACGACGTTCTTTGCGTTGTCCTTGGTCCACGCAAAGATGGGAGTCATGTTTCCAGAAGGTCTATAAATAATGCGGCACACGAGCCACAAACAACCGTGTTCCTCAATTCTTTCATCTGCGTTCCTTGTGTTTGAGGAGCAATTTGGAGGTCCCGCTGAAATAATTAGTGTTTCATTCATTCATTCGTTCTGAGAATTTATATATCACCTCTTCAAGATACCTACTCTGCACTAACTAGCCTAAATGATTTTAAGAGTCATAGTAAGCTGAAAGAGTCACCAGTGGCAAGCCCTCGCAAACACGTAGAGTTTGCCATCGGATTCTCGTAGATAGCTGGTAGATGGCGTGGTTGATCGCAATGATCGGAGTCTCTGGTAGGTGGTAGACGACGCCCGCCAGGCTAATCGTAGAGGCTCAAGCAAGAACGCGTGTAGGAGAAGGCATTCGTCTCTTGTCGGTCGGTAGTTGGAAGCGCCGCCGGTGACAACATTCAGGGGCTTCTATCCTTATACATGGCGGGCGCAACTTGAGCCCAGTGGAATACAGGGGGAATCTGTAAAGAGCAACACTCTCGTCGGTAGGGGAAAGCCGGCCATAGAGGGCATTGTTTAATCTAGGCTAATGGAAGCAAATTTTACAGGCCTAAAGACAATTCATATAATTTTACGCAAATTAGCCAGATATCACCACAATATTTCTAAAAGAACAAAAGTTATAATTATCACTTTTAGGGAGACCATCACTGCTTATCAGACTAAACGGCGACTATAGCTTTATCTCCAAGACCTTGCTCATGAAGTGTATGAATACGTTTAATTTGTCTGCCATTGACATTTTGGGCATTTTAATTTGATAGAATTTTCGATTTGATTATTTACTAACGAAATTATTCAACTGAAAAATTTCCCAAATAATTGGCAGCCATCTTGCTAAATGATGTCACAGCGACGTGCAGCGATGCTAGCACCAGGTCCTGTTATTTTTCTAAACAATAATAATAATAATGATTTATGTCAATGACTAGTTTATTTTTACACCAATCATTTGAGTTGTTACTTGATAAAATCGTTTTTGTTTCTTTTTACTGGGTCATGTTTTTGAATCGTCAAATAAATTGAATCGTCATAGTATGGGCATGCGGAGCGATCGGATGAGGGCGGTAGCATCAAAAGAATCATGCCTTCAGAAGTAAGTACAGGGACGCCGCAGCCGTGGGCGACAGAAGAAGAGATGGAGGGACATGATCCAGCAGGACATGGAATTTCTTGATCTGAAAAATGAAGACGCTGGAGACAGAACAACATAGAGACAAAGGATCCGAGTGGCTGACCCCTCCTCAGCGAGGTATTAATCCTAGCCAGAAGAAAAGTAAGAAGTTTTTGAATCGTCAAAAACAGTGAGTGATCACACTAAAAGTTATGCAACTTTTGTTCTGCTTGAAATATTTTAATAAAATCTGGCCATCGTGTGTAAATATGAATTGTCTTTAAGCCTTACTTACTTAGCACTTAGTCCTTCCTCGCCCTGGTAGCGCATCGGGCGACACAACCCCTCATCTGTGTCGTTTCTGTTGCAATAATTTGTTTTACCCGGGAGGGCTGCAAACCCTCCGCGGAACCCTCCTCCTTTACCTGGGCTTGGGACCGGCACAGGTTCCATAGCAGGAACCTGAGGCGGTGTCTTTAAGCCTGTAGAATTTAATTTAAAAATTCCTTCTTTTGGCCAAGATATGGTCAAGAGACCTCAGGGGTCTTTTTTATGTTCCACCCTGTAGACCAATTTGATTGAAGGCGAAACACTGCAAATCCTCTTTCGAGTAGCTTTCGAAAGTAAAAAGTTCATCAAATAAAGTAACTGAGTATTGTTTACGCAAAATTAATGTATAGGCCTAGATCTACGCTTCATTTGAAAAGCAATAGAGCGGCAGTTAGGCCTATGTTGTTATATTATAATTATATAGATGTAGCCTATACGCAATGTGGGTAAACAGTCACGGCATTTTTCTCTTCCAGAACTTTGCCCTACCAGAATTTTTGCACTGCAAGAATTTAGCCTCCCGGAACATTTTCCCCGCCAAAATGTTGCCCTGTCAGAATTTTGCACTGCCAAAATTTTACCCTGCCAGAATTTTTCTCTCCCAGAACTTGTGCCCTGCCAGAGAGCGGATGGACGGACATGAACACTTTTGAACAGTAAGAAACAATATGCCTGAAGAAATTCTGGCAAGGCAAAATTTCTGGCAGGGCAACGACTAGGACAATGACCAGGGCAAAGGCTTTTTTACCAGGGCATTTGCCCTGGCATGCCCTGGCGTAGCGCCGCCACTGCACATAGGCCTAAATTATCCCCTCATAGAACATTTTGCAAAATGGTAATAGCTTTTAGCTACTATATACATTACTGCATTACAGGAACTGTTATAATTAAACCATGATAAAATTTACTAATTCATGATTATAATAATAATAACATTTACTATTATTTTATAATTTTAATAAAGGATAAAATCATATTATAATGAATCGATTTAATGTTAATATTTGTACAAATACTATATTTGTACAGCTAAATGCAGTGTTTAATCTAGACCAGTGGTTCTCAAAGTGGTGGTCCGCGGACCGGCGCCGGTCCGCGGAATCCTGACCACCGGTCCGTGAAGAAGTCTGAGAGTGAAAACTTAATTATTGTTATTAATTTATACATTTAAAATTTTGAAATTATTCGAAATGTTGTTCAAAATTTATTGAAAGTCCCATCTCAAATTTTAAAAATACATTATCAATGTCTTATTTTATCTTGCCAAATGGCTATTCAAACAATTTATTTTATTCTGAATTTATTACGTCAATAACTGCACTCAGTTTTGTGTGTATGTCTGTTTATCTATGGCGAGCGATAGTAAACGCCAATCAAGCATTACCGGATGTAGATCTTTTAATTCTTTAACATAATATAAAATTTTAAATATACACAAATCGACCGTTCACACGAAAATATAATCCACATTCCACAATATTTAAAATGGGGTGATATTCTGATTTCTGTGGGCTTTTTTCGAGCAGGTGTTTCCATCATTAGCGCACAACCTTAGTAGGCCTAATGTATCATTATCTATACATGTATGTTTGTATGTATAGGCCTATATTAACCAAATTCTTATCTTGTTTGAAATTTTGAGTTCACTTTTAAAAATGTAGGCCTACTTAATTGACAATTAAATTGGGAAAAAGTAAATGTTATTAAGGATTTATTAATTAATGAAACAAATAGCTTATTATAAATAGCCCTATAATTGTCTTCTTTATAATAGCCTATAGTTCCCTTTTTGCGCTTGTCATTAAAGTTAGCGGTCCGCGAGCTTCCCAAAAAAATTGCTGCCGGTCCGAGACCTGCAAAAGTTTGAGAACCACTGATCTAGACGTCTCTGGAGGGGGAAGTTACCCCAGGAATGATAATCCCCAGAAAAATCGACAGGTGTTTAACACAATGTATACAGGTATAATTCCCCCAAGAAAAGTATATATGCAACATTTCTCCCCCGTCCGCCCCCCCCCCCCAAACAAAAATCCCACAGCTTTAAACGTGACATTTGTTAAGTTTCCGGTCTGTAGAAGAATTTTACTGCGAAACATCAAAGTAAGCCAACTAAAAATAAGATCATCAACTTGCTTTATGGGTAAGCAAATGCATGTTTTTGTGAGGAAAATTACGTAAAAAAGACTATAAAAAGTCTTCAGAAAATTGTCGGTCAAAGGGTGTCGTCGGTGTCTGGCTGAAATTATAAGTAGCCTACATTATTTTAGTGAAATCTATTTAGCCGCTATTTTATCAGTACTGAAGTATTAGAGGATTTTGTTATGATTGATGACATCTTAATTTGAACTGAGCTACCACTACAATATGGAAACTTGAAAAGAAATTATTATTGTATGTAAGGCTTGTATATTAGGCTAAGTCTTAGACCACTCTTTTCAGAAATTCCTCCACCGAAATAGAAGAGTACTTTTTTTTAAAGATGACAGCTTAAAATACTGAAATTGCAATGCAGAAATTGAAACCATTTCTTATGGGCAGGAGCACATCTCCCTCCAAAAACTCCTACCAGTCTCTGGGCTATATTTATGCTTGGGCGATCGTATGCTGGATGCCAGGGACGAGTTAACTCGTCCATCAGGGAACTGTTGTTATTTAATCACAAAGCGCTTCAATAATACATCTAGAATGTGGGAAAACAATTTTCCGCCTTTTCCAGAGGGGTGGGGTCGAGTGAGGTTGGGTGGGGCGTGGATGGGGTGGGGTTTGGATGGGTGGAATCAGGGTAGGGCCGGGGTGGGGTCGGTAGGTTCAGGGTGAAATCAAAGTGAAACATAAATTTCCATGATTTTCGTAAGTTGAGCATTTTTTAGGTGAGGCGTAGTGGGGTGGAGAAATGATGAGATGGGGGGGCAGAGTTGGGGTAGGTGTGGGGTGGGGCTGGATGGTTGGGTATGGAGTTGGAGTGGGTCGGGTGGAAGCAAAGTGGGGAGGAGGGTTGGACGAAAAACCAAAACTTGTTCCAGACCGAAGGAGATGCTTGGGGACGTGATGGGGTGGGGTAATGTGGGGTTGGGCGGGGTGGGGCAAAGTGGAGCGAGGCGAGGGAAGGGGTTGGATTTCGGGTGATGCATCCATGGTGGTGGCATGGTGGAACCGGTGTCAAACCAAATTGACATAATGCTTGATGAATTTCACATGTTGAGCGTCTTACGGGATGTGGAGGTGTGAGGAATGGGGTGGGGTGGGCCGGACTTTGGGTGGAGGTGTGGTTGGGTTGTATGGTTGCGGTATGGGAATCGAGTGGGCCGGTTGGGGCAAAGTGAGACGGATGGTTGGAAGAATATCAAAATTTGCTCCAGTCCGGTGGGGATATATGCTGGCGGGGTGGAGGCTGGGCGGGGGCGGGGGTGTGTGGAGGCGGGTGGAGCAGGGATGGAGTGGGGTTTAGCAGAATTTGGCCAGAGTGGTGGTGCGGTGGGACCGGTTTGAAAACAATGTGAAATATTATATTTTATGATTTTCGTATGTACAGCATTTTACGGGGTGGAAGGAATGAGTCGGGTGGGGCAGAGTTTGGGGTAGAGGTGGAGTAGGAATGGACGGTTGTGGTATGGGGTTTCAGTGGGCTGGGTGTCAAAGTGAGGTGGAGATCTGGGCGAACAACTAAATTACCCCCAACGGGTGTGGCTTATGGGGCTAGGTGGGGTGGGGAGATGGTGCGATGTGGCGAGGAAAGTGGTGAGAATGGGGTGAGATAGGGATGGGGAGGTTTGGTGGGAATCATTTAGGGTGGTGGTGAGATGGAACTGGAGTGAAAATTGAGTGAAACATTAATTTTTCATGAATCTCATAATTTATGTTGATAATTTTGCGTCTTTGGCTTGGCGTAGCGGTAATAATTATAGTCGTGGCGGTCAACGTGTTTCTCTTAAGACTCACAGATCACTAAAAAGAGAGAGTGACACGGTGAAAGAAGATTATGTTCAAATGTGATCTTAAACAATTGTTCAATATTGCTTCAGAGAATGTGATGAGAGATATCCAGAAAGATGAAGATCGGGAATTTCTTCGAAGCAAAGAGAAGACGTATTTCCAGCAGCATGAGTGGAGTAGACTGAAAGACAACAGCAGAAGAAAGCAGGAAGAAGCAACGACAGAAAAAAAAGACATTGGTGAAAATTATACATAAAGAATGCAAAACATTAATGAAAAAGTAGGTAAACTTTCAGCGTTGGCATCTAGTCAGGATTCAGAAGATTTTGATTACATTGATGAGTATCAACCAATTCAGTCACAGTACGTAGGCCTATACGTCTACAATGTCTGCATAGACAGCTGATATTGACTGCTTCATTGTCAAAAACGGGATCAAAGAACAGAACATCTTCCAGCACTCTATAGGTGTTGGTGCTTTGTGTCGTTTGCTCTTCCAGACCATGATGCTGTGTTTTTAGCTGGAGCTGTTATACTGGCGATTGGATATGACACCAATTTCATAAATCACATTATCCTGAAGATCGGAATAAAGAAAGAGAAGAAGCAGGTGCAATGGAAGAACATGAAGGCCTGTTATTACTACACTAAGAAGGCAAAATGTTGCCCAACATTGATGGATCAGAGGAAAAAATGAGAAGTGCATAGCTGTCTTTGTCACTGGAAATTGTCAGGAAAAACTCTTGGCAATCCCAAAAATGGAGATGTGTATACACGTAGGTGACGCTCAGGCCAAAGCCTGTGTTGAAGACTTTAAGTAGGCCTAATTGTGAAATCTGAGTTCTCAGATCAAAGGATTTGTATTTGACACAACAGCCAGCAACATAGGGCTTCATAAATTAAGGAAAATACATCACAATTTAAAATTCTATAGGGACTGAAATGGTCTGGATTGCATGCCGTCATCACGTCATGAAATCGTCTCGTCAAAAATCCTCTTGTCTCTGTTTGATTCATTCGAGGTCTATGAACTTTGCCGTTCATACGATTTATGAAAGAATGACCATCATTGAATATCAAGAATCTTATTTTGATCCATTATTAAACAAACTGCAACAGGAAATGCTCTGAAGAAAGAGTTAATTAGTCGATTAGTTACAAACCATCGCCAGAATTTCACAGCTCTCCCAAGATATCGCTCAATATCGCTCAGGTCATACATTATATCCTCAGGTAGAAATGTTTTCTTTTTCCTCATGTGAAGTTCAACTCGCTCGGTTCGGAAGTTTGTCATCATCCATCAGTGGACCATCACAGTAGCCAACGTCTACCGACCTCCTGGTCCAGTCGGTGAATTCTACAACGACCTTGCGAATCTAATATCGTCCATCTACATTGAAGCTGGTGAAAGACTGCTGTTATGTGGTGATCTGAACTGTCCTGGGTTCGATGGTCATATCAGCGAAGACCTAGCAGATGTCTTCACCATCTACGGCCTCCGTCAATCCATCATTGTACCGACTCGTGGCGATAACCTTCTGGATGTCCTCGTTTCTGACGATAGAACAACGGTTTACGATGTACAGGTCAGTGACGCTGGTCTCGTGTCTGATCATAAGATGTTTCTGTGCAAAGTAAAAACCTCCTTCGACCGTCAACCAGCGCAGCACATTTTTCGAAACATTAAAGCTGTTGATCCTGTTCAGTTCAGCCAGCTGCTCGCCGACTCTGATCTCTTCACTGCACCTGCTAGCAATGCGGATGAGTTTGCTGAACAGCTGAAGAAAACTGTAACTCAGACATTAGATAAAGTCGCTCCGATTAACAACAGTACAGTAAACTGTCTTCGGCGACCTTCAACTAATCACAAGATGGCTTTCTACCGAGGCAATAAAGGCAAAGAGAGAACGTCGTCGGTTAGAACGGAAATGGAAAAAACTTGGGCTCGAAGAGGACAGACAACGTTATCGTCGCCACTTCTTCTTCTTCTATCTTCTCTTCCGTCATCGATATGACGATGAGGCCTGTATGAATTTCCTCCAAACTTCTCTGCTTCTGATGATTTCTCCGATCTCGACCAAGCTGGTGCCCTTCTCTCTCAGATCTTCTTTGATGTTGTCCATCCAGGTCTTCCTCTGCCTCCCTCTGCTTCTTTCTCCTTCTACATGCCAATGCAGTGCAGCGTTTGGTAGTCTTTGCTCCGTCATTCTTCTCACATGACCGAACCATCTGAGTCTTCTCTTCTTGATTTTGTCTATTATTGTTTCATCGACTCCTAGTTCTTCTCTTGTTATTTCATTTCTGATCTTCTCTCTCCTGCTTCTACCTATGATTCTCCTGAGCCAGCTCATCTCTGCTACCAACAGTCTCCGTTCGTCTTCTTTCCGTAAACACCAGCACTCTGATCCGTATACATGTAGTAATACTGGTTCTACTAAGGTATGATAGAGCTTCATCTTAATTTTGATGGATATGTTACTTGCTTTCCACATTTTCCACAGTTTTCCGAATGCCGTACATGCCAGTCCAATTCTTCGTTTGATATCTTCTTCGCACCTTCCGTCTTCTGTTATCAGGCCTCCTAGATAGACGAATCTGGTAACTTGTTCTAATATTCCGTTCTCTGTTCTTATCTGTAAATCCTCATGACGTTTTCCAATGACCATTGTTTTTGTTTTTTCGACATTGATTTTGAGACCCATTCTCCTACTGCTTTTATCTACCCTGCTTGTTATATCTTGTAGTTTCCCTTGTGTATCAGCTATCAAATCTATGTCGTCTGCAAAACGGAGGTTATTTAATGGACGTCCATTTAGGTTTATCCCATGTTCTTCCTCTTTCTTAGCAAGCCTCATTACTATTTCCAGTATCATATTGAACAGGTCCGATGACATGCCACATCCTTGTCTTACTCCTACTTTTATCATAAACCATTCCGTTAGTTCCCCTTCCACTCTCACTGCGCTTTCTGATTTGCTGTATATGTCTTCTATCAACACTACCAACTCTTCCGGTACTCCACAGTGTCTCAGTACTTTCCAAAGCCCCTCTTGCCACACACTGTCGAACGCCTGTTTGTAGTCAATGAAGTTGTTGTACAGCATCCTGTTCATTTCAACATACTTTTCTGATAGTTGCCTAATTACAAATATCTGGTCCATTTTTCCCCGTTCTTTTCTGAATCCCGCTTGTTCCTGGCTCATCGCTTCTTCTGCATACTTCTTCAATCTTCTCTGTAATACTCCAGTGTAGACCTTTCCTGGTATGCTCAGTAAACTGATTGCCCTGTAGTTGCTGCATTCTGTCCTGTCTCCTTTTTTGTATAATGGTACTATTATGGCTTTGCACCAGTCCTTGGGGCATTCTTTGTCATAGTAGATTTTATTGCACAGTTTATGCAGCATCTCCACTGAACAATTCCCTCCTGCTTGGATCATTTCTGCTGTGATGTTATCCTCTCCTGGCGCTTTTTTCCTTTTTAGGTTCTTAACCGTTATTTCTACTTCCTTCTCCAGTATGTCTAGCATTTGTTCTTGGCTGTTGTTTTCTGGTAGTTCTTCAAGCACAGTTCTGTCCACCGGGTTCCCACTGTTGTAGAGCTCCTCATAGTGTTGCTTCCATCGTTGCTTGATTTCTGTTCTGTCTTCCAGTAATTTTCCTTCTTTGCTCTTCACTGTGGCTAACTTTACACTAACTGTTCCGCATATTTCCCTTGCCACCTGAAAGAGCTTCCCTGTGTTTAATGCTCCTGGTGTGCTCTCTATTTCTTGACATTTTTCAACCGTCGCCACTGCCGTTCAACAAATAAGCTAATAAACGATTCACGAACTTCTTACTTCCACAGCCTACTCGAAAATCCTGAAATTCCGATGGGCGGTTGGCGCATCGCCCAACGACTTCTGCATTCAAAAGAAACTTCCAGCTGCCAACGCTCAGACTCTGAGAATAAGTCTTTTTGCTCTAGCTTTGCTACATATTTTGTTAACTAGATTGATGACCTTAAATGTAAAATTACTAGATGCGCTGCCAATTTAGTATGGAATGATCTACTGCTTGATTCTGACTTCTCTGAATCTACCTTTAATGACCTTCATCCTGTTACCTACTTGGAAGTATATAATCTTCTCAGAAACTTGGTACCTAAATCATCCCCTATGGACTCTACACCTCTTGTTGTTTCTTGCTCTGATGTTTTCTCCCACCTTATTGCACACCAGGCCAACTTGTCTTTTGCTGAAGGATGTTTCCCGTCATGCTTTAAGTCTGCTTAAGTTACAAATTTGCTTTAAAAACCTGACCTAGATTCCAATAATCTGTCTAACTTCAGACCCATCTCGAACCTAAATAACATTTCCAAAATACTTGAACGTCTCTTTCTTACTCGCATCAAGAAGCACATCACTTCCTCTCCCAACTTCAGTCCTTTTCAGTCAGCTTATCGTGAAGGCTATTCCACTTAGACTGCCCTTACATCCACGCTGGACAACATCTTTTCGTCTATTGGCATTGGAAAAGACTGCCTTTCTGTCTGTCTTGACCTAAGTGCAGCTTTCGATACCGTAAACCATCAATTACTTCTTTCTAGACTCACGAACAGCTTCGGTGTCTCTGGTACTGCTTTAAACTGGTTAGCGTCTTATCTTGGTGACAGGAATCAGCAGGTGGGCATCGGTACCGCTCGGTCTGAACCCACTGTTTGCACTGCTGGAGTTCCACAGGGATCTGTCCTTGGTCCTCTATTATTCACAGTCTTTACCTTCCCAATTAATCGCATAGCTAATCGTTTTGGTGTCCAATTACAGCAGTATGCGGACGACACTCAGCTCCATGTTGCTCTGTCACACACTGATCAGTCCGGTAAACTTAAACTCGAGGAGTGCCGTTCATCTTTATATGCCTAGTTCTGTTTTAACGGTTTGGCTATAAACCCAAACAAGTCTGAGGCAATTTTGTTCGGGTCACGACAACGCCTGCGTTCTTTCCCTTCACTTTCCAGCATCTACCTCGCAGGCTTCGCAGTACCATTATCAGATTCTGGTAAAACTCTTGGGGTTACCCTGGACAGTATGCTTACTTTTCGGATGCATGTAGGCTAACTAACCTTTGTAGATCTTGCTTTTATCACCTCAGGACAATACGCCACATTAGGTTGGCTCTGACTGAGGATATGTCGAAGACTTTAGCTTGCTCCCTTGTCTCCTCTCGCCTTGATTACGCTAATGCAGCGGTTCCCAACCCGTGGCCCGCGGGCCAAAAGTGGCCCGCCAGGCCTCAGAAAATGGCCCGCCAGGCGTCAGAAAATGACCCTCATCTCTCAAAGAATTATCAAAAATATATGAAAAGTATAAATAAAAATTACAATTTGGACAGGATAGAACACATTATTATTTTCTATTACAAATTATTTTATTTTAACGTCGATAAATAACATCAAACATTATATTTTGAATCAATTAGAACAATTTTTATGCTTTTAGTTAATACAATTTTAACCTTGTGGCCCCCTAATGTCCTTCAACTAAGAAAAAGTGGCCCTCGTGTCCTCCAACGAAGAAAAAGTGGCCCTCAAGTCAAAAAAGGTTGGGAACCACTGAGCTACATAGGCTGCAACGCATCCAAAATTCCTTAGCTCGGGTTGTGCTGCGTGTCCCACTTCGATCAAGTTCTTCTGTTTTGCTTCATCAGCTGCATTGGCTTCCTGTTTAGTTCAGGATTAAATTTAAATAGGTCTGTTTAACCTACAAATCCCTCTCTACCGGGACACCTCCCTACCTTCAGTCACTGCTTACTCCCTACATTCCTCCTCGTTGCCTGCGATCATCTAACATGGGTCTTTTAGCTGAGCCTCGATGCAGAACTGTTATGGGCTCGCGTGCATTCCATGCCTCTGCTCCCAAAGAATGGAATCTACTTCCACTCTCTCTTCGTTGCTCAAATTCACTCCCTATCTTCAAAAGCGGCTCAAAACTCACTATTTCTCTTTTGCTTTCAGGCACATGGACCTTTAACTGCATCTTCCTCTGGCGGCTGACTATCCGCGCCTCAGATTCACACTTAGGTGTGACCTTCCGCGCGTAATAAATTTATGTAATAATAATAATAATATTATAACCGTTGCGGGACAATTTATCAACTTTTGTTTAGATAACATGAAATGTGTCAAATGGGTTGACCTCTAAATATCATTTTTTTTTAATTTAAAATTATTATAATCATGATAATTATGTATCCCACTTTTTACCACTAACTTCTTGTTGGTACAGGCAATTAGGCAAAATGTAGCTGCACAAAATCTCTTTCCCAACTACACACTTTGTGTCCAGCTGCACGTTAAAATAAGCCCTGGCGAAAGTGTCTTGTTAGTTAAACAACTTGGTGCAAATACCAAGAAACTTACACCAACTTAGTTTAGAATTATATTTATATTAGTGTATCCAGATTAACGGCAATATTATTCCTTGTAGTTACCTAAGACGGTCAAGTTCAACTGATTCAACACTGCCTTTGTTATTATAGTTGGGGTGCACTGGTATGTTCCAGCGTGATCCAAGTCAACAGAGTCGATGATGAGATTATGTTGTCCGCTTATCCTTTTATCAATCTTGTACCTTGATCTCATCGAAGTAACTATGTCTATACCCAGATAAATTGTTGTCTCTATCGATGTATCCCATGCAGTGAACGACCATGCTGCCGAAACGCTTCCATTTACACTGCACTTCATCTCTACTCTTTCACCGATTACTGCGACTGAACTGCTCCGAACAGTCAACGACGACATGACTGAAGCAATGATTGACGAGACAACTGAATGAAACAGAAATATTCACCAACAGATCCATTAATTTTAGTAACCATAAAATTAATTGAGTGCTTATGAAATCGTAATAATTATGCAATGAAACAGTTTCTACATGTAGATCGTCGACTTTTTCTTCTGAACAAGTCCAAACCATCATCAGTTTTTGAGAATTCAAGTCTTTGTTTTTTAAACTTGATTGTTGGAAGGGTTATGTAACTACCAAGAGACCCATGCTTCTTTCCCTCTGTCATCGGATGTCCCTTGATTTCTCTCTTCCGGATAAGGCAATCGCAGCTTCACCTCTAGATTCTAATTCAAAACGCGTGGTAACAAATTCTGTAGGCCTATTATAATCACATAACAATTTACCATATTAATCGGATTACAATTACATTGTAGTTATGACTAGGAGTGTCATAATCTGAAGCATTTATTTTATATATAATAGCACTTTCAAAAGTTATATCCTAATTAGTTATATGTAGGGCCTTGTAGGCCTAACAAGCTGCGTTTGCGTGAAGTTTGGAATCAGCTGAAATCGATTGATTGGTTATTTGAATAGATATTGGGAAGGCGGTAGGCTAGGTCTACATCCCGAAATACTAATTCATCACTTCTTCTCGGGTGGAAGGTGTGCAATTGGAATAGCGCAGGCCTAATTCAGCGCGTCTTCTGGTCAACGATTGCGGATCTTGGCTCGAAATTGGCAGATAAGCAGAGTTGAA
The DNA here is from genome assembly GCA_949752735.1 of Lumbricus terrestris. Taxonomy (NCBI): domain Eukaryota; kingdom Metazoa; phylum Annelida; class Clitellata; order Crassiclitellata; family Lumbricidae; genus Lumbricus; species Lumbricus terrestris. Next base: position 5,376,930 of record OX457037.1, read on the forward strand.
GCTCAAATATTTTCAACAGCGTTGTTGCTACTTTTCCACATCATGACATCAAAGGCCTAATATCAAGTCTACTTACATAGGCATACGACCAGAACAGAAACCATTCTACCAAATTCGACGTCATGAGTTGGTAGCCTACGTGCAAGGCATCAGATTCTGCACAAGTAGGTCATGAAGTTCGTTTCTCTGAACAGCTTTGAAAAGCACCTTGTCAGCCTTTGCGCTAAAGTTTCTGCTGTAAGTGTATCAGAATGCACTGTAGCCGGTTCGTCTAAGTTTGTTCATGAGGCCTTCAAGGTGGGTTTTGTCCAATCCACTAGCAAGAACCCACCATGCAGGAGGGGAATACATTTTTTTTAAATAGTAGATCTAGCGATAGTTGGAGCTCCTGCGTGAAGGCCCCGTGAGCCTTGAGGATTCTGATGGCATAGAATGGGGCAGTACCAGAGCAGATAATCTTACGGATGTGGTCTGTAATTGTTAACTTCTCTCCAATAAGAAATCACAATGCCTTGATGTATTTTGTACGAGCAACTCCTGACTGGATGGGCGGGTTGAGACTGAGCACTTGCTGCGTCTGATATAGCAATTTCGCGCGTTTTATCAGAATTGATCCGCCAATTCTTTCCTATAGACCAGTTGGCGATGTGTTGAAGTTCATCCGTCGCAGTAGATAGTGATTAGAGCCGATAAAAAGATAAGAATTGTTCGCATCTTTGGAGAGACGGTTCTGAGAATGGCGAGGGTGGATGTTAGATGTACCTACTATAAAATTTGCGTGTCCTTTAACAGATCCCTGGATGACGCTGGCGTTGATGGTCATAGAAGCAGATGTAACACCTTTGAAGCGAGTTGCGTGTTTCCTGCCATGTAGATAGTTGACGAGCCAGTTATATATACAATCAGGAATGTTCAAAGTTGCTAGTAAACTTGTTATTGCAGAGTGTTTGATAGAATCAAGTGCTTTGGAGTAGTCCATCGATATTATTTCAACTTGTTCGTTACTCTTGAGCAAAGCTCGAGGGTACGTACCATACGTATTCTATTTTGTGAAAGGTACGTACGTATTTTCACGTAGGGGTAAGTGGTGCAAAAGTGGCAGGGTATGGTAAGAGTGGCATCCCCACTTCCGAAGTATGTACTTATTTTCTGAAACCTTTACCTAGTGCGAACATAGACTACCATTAAGTGTTATGTTTTCATAAGGCGAGAGTTTCCTAAAGTTGAATGGTAAAAATTTTATATCATTTTTTCAATTTTTCGCGTTTTTTGCAACTTTCGTGATTATCACAAATATGTTGCTCACTTTCAGTATTAAGATCGCACTTGTTAAAGTTCTATTTTGTATTATGCAGGCAGGTGTGTTCTTTTAAATGTTAAAAGTTTTAAGAAATTAGGCAACGCAAATATGTTGATAGACACTCGCAATGATGAGCACCCAAATCGGGGCAAAAGTAGCATTGTATGCCACTCTTGCCCCCGTTTTACCTGCCACTATTGCCCCATCACTGACACTTTTGCCCCAGTGGTATGGCAGTTTTGCCCCAGCAGTCTGCCAGTTCTACCCCAGCGGTATGCCAGTTTTGCCCACAGGTATCCTACCGGTATATTAGTTTATTAATTGGTTGGCACTTTGGCGTTGTACATAATGTACTAGGTAGTACAGCGTTATATAGCGAGAAAGTCACACTGACGAAGTATTGTGCCATGCCATGAAAATGGTTTCTAGTGGAGATTTTTCGAAATGCCAGGCAATGATAAAGCATGGAATTTCAAGCTATTGACCTAAGCCATTGGAATCCTGGCTTTGTGCATGCCTTTATGCCTATTGACGTTTCAATAAAGCGTTGGAGCATGTCTGTGACTTGGAGATCTGCTAGACCAGTGCAGGATGAAGTGAAGAAGGCAACCAACGTTAGGTTGGAATCGGCCAATAACACAGAACGATCAGACAAACAAAAAGTGAAGAAACTTCAACAGGATATTCATTCATTAAATGCATTTGCATAGCGCCTCTTCGAGGAGACTACTCAGAGGCGCTCCCAACCTCAGCGCGGCCAAATAAAACTGTCTTAAGATGAGAGAGGAAAGCCTAAGAATGACTTTTAGAAAGAGAGCAGAGTGTCAGAGGAAGGCCATTCCAGGTTGATGCATATAGTGGAAGTAGGCCACGAGCAAAGGGGGAACGAGAACAGACTTTTCAATTGAACGATAGAGCGGAAATAGCGAGCACTAAGAGTAGAGTTACAGAGCTCTCAAAGGTAGGAAGAAGCAAGGCATAATATTTATAGCAGGCAGTGCCAGACTAGGGTAGAGATACTATTCTCTATTTGCTGCTTGACAGGAACTATAGTTGAGAACGTCAAGCATATAGCTGGAGATAATGGCTGAATTTGGGTATCTGGGGCCAATTTGGCGGGTTGCAGAGAGCAGGACGCGATCAAGGCAACACAGACAGGCACTCTTCCGTGCTCAACCATGCAGCGTGCTGCCTTAGGCAAGCATAGAAAGAGCAACAGTAGTCAAGTCTGATGGCAACGAAAGAATGGACACGGGTTGCAGCAGCAGTATGGTAGGATTAAGCGAGCGAGCAACAGTGCGTAGTTGACGCAGTTGATAATAACAGACACGTCTGAGCGAGTGAATGTGTGGAGCAAAAGTGAGCTTGGTCCAGAGCGACACCAAAGTCACGGACTTTGGTTGAGAAGACATCATCAGGAAAGGCAGCACCAATATAGCCCATATTATACAGTGGCAACTTTAAAACAGGACACAAAAGTGAAAAGGTTCCAAATGCTTATGATGAAATGAAAACTTGGAACATCATCAGAATTCAAAGAATCAAATCTCAAATCGCCCCGGAAAACCAGAGCTCCGTGCTCAACCAGCGTGCTGTCTTGAGGAACCTGCGAGCACTTACAACTGAGAAGTCAAAACACAAGATAGTGCAATCAATATTAAGGTAGCACCTACCTTTGAAAAAAGCCATAATTTTTATAAGAGTATCAATTGCCCAAATTTTTCTTTGACGAAATTGAGTTGAGATAAGTGATGAGAGAGAAAGAAAAAAACTGTCCCTGTCTGGTCCTTCCAGGAAATGTAAACATGATAGGCTACCAATGGGCTTAGCCCATTTTCACCTATGAGGACATTCAGAACAGTGCTGCCTATGCTCAATGATTGCTCATCTGCGAAGAAATTCAGTAAGAGATACCGATGCTACTCAGCATATCCTCACCTGCGAGAAATTCAGGCAAGCAATGCAGCGTTTAGGAATAAGCGACTTCATGTAAAGGTTTGACGTCTAGTTCTCTTGTTCACAAAAGCCATCGCCAGGTTCTGCCGCCTACTGCTGAAGGAGCGAATATTTAGCAATGCTGCATCAAGGCAAATGCGTGCAAAACAAGTCTATAGAGGAAAACGTGCGTAAGATGGAGCAAAGAGGGGGCTACCTTCTGAGATGGCAGGTACCTGAAAATGGAATGACAATGGAAGCCGAGAAATAAAACATGCATTTAAAACACAGAAAATTAAAAGTCGCAATAGACTTATTTCTTGTGTGCCTTTGTCTTTGTTGTTTACTGACTAGGACTTTGTCTTTTGACTAAATGTCAGAAAATATTTAACATTGTTGTGATTCTTGTGATTCAAGCTTAATACAGAGTGCCAATGCTACATGTAGATTGCTTAGCAAAACCGGTACTTGAGGGATTTCATGGGAGGTATCTTCTCATTACACTATGCATTGCTGTGTGTAATAGTCCGATTTAATATTATGTAAAACATAAATTCCTGCTTATTGTTGTAAAGTAAAATTGTTGAAAACGTAGCCGAAATGTATGTTACTGTCTCTGGGGGTACGAAGGGCATGCCAATCTTGCCCTCAACAAGGGGTAAAAGTGGCATGATATTCATGCCCCACATGGTGGGGCAAGAGTGGCCTTTTGGGTGCCTCCACCTGAAGCCAGATTTTGAAGAAGAAATTGTTTCCAGTAGCAATTTAAGCAATTTTATGGATGCACCGATGATCTACCTACACTACAAAACAAGTTTCATCTAGATATGTTTAATATTGCATGTTTTATTCCACATTTTGTGACTTTATGCCACTCTTGCCCCCACCTCCCCTACCCTATTTTAGGGTACGTAAACAATAATAAAATACGTTAGCCTCGTCATTGCTCATTATAAGAATGTTCGATTTAATTTAAGCAAACAATCACAACGTATACACTATACAAGTATACAGCGTAGTGAATTGCAGCAATGATATATTGCAGGTCCATGTCTATCCAGCATACATCGCACTTAATGCACTAATTAATGTCAGTTAGTCGGCTTAGTTCTGTTGCAGCACTTAAAAGTCCAACTCCAAGAAAAAGGTTGAACAGTTGCATTCAATTAATTATAGCAGAGGAATTTGTTGAATTAAATTTACTGCTACGCCACCGGAAATACCGATTTCAATGACGCATACTGTTGACTGCATATATATATATATACGTACATTAGGGTGTCCCAAAAAATATTTCTAAAGAAATTTTCTATGCAGTCCCCCTAAAAAGTTTCCAAATGGTCCCATAATAACACCTGTAAAATTTTATGACACTGCAAAAATATTTAGGGGTCCCCCAAGCCACCCAAATGTTACCCATGTTGACATAATTTGCGCCTGATGTGTCCAACTTCTAAATGCCTTTAGATCCCAATCCTTGATCCTATTATAACAAATTTAATACCATTGGAAAGCTCTTAAATGGTAGAATTTACAGGTATCTGACTTTATTGGATACAATGGATATTTTGGGCATAGTCTTACGCTCAAAAAATGCAAAAATCGAGAAATATTCGAGATTTTTGGACTTTCAGAGTATCGGCCGGTGTACTCACAACTAATCAGTGTCATAGAAATTTGGGAGTAGTCATTACAAACTCTTGATAATGTAACAAGTCATGGCTTTAACTCCTCCATACCTTCATCTGCTTCATGGTAAGAAATTCTGAGGGGGCTGAGGGATTTAACCTCCTATTTTTTCCTAGGACCACACAGTGAAGTCTTAATTGCACACCCCATGCAGCTACACACAAATCAACGTCTGGCCCGTTATTTTTTCACTATTCTCATACTGATCTGCTTTTTCTACATCACTGCACACATCTCAAATTGTTCTTCAGTTCTACGTTCTGCATTTATACATGTCAGCAAGATTGTCACGATTGCGATTAGAAAACATGTGCCTATGTTTTCCGTTCTTCGTTATTGTTGAACTGAAATTTGCATCAGAGCTGCGTCATGTTCAACACGGTCATTTACACAGACCAAGTTATGAAAAATCACACGTGGTCTTATACTGAAAGATCGAGAAAACTGTCATTAAATGCCGTATAGTTCGGGAAAATCTTTTAGGAAGAGATAACCCCGTTATTCCACATGGACGAGACAATAACTGAAAGAACAGAGAGAATTGCTATCTCTTATATCTTAGGTAGGAAAGAATGATGTTGCATCATTAAATTTTACAGACTTGTCGTCTAGAGCAGCATCGTCAAAATTATAAAGCTTTGGAATAATTCAATGAGAGCAGTGGCTTGGCATGAGAACACCGCCTGACTGTAGATGTCAACCACAAATCTGAGAATTGTTGGAGTTGGATGCCCTGTAATTCACAGTTTTCAACTGTATATGTGATTCGTTTCCATCATAAAGCAATTCGATCTATATTGCCTTACCCATCCAACTCGCTCTGTGATGGGCACCAGGCTTTCGAACTGCTACCGAATTGCTCAATCCAACTATGGATGCCAAGAGCGGAGGAAATTCTTAATGTCAAAATTAGAGGATGGCCACACTGAAGCTGTTCAGTAATGAATCCCTATGTTTTGTTATATGCAGACTCCAGTAGCATTGGTCGAGGGTTTGGTTGACAGTGAACCAGATTAGAGCATTCGTCTTTAAATGGCTTGAAGAGCTTAATAACCCACCATTGATGCACAAACCTTACTAAGGACACAAAGAATGCACCAGGCAACAGGACTTAAAAGATTTATGTGATGTCAACAAGACGTAACGACTGATGGCTGATGTAGAAGGGCGCAAGGCACTGCAAGCTCTATTTAATAATTATTCAAGGCCGTTGTCTCAAAGCATTTGCCAATAATTAATGCATTACACTGCCACGACTTCAAAAGGTCCAAACTGCAACCGCTGATTCCTGTCCTGGTTCAGAGGTCAACTTTGGCACACCAAACTGCTATTACTTCCACCAACTAGAGAAAAAATCAGACTGACAATCTGTTAACCTTATCTATATCCACTCCAGTGATGATTATTGTCATGTAGAGGTAGCAGCCTGCAATCCCAGTGCACGACAGATTTACATCCTTGGTTTGCTCGGGAGCTTAACTATCGTCCTTGTGTTTGAAAAACCTCATTCACAAACACAATAAGGTTTCATGTTTGTAGATTTTAGTATTTCAGAGCAATATAATGGCATTAAGCAATACATAAGCACGCTAGTGGGATCAAAATGTGGACCTCCGAAATTTTCAAGCTGAGAGACGTCGTACGTATAATTTGTGACAAATTACACAAATTGTATGAGCTTTGGGGGACCTCTAAATATTTTTCAAATGTCATGAAATTTGGCAGGTATTATCATAGGACCATAAGGAAACTTTTTGGAGGGACTGCATTTCAAATTTCAAGAAAAATATTTTTCCTGTGCAATCGTGGGACACCCTAACGTACATGTAGACTATGGGTCGCCGAGTAAGCCATAAACAAAATTTTCGTGTATGGTACGTACCATACGCGTATTCTATTTTTTGAAAGGTACGTACGTATTTTAACGTATTCTATTTTAGGGTACGCGTACCCTCGAGCTTTGCTCTTGAGTGGGTCCAAAGCGTGATGTTTAACAGATATCAGTGCAGCAGTGGTCGAACCAGTTGGTACAAAGGCCTATTGGTCATGAAGAGACATCGGTTCAGGCATATCAACAAAGCTAGGATTATATAATTTATAGGTACGTGTGGGCAACCATACGTTCCACTATCCGAAAGCACTGGCAGCACAGACAGCGGGCAGTAGTCAGATGGCAAGGTTGGATTGGTGGTCTTTGCCTTAGGATTATAATGGATTCCTGCCATTTCTTTGGAACAGGGGAGGCTGCAAGAGATTGGTTAATGATAGAAGCGTTGCCTGAAGCTGTAGGTCTGAGAAACCAGGCTGGAAGGCCATCACGCCCCTCTGCTGTATGATTGAGATTGTCAAGGATGTAGAAAAAGCTTTGTTCATTTGTAAAGACCTTGTTGTTTTTAGCGGTGTGTTTCAGTAGAGGTTCAAGGTAATCTGTATCATTGGATGCGTCAGCAAATACTTATTTACTTCGTCTGCACTGGGTGAGTCATGGTCAGGCTGTGAGGATGTTTCTTTTTTAGTAATATGGTTGACTTTCTGCTAAAGTTCTACGGTACCGTATATCTCCGTCATTAGTGCTAGCTTTGCTGAAGAGTGCCGAGCTTTGGATACTATTAGAGCTTCAGCTACCTGCGATTGACCCAGCTTTTTCAAATTTTCCCTTGCGCATCAGCCTGATCTTGGTACGAAGAATAAGGCCTAGGTTTAATGACTGGAGTGATGTACATTTCACCCTGTTTTTCTAGTTGATTGCAAACTTTACCAGTGTAGTCTATACTTGAATATTGAGTAATAACTTGTAGATGAGTCACAAGGCACCCACATTTTCAACCCATAAGCTACCTGGCAGGTCTAGACTTCATATACTGACGAAATGAGCATCGTCCTCTAAAAACAACCAACTGCTCATCGACTGTAGCGTCTTGGTGTTGCATAAAGCGCCGAGTGCCACCGATATAGTCTTTGAATCCATTTTGTCCCAGACGTCATGAATTGGTGCTATAATGTGTTTTTACAGTGCGTGCATTCTTGTCATCAAAGCAATGATTTCAAGAATTTATATAATTATAGCGAGAGAAAACGATTCAATAAGCCGTAATGAGTGTTGTCATTACGTGCAGCAATAATCCAATTGGACCAGCAAGAAATTTCAGCACATTTTGAAAGCCCTGTCTTCCCATAGCATACCAATACGTACATATGCATACAATTGACAATAATAAAACAATATATTCGGAGCTTAAAGTGTGGGAAAATAAGTGCTTGGACGCCTCCTACCTTTCCAAAAGAATTGCCTGGACGCCCCTTACATTTTCAGACTGTGCTGACCAATAAGCGGCAGGACAACGCTCAGATTTTAAAATAAGTGCATGGACGCCGTACATGACCGACATTGACCGTCCAGGCACACTTTAAGCCCTGAATATAGCCTTATAAAACATGACATAAATTGAACCAACGACACTGCAATGTAAAATATCACGATTTAAGTTGTAAAATAGAACTTTGCGCAGTATCCAATTGCATTATTACCATTGGGGTCCATATGGACCCCAACCCCCCTATGTGTATAATTGTCTCATATCTGGCCCCACAAGTCGTGTGGAAATAAATTATTTGCAGGAATTAATAATCGCCATATAAATTATGATGAAAAGTCATAAAATTTCAGTTTCTTAAGTGCATGTCATCACCGATTTTTATTCAATTGAAAACACGCTTGGGGTCTATATGGACCCCAACATACTACGAGGGTTAATGACAGACAGAATCGTATAAGAAACTTCATCAGCGAGGTGTTCGAGCTAAAGGTATGATCCTCCTTCTTTTCGTTCCACTCTTGCTACGTGTCCAATCCACTTTCTGATGTTGGTCTTCAGCTTCTCCTTTCCTGTCCTTTCTCTGATGCTTAAATTATTTTTGTCTTATCTATCTATGAGATGTTTAGTAAATCCGTCTGTCATCTTTGATGTGCCGCCTCTAGTCGCTTTCCATTTGCCACCATCACTGGACACGTCTCAGCCCATACAGAAGTGTGCTCAATAGTCGTCATCATTATCCGTGGGCTAATAACCCGTAGGTGTTCAATGCACACTTTATCGTTCTCTTTCAAAGTCCGCGGTCCTGAGCAGATCTGCTTAAGCTGTAAATGTCTTGATTATACTACTCTTTGATGTCGTCTATCCACTCTCTGTTTGGTCGTCCTCTTCTTCCATTACCATCCATACTTCCCAGCATCACGCTTTTTATCTTTCTGCCATCCTCCATTCTACATTATGACCGAATAGACTGCTTTCCTCCTCATTATATTCTGCATCAAGTCTTCTTTTATATTTAGCCTGCTGCGAACCTCCTTGTTTGTAACCTTCATTGTCCAATTCAGATGTAATATTCTTCTATAACAATACCTTTCAATAGGCCTACTATGGTTTTATAATCGGCTGACTAGATACATTGCTCTTCCATTCTTCTCCAGTCTTCCAAATGCCGCATTTGCATTTCCAATACGAATCTTTACCTCTTTATGACACTTGCTGTCAGTGTACTACCAAGGTAACAGAAGTTGTCCACTACACGTATAATTATCTACGTGTCTATCTGCAATCCTCCATCCACTTCCTCATCTTCCTGATCTTTATTTTCTCTGGACTTATGGCCAGCCCACTCTTGTGCCTCCTCCTCTACACTGCATGTTAGTTCCTGTATTCCCACTGTAACCTGTATTACTATTCACTGGATAGTTTCAACTATTATAGAGCAAATAAGTTACCGAATCCCTTTTCAGCAACTTTCATTCACAAACTTTCCTTTATGCATGACTGTCTCATAAATTCCGATATCCAATCGTTGTTTGCTATGACTGTTCAATTGCCGCATTTGCTACTGAAATTGTTTCACTGGGACCACTATATAAATTCAACAATTGCTATGAAGTAAATAAAAAAATGTAGTGTATTTTTCTGACTTGAAAGTGCTTACAAAACCATATCGGACAAGCATGATTGCGTCTTTCAAATTCATGTAATTTTTACAATAGATTGATCTCTGGACACCTGTATTAATATTTACTGCGTAGTTTCAAATATAAAGTAAATAAGTCATTTTCCAATAGTTACTATAGGTCTAAAGGTAGGCCTGAAGTGTAGGCCTATAATGCGGTTAGTGATAGTTTACAGTGAATCATTGACATGCAAAACATGATTTTACCTAGGCTCTTCCTGCAGTAGACCTCCAAATCCTTTACACCGTCCGAAATCCATTGTCTGAGCCAGATCCAGGCCGCTTTTGAATTGATGCCAGGGGAGATCGCCCGTCTTTCTTCCACGGCAGGCACCCAAGCGGAATCGTCAAAACCAAGTTCCTCCCAACCGACTTGACTGACGTTTGAGCATTTCCAAGTTGAATTGGTCAGAACAAACCCATCATCGGTTGAAGCCAGAATGCCCGCATCTGCATTCCTATTTATTCCACGAATCGCTATTAATCGTGTAGTACAAGGAAGTCCGATGACATCCAGTTTATTATAGAAATCGGCATTTGGAAGAGCAGTTATTTCGGCGCCATCGTAGTAGAGCTTCATGTTGTTATCGACCGTAGCGGTCAAATAACGTTTGGGACAGGAGCGGTCAGAAACCGCTGTCACTGTTTCCAATTCAGAGAGAAAAAGGAAAACTGAATGGAAGAAAATATCGCCTTATTAAGCTTACATCGAACGCAAAATATTCAACACAATTAATGAATGAAAAAAGTGCAAATAACTTTACTTCTTTTTCAATTCGATTGTTTGATTTCAGTTCTAGGGGACTAAAACATAACTTGCTACGAGGCGCCGAAAGGGAGGTAGGGTTTGTGGTATCATTTCAGTCTCGATAAATAAGTTTTATTCATTATTACAATAACATTTACCTTGCGTATGAAGCTTAGCAACTCAGCATAGCATCCTATGCATGGCGCCCGCACATAGGGGCAAGGGGGGGGGCACTTGCCCCCACTGGAAAATTGGCAACTATGTTTTTAACTACTACTTTTGGGTTTTTAACAAATTTCTTTGCATTAATGCACCAATGATACAAATTATACAGACAGTGAAAGTCAGAAATCTACGTTTAGAGATCTCTATGGTAATAAAAATGCTGCTATAACTTTCTGCCTTGCATGTTCAAGCTCTTTCTAAAAACTGTAACAATGACCATTGGCTTTCAACCCTTCAGCGGGCGTCCATGCAAACAGCAGGCCTGTCGATTATGGCCTACTTGAGTGGAGTCCAGCTGTAGACTGTAGTGCAAATAATCACAGCTGTAAAAATAGGTCTACTAATGTAAAAATTTGAAATTTCTCAAAGTAGGCTACACTAAAATTACATCAGGGAGATCTGCTTATTCACTAGCATTGTAATTATATAAACCAAGTCTGCTATAAGCCAGACTCCATTTTGTCCACTTTACAAGCTGCCAGTACAGAATCCAGGGAGGTCAAATTGGAAATAAACTTGGATAAGGGTTCTGGTTATCACGCCACAGGATTTACACCGAAAACTGACAAAGAGATCTGTCCAAAAGAATTGATACCCATGCTTATCTGATCCTCGGATCCTCCACCTTCCTAAACGACACCCACATTAACAGTTACTCTGGCCCTCTGGCTACCAGACTCGAACCTCTTTCTGACTACTCTTTGGAATATAGGCTTCTAACTCGATGCAGCACATGTGAAAAAGCTGGAGCCCTGCGATTGGCTTCTGAGTGGCGCTTTATAAGCAGCTAGAGAAGCACTTGCCCCTTGAAAGCTGACACCTATTTTTCGTTCATTTATTCATTCGTTCATTCTATGGACTTGTATAGCGTACCTTTAGGAAACTACTTTTTAACATCTACTTTTTGATTTTTAACAAATATTTAAGGAAACTATTCTACTAAAAATTATACAAAAAATGAAACTGAGAAATTTGCGTAAGAAACCTCTTTGAAAAATACCCGTATTCTTAATTTCCAGCTTTGCATTTTCAAGCTCTTGCTACTAAAAAATTTTCGAAATTTTTTTGCCCCCCCTGCAAAAATTTCTGCGGGCGCCCATGATCCTATGAGTGTTTTTACAATAAGATTTATGATCATTTTGCTGTCTGCGGTATTTAAAGTACTCTTAAGTAGGGCATAGTGATCAGAAAAGATTATGTTTGGCATATATTAATTAGGTGTTCCAATACATATAATAGTGTCTGGTAAAGAAAGCTTGTTTCTATAATGCTGCTTAACTTTGCCGCCATGGCCCTGAAGTTATTCGAGTATACTGTACTATTGAGCATTGCATTAACACTGCTGAAATTTGACTATTTTCCTATCTGAAGCAGTAATTAGGCTTAAAAATAGGAATATTGGGAACCACATTTTATGGCACAGCATGTGATTTTTCTTGGCAATTCCGACATCCATGAGCCACAAGCAAGGAGTCGTCCATAAAATTGACGTTGATGGCGATCCTCTTTTACTCTCTCGTCACAACTTAAAACAAAAGTCACAGGATATCTAGCAATGGACCGCCCCAATCCGTCACAGATTCATTCATTCATTCATTTAGAGCATTTATATAGCGTCCCTTCAAGAAACTACTCAGAGGCACTCCTAGTCCAACCACGAAAAAGAAAAAAGACTTGAGAGACTTGTAGAAACCAGCCGGATGGACAACAAGTAGAGGGCGAAACGTAACCGGAAGGTCGTTCCAGATATTAGGCCCCACGACCGATAAAGCACGGCGCTGCTTAATAGCCAAGCGAGCCTGCGGGACCAGAAGCTCGCCCCTAGCCGAAGAGCGAAGTACACGACGCGCTGCAACGTCAGAGACTGGACAGCAAAGATCACGCAAGTATGACGGAGCACAGTCACAGCTACACGCTAAAGGGGTTAACCAGTTGGTGACCCAGTTCAGTAGACACCCTTCTATTCCGCATGCCTGCAACTTCTTTGCTAATCGTTTGTGTGGTACCTTGTCAAATGCCTTTGCGAAGTCCAGATAGATCAGATCCACCGAGTTGTCTTTGTCCAGATTGTCGTAAACCTCCTCGAAGAAATCTAACAGATTTGTTAGGCAGGATCTTCCCTTCATAAACCCGTGCTGGCTGTTGTTGATAAGTCCATTCTCATTCAGGTGTTCAACCATAGTCCTTTTTGCAATTTGTTCCAAAATTTGTTCCGGGGTCATCTGAAGGTTATGAGGTCATGGTCAAGGTCATTTTGCCGCATCAATTATGTCGATTATAACTTGAATGAATGCAGCGTAGAAACAGGTGTTATAGCTTTAATTGGACTCGCTGTATGTGGCTTCTGATCCCACTGCTTGTAGGAGGGAGTGCATCAATTCCGAATGCGTATGTGATATAGTTGTCTAATCTCATCTGCTCGAACGTTTCACAGGTTGTAGTTGACCTTGGCTCTGCCCAGACACGCAACAAGTACTTCTCTACTAATGCTGCATCTTGCTCTAACAGCGAGTCTGTCTCTCCAAAGTTTGTTAGATACTGCAGTGTACTGGGTTGCACACAGTAGCTGCGTGTCTGGATCCCGTGCACCTTGGACGTAGCCCTGCAGGTCAACAGCATAAGATTGGATATGAACAGCCATAGCTGTCAGCATGGAACCCGGATCGGGGGTGTAGATTATTCTAAGGGACCCACGAGGATCTAGTCGACATGCCCGATACCTGGATAGGCGCTACAGACAAGCCAAATCAGCTGCCGAGCAATCAGCGTGTATAAGTCCGATAAATGCACTGTCAGTACAAGGAAAAGAAGCGACGCTACTGGAAGTTCAAGGATTATCCAGCACTAGAGAAACCCAGGAACCTCGACTGCATTTAACGATACAGTCCATGAAGCAACGGCTAGTAGTCCACCACCAACCCTTTTACCTACAACTTTCAGTCTATCCTACTCGGTCACAATTTTGAGAAGGTTTGTTGCTGCACAGCATATGCATTGTCTTGAAAAATAGACTTCATTGGCTTGCTTCTTTTCTGCAGGACCGATCCTCCATGGTAGCTAGATCCTCGTGGGTCTCTTAGTATAATCTACACTGCCGATCCGGATTCCATGCTGACAGCTATGGCTTTCCATATCCAATCTTATGCTGTTGACCTGCAGGGCTACGTCCAAGGTGCACGGGATCCAGACACGCAGCTACTGTGTGCAACCCAGTACACTGCAGTATCTAACAAACTTTGGAGAGACAGACTCGCTTTTAAAGCAAGGTGCAGCATTAGTAGAGAAGTACTTGTTGCGTGTCTGGGCAGAGCCAAGGTCAACTACAACCTGTGAAACGTTCGAGCAGATGAGATTAGACAACTATATCACATACACGTTCGGAATTGATGCACTCCCTCCTACAAGCAGTGGGATTAGAAGCCACATACAGCGAGTCCAATTAAAGCTATAACACCTGTTTCTATGCTGCATTCATTCAAGTTATAATCGACATAATTGATGCGGCAAAATGACCTTGACCATGACCTCATAACCTTCAGATGACCCCGGATGACAAAAAATGTCAGAAATGAATTCTACATGCCCGATTCAGGGACATTAGAGGTATTACACGTCATGTATATACTGTAATAAATGAAAAATATGAAACTCAGAGACCCTGACCTTGACCATTATGACCTTAAGATGACCCCCTGATGACAAAGGCAATATCAGAAATGAATTCTACATACCCGAATCAGTAACATTAGAGGTATTACACGTGCATAAGCTGTAATAAATGAAAAATATGAAACGCGGTGTCCTTGACCTTGACCTCTATAACCTTAAGATGACCTCTGATGACAAAAACAATATCAGAAATGAATTCAGCATCTATGAATTAGTACAATTAGAGGCATTACACGTTCATATGCTGAAAGAAATGGAAAATGAAAGAAAAAGATGACAAAATGACCTTGACCATGACCTTGCGACCTCAAGATGACCCTTGACGACAAAACAAATATCAGAAATGAATTCTACACACCTGAATCAGTTCCATTAGAGGTATTACACGTGCATATTCTGCAAGAAATAAAGAAGATGAATTTTCCAATATGGCCGACGGCGACCATATTGGATTTGTCAATTACGTCATTCGTGGCGTCATGACAGACAAGCACCTCGGTGATTTTTCCTGTGAGAAACTCCCCCAACACCATTTTGCAAACGGGTCCTCATGGCACATAATGGACTACAGGGTTTTAAGTGGGGGGAATGCGTGAGAACGGCGTTCCCACTGCTCTCGAAATTCTTTCCTTGCGTTCCTACTGCTCATCATGATGGAACTCTAAAACACATGCATTTCAATAAAATTCTTCATCAGCGTTCCCACTGCTCACACTCAGCGTTCCCATTGCTCACCCAAACCACTTTAAGCACTGCCGATGACGTCATTGGAGCGTGACTAATGGCTTTTTAATTGGTTTTTAATTGCTGATTTAGAACCGGCAGTCACCCTACTACTGAAAGACCTTGAGAACTTTGAGAAGGCCTAATTAATTTTATTGGAACTAACTGCATCAAAGTGAGATGCGGTGTTTCAGCTTTTCTGGGATTGCTTAAGTAAGCATCATTAATTTTTTTTACACAAACTAAAAATGCTTGACCCTGCTACGATACGATAAAAGAAACATAATATTCTGGACATGCTATGAAAACAGGCGGGTCGTCTATTTTAGTTGTAAGAGCCATTAGGCCAAATATTATTAGGCTACCGTTGGGTTAAATTTCTTGGCATTTGGTTGTCTTATGACAGGATATTTCCGACTACATCATTTAGTCAGCTATGTATAGCGGTGTAGAGCTATTATAACAGCCAGCATTTTCGGATCAGTACCAACGATGATGGTTTTCTATATTTGACAGACTTAGGCTACTACTCGAACTTATTTTACTCGTTCACCCAACGTATCAAAGTTATGATGGTAGCTTGTTACTTTAGAGCTGAAATAATTCTCCTTAACAAATTAACAGGGTATAATAAGTTTGATTGACTGCGATCCATAGGCGGAGACTTGGTCTAGAAGTTGGGTGGGACGAATGAGCGACCGGCCGAAGGACAGTCGTCGAGGCGCGACATTTTGAGCTTAGGCCTAGTCGCCGACCGACGACATTTTCCGTTTTCATCGACGAAATTTTCTGATTTTAATAGTCATTTGGTTGAAATTTTCTGAAAAGCATACAATTTTTCCCTGCCAAAATAGCTGATGATCTTTTTTAAGTCATCGCGTCATTTGCTCGAAAATTTCTTTTTACAACATTATAACGTCTCCAAGTCTAAGCTTATTCATCAAAATTAATGTGCATGTCCTAACCCTAACGCTTAACGATTGGCGGGAGGGCAAATGCATAGACATTGAGGGGTACCGTCCCCTGTCACCCTAAGTCTCCGCCCATGCTGCGATCATGCGATCATGCGATGTGACATATCCTAGAATGTCATTCCCGAAGTGAAATTGTCTGAAATTGCAAATTTATTTTGATAACATCTGTTCCTCAGGTCAGCCCAAATTTTGGCCCCGGGGGGTACAGATAAATGTTATCCATTGCCCTCGGCACTACCGATCAAAATCAAACAGTTCTACGAACCGGTAAGAAGTGCTGCATTATCTGTCCGCATACGGTCGATCGTAAGACAAATGCGTTGTGCAGTGAGTGTTGCAACCCATGTTGCTAGAAGCACAACAGTACTGTTACACGTCTGCGTACTTTATCGAGGACGTAAGTAGGGGCTTTCAGTTGCGTTATTAGTGTAAGCTTACTCATACTCATTCCACGGTCTATACTCACTTTTCTTTTCCTCGTTTGTAACGTTACCTGTACGTCCATTAACGAGTATTTCATTTCCTAAGACACGATACGAAGTCTTCGAACTGGTCTTCCCGGTCTGTTACAATATTATTTCTCATCCAGACAGTTTCTAAACGCAATGTCTCCGATAGATATCCGCTACAGTACTGTGCAGGAATAACTATGATAGAGATATAATTTCACTGTAAAACGCTCATGCATGCAAGAAATTTTAGAAAGCTGGCTCAAGCGATTCAATAACACAGGTCGACAGTGATTTTGCTTCCTGATCACTTTTAGGTGTTTCTTATGCAGGTTTTGTTGCTGATCACGAAAATCAGCTTGAAATTGTCCCATTACGTAGCGTTTTTGAGAAATCTTCAAATTTTATACTTATTTCCATGTTTTTCAGCTCCAACGTTATAATAAGCCTCGTGTAACTGAGATAGCCTATGTCCAGGTCTGCACTTGGAACAGTTTACATGATGTTTGACGTGTAGGCTATAATAAATAAACTTGGGTCTGCATATGCTTTAATGCTGGTTGGAATCTGCCTGCAAAAGTTCTAAGCCCTATTGAAGTCTTCTTTCCCTTCAGACTAGAATTATTCCCTATGGCGAGGGGTCAGCCACTCGGATCCGTCTCCTCCACTTGTCTCTGCTTCCGGTGTCTTCTTTCTTCAATTTAAGCAGCTTCAGGTCTTGTTGTATCACGTCCTCCCATCTTTTCTTCTTCGTCCCCGACAGAAGAAAAGCCCTATTGAAGTCGCTCCCAGCATACACGTATAATTGTATATCCCACCGAGTAAGTTGACATCAGTCTGTTTGCATTTTGATGTCTAGTTTTGTCTACATGTAAGTAAAATGCATAACAAGTTAGCCAGCTTATTTTTTAGACAAGCTTTAAACTATAATATATTTAAAAAAAGGTTGTTGGCATCCGAAATCTATCGCCTGTGCTGCAAAAGCGTGATAGATGTGCTTTTGCGGTTCTAGGACAAAATGGTAGCGGGAAAAATGGTACGGACAAAACGGTATGTTTAAATGGAAGCTGGATGAGGGTATTTCATTGCTGAAATAGAGGGTGGAAACCCGGTGGATGACTTTTTGTTGCTGAAGTAGAGCTCCAGTAAAGAAAAAATCTTGAGAAAAGGAGGCTGGATTGGCGAGAAAATGCTTGAGAAATGGAGGCTGAATTGATGTCTTTCATTCATGTGTTTCATGATGTATTCAGCTTCAATTTCAGCCATAGGATTCCTTAAATCCACCTCCATTTGTAATGCATCTTTCATTAATCCAGCTTCTATTTCAGCTATTAAAATACCCTGATACAGCTTCTATATCTAAAGCGTTATTTTCATCAATACAGCTTCCGTTTCATATATAAAATATCCATTATCCATGCCGAGCCTTCATACAGCTTCCATTTCACACGCGTCTTTTCATTAATCCAGCTTCTATTTCATATATAAAAATTCACTAATCCTGCTTTCATTTCGTCCATACCATTTTGTCTGTACCATTTTGTCCGGTCACCGTTTCTGCCGCATTTTTGGAGAGTAGGCTATATATACGCTATGGGTGAGTCTCAGAGACACACACCATGACTGGACTTGTCAATAAAGCATATGAGATGTATACTAGTGTGGTCCTTAGCTCCATGTAAAAATATTTATTGGAGAATTTTAAACGAGGCACCCTCCTAACTTATACCTTTAGGCTTTAGGTTAAAAAATATTAACACTGAAAATTTTGGCTGATATTTTTTAGTTTTAGGGGTCGCTACCGGACGTAATATATATCAGTGTAAAGACACAGGCGAAACATGGAATATCGTATATTGTATACTATTACTAGTGTACATGTATGGTTGAATGCACAAATTGAAATAAATTCTGGTGGGAAATGGACCGTGCTGGAGGTGGACTAGTGGCCTGTTGACTGGTTTACTATTTTGGACAAAACGCACACATGGACATAAAAATGTTTTTTCCAGTTAATGTCTCCATTATTGCATCAGTCTTTTGCGACGATAGGTATATATTTCTTCACAACCAATATAGCAGACTCTGCATCTGATCCTCATTATTTGTTTTAAGCTTATTATACTTGTTCATGAGTGCCACTCCACGCTTTGTAGTGTCATTCACAACTTTCACTGAGCTCGCACTGTCCTAATCTAACTTGAAGTTTTCGTCGTTTGACCATGTATATCATCGTCTTGTTGGAGAAAACTTGAAAAATTCCGTGTTTTCCATGACAAAATCTTCCAGTTGCATTGAGCTTATTACAGCAGGTTCCAAGATTCTTTTTTGTAGTGGATGTTCGATCCAAGTTTTGTCCAGAGTATTATCCATTTGGCGCTTGGTATAAATGGAAGCCCCATAGGGCCCATAAATCAAAGAACACAATTTAAGCCACCAATTCCTCTGAAAGATACCAAAGGTCACCCAAACATTTCTTCATTGCAACGTCTGCAACTGCACTATTTATTTCCCTGTATTTTGTCAATGTCCTTAAAGATCTACACTCTACAGGTCAGGGCGAGGAGTATAGATGGTGCATACGGTGATTGAAATCAGACTTTGAGGTATAGCAGGCAGATGTCAGCTATATACCCTTTATTCTCTTCTTGTTGACTTTAATAATTTTATTTCTTGAACTTTCATATCTTTACACTGTAAATGCTCTAGCCGATCAACCTCGCTCTGGGCAGCCCCGCTGAAAAATCATTATGTCCTTACCCTTCGGTGAACTAAAAGAAAACATGACCACTGCCTCCATCTTAATTTAGGCCTATGTGATAGCGACATGCACTTTACAACAAATCCTTGTCCAGCTTCTATTCCAACAGGATGCAGGCACCATTTCTAAGTCCACTGTTCACTGATGTGGTGTCAAAGCACAATCACATAGATTTGATTTGATCAGTAATGCCCCAAGTCACAACCGCTTCATACAATGTAGACACTGGTGATTTTCCTGTCCCGATGATAACTTCTGTAAACCGAGGAGCTGGTCGACATCCACTCTAGAAACGAGGACATGAAGACGGTCTACTATTTCTTTTTTGAAGTCTGCAGATGTCTTCCAACAACTTTCCATCCCAGTGAATTATTAGAGGAACTACGGGTTGGCATTCAGCTATAAAGTTTTCAGAAAGTTTTTGCCAATTCTTTATTCACTGCGCAAGAATTGAAAAGCAATTGAGATTGAACTCTGCGGGATCGTTGCCAAGACTTTGTAGTGCAATAGAAAGTAGGCCTACAAGTGTTGCATTTCTGTTAGGCCTACTCACTTTCGCCGTGGCATTGTCAAGACTTAGGCCTATTGCCAACTTTGTGTTCTTTTTGACAATAACGAAATTATGCAATATACACGAAAAAACCAAAATGAAGCGAAATTACCGCCAAAAGATGCAATGGCTGTGAACGCATTATAGAAAATGTCAATAAAATAAGTAAGTAGGTGGCAATCATAATGTCGGAGATGTTAATAAATATGTGAGTAGTTATCTATCAAATTCTATCACAGCGATTAACATGGTTGGAAAGCATATTAATGGAAATTACGCATTGTGAACCACAAATCCCAAATTAATTCTAACCTTGAACTTTAACCTCTGGTAGCGACCCCTAAATGTCCTCAAATTCTCTCCAAAAATTTTCTCAATTTTTTTCTCATCAATAGAAACCAACTTAGAGGGTGCCCCGTTATAAAATCAAACTTTTTAAAATAAGGACCACCCTAATGTATACTTTGGTTGCAAGTTTGGAGAGAAAGCCAAGGAATGGAATTTGCTGTAGAAGATGTAGTGTAGGTCTTAGAGTTTGGCTCCAGGGTCCTGCTGTTTGCCGTCCCGATGGTCTAACGAGAACAGAAAGATCATGACTGTGACGGACTGATCATTTTGTTTCACTAATGTTTCTGGTTTCTCGGCCCAAAAAAAGGAACTGAATACCCAGACCCTCATTTGACAATGATGCCAGCGCCACACAATGAACGTCTTCATATACCTAAGCCACCAGGGAAATGGAGTTTAGACGCAGGAAGTGAAGATGCTGCATTGATCCAGCCAGGAGCGAGTAGGCCTATAATGCAGCTGCTGGCGGTGATACGGATTTTGAAGTAGGTAGCATAGGCGTAACGTTCTATTGCGATTGTGGTGTTCAATCACCACCACTTTTAAAAGTGGCGGTGACAAGGATTTTTTTGTAGAAACATGAGAGCATTTGGCTGTCTAAAATAATAAAGGGTATTGATGATTTACATCGCAGTGGCGCCAATGCTGATAGCCGAGAGGCTTCCACTGTCTACACTCCACAGCGTGTTCATTGTCCACAGTCATGGCTTAAATCATAAGTTGGGAAGGGAAGGAATTCCCTACCACTTTAAATTTTGGGAGAAAACGTGGAGCAATTCTCTCCCACAAATCGTTTTATGGCTCCGAGGCAGTGCGTGGTATGCCAACAGCCTCACAAAACCTTCTGGAGTCATTAATCAAATTGTCATTATCAAAACAGCATTGAAGAGACCTCCGTACCTTTTACCCCCACCAAAAAAGGTGGCTGAAACGTTAGGGAAGGTCAGCAAGAATTGAATAGGATGAATTGAATAAGATTTTGAGAAAGAGCTGTTTTAAAAAATTTATTAAGTTATCCGTGAGGGGAGAGATCGTGCATGGAGTTTTCCAGCGAGAGAGACGATGGGGTAATTAAAAGAGTGAGAATGGAGAAGGGAGTGAGAGCGTTCACCAGAGTTCATACTAAATTTGCATCTTGGAGAAGGGTACAGCGCAGGGGCTCTCAAACTGTGGGGTACGCCAGGCGCCGGTTAGGGGTAAGCCAACAAATTCCAGAAATATAGCTTTTCTTTGTGATCATGGACTTTGTGTCCATCTTTCTTAGATTAGCAATGATTTTTAGCGTTGGAACATATAACAGCATCATTATTTTATTTCTTTCACAACCTAGTGAGTCTAGGGTAAATACTCCAAATGTGAGCCCCTTAACGAACTTTTGAAATTGTAGGAAACTGATAGAATATAACGAGTTTTTGATAGTTGCAATAGGTAGGTACAATATATGTACACCGTGTCTAAAAAAACTGCATAATTGTTTTTGTCAGAACTTCGTCAAATTTCCACCAATCTTAATAACTTTTGATAGGTAGACGGCAAAGTGGCTGAAATTTCATGCTATATATAAATTTTCCACCTCACCTGACTCATTTCATATAACGCTCAAATTTTATTACTGCAACAAACATATCTGACGACTGAATTAAAGTAAAACATGGCTTACTTAGCAGAGAGTTTTAATAGCTATGACAGATCTGCTTAAAAGTGTTAGAATTGGTGCTCGAAATGTGCCCCGAGTACACGGACACAAGCTCTTAGACGGCGACGCAACTGGCCGATAGCAGCATCAACGATCGACTGGTCAAGGCACGCCCACTCGTCAAGCAGGAGCGTTTTGAGTTCGTCGACGTTGGCTATTCTGGACCGGTAAACCTCCTGCAGCACACTCCATATGCTATAGTCGACTGGGTTAAGATCCAGTGAATTCGGTGGCCACAGTGTTGGAGAGATGAAGTCGGGCGTCTCTCGCTCCCGGAAAAAGTGTCGAGCGCTTGATGCGCCGGGGCGCCATCCTGTTGAAAGACAATAAACTCGACCTGGGATATCCGGCGTATGTCTGTCGGTATCTTCTGAGCAAGAAGGTTGTAGCGATAGCAGGCCTATGCCCCATTCACTTTTACATCCGGCTCGATGCAATGGATTTAGTGCAGCCTAGTTTCGAGACACCGTTATATGAAAAATTGGTACAACTGTGTTTAACAAGGTAGTGCAGTGATGTGAATCAGGTGAGGTGGAAAACTTATATATAGCATAAAATTTCAGTAATTTTGCCATCTACCTACTAAAGGTATTAAGATTGGTGGAAATTTGACGAAGTTCTGACAAAAACAATTATGCACAGTTTTTCGAGACACGGTGTATAATACAACATGAGCGTTATAAATTCAAATAATTGACATTATATTTTAAAAAATAAAAATCACATTTTGAAAAAGGTGCTCACATTGGGGTAGGCTACTATAACCTAATGTGAGCACACACAAATATTTGCACTATCTTGCATTGCAATTATAGCAATGAAGCATAATCTTGAAATGGGTCAATTAATATGCTAAGTTTGGGCTTCAATTTCTCAGTTTAAACCTCCTGTCACTTCTAATATAGTAAAAAATAATGTCCTCAATGTGAGCACGATGCTCACATTGCGGTAATGTTTTATTGCTTCTAGTGTAGTAAAATTGATGGCCATAATGTAAGCACCATAATACTCACAATGCGGTATTCTTTTGGTGCTCACATTTTGGTACAGGCAGTCAGTATGAGAACAAAATTCTTGTAATTAAACGGCACTAGACAAATCTCTCATTATCGTCACTGTTAAAGTGGACATTAAACAGATTTTAACAATACCAGTAGCTATACCATGGCCAAATACGCGACTAAGTTATCGATTATTTCCGAAAAAGGAAAATTAAGTTTATTTGCATTATTTTGTTTCAAATAATTTCCCTCTTGCGAAAAGAGTGCCAACAAGTATTTTAACGTTCCCGGATCGTGCTTATGGTTACTACTATGGATATTCGCAGTGTGGCGCCACAGAATATGATGATTTTGTGAAATATTCGAAGATGCTCACATTTAGACATTGCTCACCGTTGTGGTATTTACCACTATATAGACCAGCGGTTCCCAACCCGTGGCCCGCGGGCCAAAAGTGGCCCGCCTGGCCTACAAAAATGGCCCGCAGCAGCTCAATGAATTAAGAAAAATATATGTAAAAATTGACAATTTGGGCCTGATATAATATATAACTCTATTCTATTACAAATTATTTTATTTGGACTTTAATAAATCGCATCAAAATAGAATGTTTTATGCGATTTATTAAAGTCCAAATAAAATAACATTCTATCTTGATTCAATTTTAACAATTTTATACGCCTTTAGTTAATTAAATTTTAGCCTTGTGGCCCCCTAATGTCTTTCCACTAAGAAAAAGTGGCCATCGTGTTCTCCAACTTAGAAAAAGTGGCCCGACACTCAAAAAAGTTTGGGAACCACTGATATAGACCTAGTGAATGCAACATATTTTTGTTTAGGCATATTATTATAAATTTTGAAACAAATAGTGTTTAAATATGAGTCAGAAATTCTCAGCGTAGGCCTGTGTAGCGATATCCTTGATCCCACCCATACGTTCTTACCCTGCTGTATGTATTGTTGAGTACTAATTACACATGTTAACTTATGAAGATGCCCTAATTAATGATTGGTTTATAATTCGAATGAAAACTATCACATTGTTCTGTTTAATTAATTGACCAGTGCTATGACCAATACTTAGGGGCAAACTATATATTAAATCAGGTGCAAACATTGCGGAATATAGCAACGGCGTCAGCTGATAAAACACGAATAATAAAAGATCGGCTGCTGCGCATGGGCAGAGAAGAGCTGAAGAGGCTAGAGAGACGGATGTTATGGCCGACGCTGGAACTGTTGCAAGTTGTCGGTTATTGTTGTCGGATATTATCGTGTGGTTTCCGTGATATTCGGGACGAACGAAAGACGGAGTAACGAAAGTTTAATGTCCTAAAGTGTGAACAATACAGAAGGTCGAAGAGCGTAACGAAACGATCGAAACAGCGCATTACTTACCGGTAATAAGCGTCTATGCACTGCAGTCTTCAGCGTATATCATGGATCCTCAAGGTTACTTCTCGTGACATTGCGAAGTGACAAATAAACTACTAACGTTACGTCGAACTGTAATCGAAGGTAGCAATAGTTGGTAAATTCGATACGGAACAAGAACTGTTCAAATCGTAGACAGCTACAGCAAAGATGTTCGACATTTGGGAAGAAAAGTACGACAATCGATATCTACGGAGAAATGAAGCTTACAGCCGGGAGATCAGCGACTGGTGAGAAGACGATGAAAGCTGGTCGGTGGTGAGCAACTACAAGAGCAAAAGAATTCAACGCGGGAGGGTAGATATTAAAGTGATATCCCTCAAAATTACTTTAATCAGTACTGGTTTAAGTAAGGCTGTTTAAGAGAGGATTGTATTTAATCTGACATTTTCACAACCCCTTAGAAGAAGGATTTGTGTTCTGAATATATTAATATTCATATGCTAATATTATTTTATAGCAAACAAGTTACTTGTTGATTTGATAACATATAGGACAATAACCTACATTCCAACGAATAGAAAGACAGTATGCAAATGAGTAACTTGATTTCTGCTTCGAAATCTGGAAAGGATTTCCACTAAATTATTGAGCCGTAGTGTGGTCTCCCTTTCTGTTACAACCTGTAGTCTATAATAGTTCAAATAGGGAAGAGCTGAATAATATTGCCCTAACGATTAATTTCTGGTCGAGCTTCAAACATTTTTCATTCCTTTCAGCACGACATATCTGCGTGAACTAGTTTTAAAACTCTTTTTCTTTGTCAAAGACAAATATGGCCTAAATTTACGTTTGAATTTGACAAATATTAAACCAGATATTTTAAATCTGCGCTATTAAAAGCAAGTCCACAACACCACAACGCTATAGGTTATCTCTTTCTTACAAGGGTTGTAGGCCTAGGCCTCTTTTGACTTTTGTTAACATTATTCACCTGGTCACCTGGTACCGTCAGCTCTTGGAACTCTGGCGACAGTTTTGATGTATCCTCTCCAGTGTCTCCTCTCTCTTGTCGCCTCTCTTAGCTGCTCCAGGCTCATGCCAGACTTTTCCTGTACCTCATCCAACCATCTCTTCCTTGGTCTTCCACGTCTCTTCCTTCCCTCACCGTATGCCGTCATCAGCTCCTTTTCCAAATCGTTAGATCTCATCACATGGCCGAAGTAGCTCAGTTTCCTCCAAGTTGATGTTTGCTGCAGTGTCTCCTCCCTGAGATTACATGATTAAAACTATACATATATTTTAAATTTTGCTATTAATATAACTATAATTATAGGCTTACACGGGGGCAATAAAATAGAAGTTTGAGAACCGCTGGGGTACAGGAAGCCTAGGAAAGAGTTGAACTGAGAAGTTGTGTGCCAAGGAATAGTCACCACCACTTTTACGGAGAAAGTTACGCCCATGGTAGGTAGGTCTATGTCTGGTGAGCCTCATCTCATCACACAGTCGGAATTGAGCGACCTGGTCAGAGACTTGCGTTTGTCGAAAGCAAAACAGATCAACTGGATTCAAGACTGGAGTTTGCTGTTTCCAAGTACTGGACAGAAATCAATCCGAGAAAGATATTTCTGCCTCTTCTTCGCTTAAAGCTGGAACTGATGAAAAGCTTAGGTAAAAGCCATGCACATTGCACACGGATGGTGAAGGCTTTCTTTGTCTGCAACAGAATTCCCAAGAATAAGCTTAAGTGATGCCAAGATCAAGTAAGGCATTTTGTGCTCTGATCCACAGATCAGACACATCATCAATGCCAAGAAGTTTGAAGATCTGTTGGAGGGATCAGAGACAATCACCTGGAAAGCATTGAAGGATGTTATGGAGAATTTTCTTGGTAACTATAGAACTCCAAATTACATTAAACTGCATGATGGGCATGGGCGGAGGTTGGGTTCCGGTTTTTTTGGGGGGGGGGGCTAAAAACTTGGTCCAGAAGGTGCGGCGCTGGAAAAAAATTCGTTTCCGCCGGAAAAAGTTGATGACCCTTTTAGTCGTCAGATGTAAGTGCTTGGAGGGACTAAGCCCGAAAAAATAGACCATTTACACGGTGAAAAACATGACTGTGGGGCTTCTTCTCCGCCCATGAAACTAGGCAACAAAATCTTACAGCATATTGACATGAAATGCAACCTGTCACTTAAGATTCACATCTTGCATTCCCACTTGAGCTTTTTCCATGTTCCCCACAAATCTAGCAATGAACACCAGGACTTTTTCACAATGGAAAACGATATCAGGAAAACTGGAATCCAGCAGTGTTATCTGACAATTGTTGGACACCGCAGCGAGATGCGTAGACAAAGAATTATTTGTAAGCGAAAATCAGTATCAAAACATTTTAGGCCTATGCAACCCAAGTAGCATCTTATATACATTGGTCATGTGCAACTGAGAATTTTATATTGAATCCGCGCAGTATGCATGCTTAATTGCTTATCAGTATCCATCTTTGCATACATGCGCGAATGCATGCTCGATGCTTGATTATCTATGCTACATTGGTAAGATGAACGTATTAAAGATTATGAAATTAGCCAGTCAACCTTGATAGTAACAGTGATTGTATAACCGAGATTTGCATCTGACATACAATTATCTTCTTTTACTATGATCATTGCTTACAGTTTCCTATAATAGTTGTTTTCGGAGGCGTTTTCAAACATTAGGGGTAGGCTAAGTGGTGCAAAAGTGGCAGGGGAGGGTAAGAGTGGCATCCCCACTTCCGAAGTATGTACTTATTTTCTGAAACCTTTACCGAGTGCGAACATAGACTATCATTAAGTGTCATGTTTTAATAAGCTGAGAGTTTCCAAGAGTTGAATGGTGAAAATGTTAAATCATTTTTTCGATTTTTCGCGTTATTTGCAACTCTCGTGATTATCACAAATATGTTGTTCACTTTTAGTATTAAGATCGCACTTGTTGAAGTTTTATTTTGTATTATGCAGGACTATGTGTTCTTTTAATTGCTAAAAGATTTAAGAAATTAGGCAACGCAATAATGTTGATAGATACTCGTAATTATGAGCACCCAAATCGGGGCAAAAGTAGCATTGTATGCCACTCTTGCTCCCGTTTTACGTGCCACTATGCCCCATCACTAACACTTTTGCCCCAGTGGTATGCCAGTTTTGCCCACAGGTATCCTACCGGTATATTAGTTTATTAATTGGTTGGCACTTTGGCGTAAGCGTCAAACTGAACGAGAAAGTCACACTGACGAAGTATTGTGCCATGCCATGAAAATGGTGTCTATAGTGGAGATTTTTCGAAATGCCAGGCAATGATAAAGCATGGAATTTCAAGCTACCTACGCCATTGGAATTCTGGCTTTGTGCATGCCTATATGGCTATTGAGTCTATTGGCGTTTCAATAAAGCGTCGGGACAATCATGTCTGTGATTTGAAGATCTTCTAGACCAGTGCAGGATGAAGTGAAGAAGGCAACCAACGTTAGGTTGGAATCGGCCAATAACACCGAACGATCAGACAAACAAAAAGTGAAGAAACTTCAACTGGATATTCATTCATTAGATGCATTTGTATAGCGCCTCTTCAAAAAAAACTACTCAGAGGCGCTCCCAACCTCAGCGCGGCTGAATAAAACTGTGTTAAGATGAGAGAGAAAGCCTAAGAATGACTTTTAGAAAGGGAGCAGAGTGTCAGAGTGTCAGAGGAAGGACATTCCAGGTTTATGCATATCTAGAGTGCAAGTAGGCCACGAGCAAAGTGTCCGAGAACAGACTTTTCATTGAACGATAGAGCGGAAGTGGCGAGCACTAAGAGTAGGGCTATCAAAGGTAGGAAGGAGCAAGACCTATAGCGGGCAGTGCCAGACTAGGGTAGAGATCCTATTCTCTATTTACTGCTTGACAGGAACTACAGTTGAGAACGTCAAGCATATAGCTGGAGGTTTGTTTGTATTTGTTTGTTTGTATGCGCACTTGTTATAGCGCCTCTTCCAGCCCTCAACCGCTACTCAGAGGCGCTCCCGACTGCAGCACGGACACTGCATCGGAGTTTCACGCCGAAGCGCTTAGCAATTGCGAGTGAAGGACTTGCCCAAGGTCCCTACGCGGCGACTCGAGGTGGATTCGAACCTCGAACCTTCCGGCTTCAAGGCAACGACGCCACCACTACACCACCGCGCCCCACAATAATGGCTGAATTTGGGTATGGGCCAATATGGCGGGCTGCAGAGAGCAGGACGCGACCCAGGCAACTCAGACAGACACTCTTCCGTGCTCAACCAGCGTGCTGCCTTAGGCAAGCATAGAAAGAGCAACATTAGTCAAGTCTGGTGGTAAAGAAAGAATTGACACGGGTAGCAGCAACAGTAGGAGTAAGCGAGCGAGCAACAGTGCGTAGTTGACGCAGTTGATAATAACAGACACGGCTGAGTGAGTGAATATGTGGAGCAAAAGTGAGTTCTTGGTCCAGAGCGTGAGAGCGACACCAAAGTCACGGACTTTGGTTGAGAAGACATAATCAGGAAAGGCAGCACCAATAGCCCATATTATACAGTAGCAACTTTAAAACAGGACACGAAAGTGAAAAGGTTCCAAAAGCTTATGATGAAAAGAAAACTTGGAGCATCACCAGAATTTTAAGAATCAATGCAAAGCTCAAATCGACCCGGAAAACCAGAGATCCGTGCTCAACCAGCGTGCTGTCTTGGGGAACATGCGAGCACTAACAACTGAGTAGTCACAACACAAGATAGTGCAATCAATATTAAGGTAGCACCTGCCTTTGAAAAAGTCATATATGCCCATATTTTTCTTTGACGAAATTGAGATAAGTGATGAGAGAGAAAGAGAGAAACTGTTCCTGTATGGTCCTTCCAAGAACTGTAAACCTGATAGGCTGTCAATGGGGCTTATCCCATCTTCACCTATGAGGACATTCAGAACAGTGCTGCCACTGACTCCCAGCTTATGCACAATGATTGTTCATCTGCGAAGAAATTCGGAAAGTGATACCGCTGATACTCACCATGTCCTCACCTGTGAGAAATTCAGGCAAGCAAAGCAGCGTTTAGGAATAAAGCGGCTTCATGTAAAGGCTTGATGTCTAGTTCTCTTGTTCAGAGAAGCCATCGCCAGGTTCTTCTGCCTACTGCTGCTGGCAAGCGTAAAAGAAGGAGCGACAATATTTGCAATGCTGTATGAAGTCAAGTGCGTGCAAAGCAAGTCTATAGAGGAAAACGTGCATAAGATGGAGCAAAGAGGGGTTACCTTCTGGGATTGCAGGTACCTGAAAATGGAATGACAATGGAAGACGAGAAATAAAAAAATGCATTTGAAACACAGAAAATAAAAGTCACAATAGACTTATTTCTTGTGTGCTTTTGTCTTTGTTGTTTACTGACTAAAACGTTTGTCTAAATGTCAGAAATTTGTTAACATTGTTGTGATTTTTGTGATTCAAGCTTAATACAGAGTGCCAATTCTGTAGATTGCTCAGCAAAACCGGTTCTTGACGGATTTCAGGGAAGGTATCTTCTCATCACACTATGCATTGCTGTGTGCAATTGTTTCATTTAATATGTAAAACAAAAATTCCTGCTTATTGTTGTACAGCAAAATTGTTGAAAACGTAGCCTATGTTACTGTCTCTGGGGGGTACGACGGGCATGCCAGTCTTGCCCTCAACAAGGGGTAAAAGTGGCATGATATTCATGCCCCACATGGTGGGGCAAGAGTGGCCTTTTGGGTGCCTCCCCAAGCCAGATTTTGAAGAAGGAATCGTATCCAGTAGCAATTTAAGCAATTTTATGGATGCACCGATGATACACCTACACTACAAAACAAATTTCATCTTGATATGTTTACTATTGCATATTTTATTCCTCATTTTGTGACTTTATGCCACACTTGCCCCCACCTCCTCGGACCTACTTGCCTAATCGCAGTTGTCTGTACATATTTCCAGTTACACTGCATTTTTTACTCTTTCACCGATTATCCTACGACTGAACTTCTCGGAGCAATCAACAACGACATGACAGATACAATGTTTGAAGATGCAACTGAAGATAAAATTTATCTTCAGTTGCATCTTCAAACATTGTATCTGTCTATTTAATAGACATAGGTCTATTACAACAACCAGCTTTGGTAGCGATGAATTAAGCGGTTATGACTTCAGAAGGGTTCTCAATGCACAATCAAAGTTTCCTATAGGGTAAGTCGATATTTTTTCTTCTTCTGAAGTGCAAGCCGTTGCTACACAAAAATCATCGGAAGTGGTTAGGTAAGCTTATTGCTCGTTTTAGACAGGACAGCCTATTATACTCACCAAGGCACACGGCTACAAGACAAAACATTCTACAAAATACTACTCGAAATGATTTCTGACATGTAGTCTTTAAGAGAGTCGATCGACATTGGGGCCAAGTTCCTGGTCTATGTTATGCATTTATCAGCGGCTAATTAAATTTCCATATAGGGGCCTAGTTATAAGCTTAGCCTAATACGCTAGCAAAACAGGATCTTCACATTACATTCGATCGATAAACAAGTTCTACTGGTTTGTTTTATGATGTTCTTTGTACGCTTACCGCATAGTTTAAATCATAGAGTAGCATACCCGGCCTATAATTATTATAACGCATTTAAAACTTCGAACTCAGAGGAAGCCATTGCGTGTGAACAACAGTGTTGTTTATTGCAACAGTGGTCTCTAATTACTAGAGACCACTGTTGCGATAAAATTTACGCGGCTTCCTGAATGTTTTTTCTCTCTCAATATTGGGTATTTTTATGGACCTTAATGTAGTCTTTAAGTTATACAGAGTGCTAGAAGCAGATAAAATGGTCTAAAGTGTGTCATACGAACATGTCTAACAAACATTTGACCAAAGAATATATTGCTAGGCTGACAACAATCAAGGAGTAATAATTCAGCGTTTCATTTTGCCTTACCATTGTAGGCTATGTGTAGGATAATCTTAATACTTTGTCTTGTCTTGTCTTTAAAACCTTCCTCGATTCGAGTGTTGGTCGCGTCATGGACATTGGACACGCCTTCGCCACTTTTCCTTCCTCCGTCTCCTTCAGTATCCGCTCGAATGGTAGTTTAATACTGACGGTACTCAATACTCTCCGCAAGTTGCTCCAACAAATTTTGATTTCTGATTAAAGTTTAACTTTAATTAAACGAAACCGAATGAAGAAATGACCGATAGGCCTATATCGTACCGTGCAAAGAAGCAAAGATTTTTTAGTGCGCAATTCTACGCAAAAATGCAGGTCTAATGAATGTGTGCAGTAGGGTGCCCGTTAAAAAATATTTTCTGAATTTCTTATGTGGTACCCTCTCATTTTGTTGTCTATCATGAGAGAAGTTCCAGGTAATTTTTTAAGAATTTTGGATGCATGTTTAGAGGGAGCTCAACATATGTAAAGTTAGCAAAATATTATCCGACAGCATGCTATTCTGACTTATTTCACAGTTATTTATCATTCAAATATTTTCAATGCAAAATCAATACAGCACTGTCAAATGCTAATCAAAACTGAACTATTCAGAATACTAATAGCAATACTGCCACAACAAAGTACATTGCAGCATTTATTTTCGTTTTTAAGCTGTAAGTCACTAGGGTCTAGTTGTCAGTGTATTTTGTTGTTGTATCATCACCGACAAGTAGTGACTTTCTCGCTTTTGGGCACTTGGCTCTGTGACTTGAGAAATTGTTTCTGTTCATCACTTGTTGTAATGGAGGTGTTGAAGTCATATATCAGCTACACAGCTCACTCTACTCTGCCATTTACCACTGCCAGACTAGACTGTTAACGTATTTCTTGTTTAGCTCGAAATCTTCACACCACAAACCCCACTTTGTCTGCCCATATTGGAAGCTGGGGTGTCTAGGCACATGGCCCTGACTAGATTTTCTATTCCGCACTCTCGCATCATTGAAACAACAGCATTGCTAGTTGCTTCCCCCTACCATCCAGAAGCTTTGTCACGTCAAGAGGCTGCTCCACATGCAAACCTGATACCAAGACTGCGTCAACCTGCTCATTGCCTGCAATATCTGGTAACATCTTGCCATCCCAATGTACAACTAGAGGTACGGACGGTTCGAAAATGGCTTTTCCAGCCTGAGCGGTATGTTGACGAAACTTTAGTCTTGCTGTTCTGATGGATTCAGGATTGACGTTGAAACTAGACATGTCATATCCAAGGTTCTCGTTTGGTAGCTCTATGTGAGCAGCGTGGTTCTAGATTAGACTCAACTTTAGCAGCCATCGTGGCCAATTCTTCTTCTGAAGTCAATTCATCATCTTTCTGAACTGTGATATTCGCTCTCTTTCTGTCATCTTCTTTACTTCTGAGATAATGCTCACACTTCAATCTCTTTAACTTCCTTCCCTCTGTTCTAGCCAAAGCTGTGTCTACACCACCCATTTAGCCTATGCGTGGACAGTGTTGGTCATCCAAGAAAAACCTGTCTTCAGCAATGGTGGTCATTGACATAGCATCTGTATGTGCCATGTCAAAAGTTTTTCCAAATCTCCGATCATAGTACTTTCATTAGCTCAGTTCTGCGATGCATGTTCTTATTCAGTTTCTCCCATCTATAAAACATGTCCTCCAACTTTTCAATGGCATTCCTATCAAGTGTTGTTGGGATACGGGCCATTGACCAAATGTGAAGAACTTCATGTACAACAGACCTTGAACTGTCTCTGACTGTCTTAGCAAGAATCTTGTGCCGATGGAAAAAGACAGACAACACCTGATTGTAAGTTGGAAGCTTGCTTTCACGTGTATTTCTTCTGATACCGGATCAATCAACCAAATGTCAGCGGAACTATACGTGTGACTGTTACAAGTCGTGAAGCAGCTACTTCTGCCATACTTTCTATTGGTAATTAAGTAATCAATCTAAGATTTTAAATCCAAAAGACTGAAAGCACTATCAGTGATTTAGATATACTGTAGCTACTTTAGTATGACAACTATGACATTGACACACTAAATACAACAGTTACCGCATCATTGCCCCAATTGCGCAGAACAGTGTGCACACTAAATAAAAAAGGATTGCATATTAAATATTGCATATTAAAAAAATTTTAACAAAAGGAACATGTTGCAGCTAAATGAAAGTGATGGTGCAGATTGCAGAATGCTAATTGCACAATTAATAGATATAGCAATTTTACTCTGTTTGTGAGTACTGTATGGACATTGACCATAATAAGCTAAAACCTACTAACAGTAAC
Source organism: Lumbricus terrestris (assembly GCA_949752735.1). NCBI lineage: Eukaryota > Metazoa > Annelida > Clitellata > Crassiclitellata > Lumbricidae > Lumbricus > Lumbricus terrestris. The sequence continues at coordinate 5,410,666 of OX457037.1, forward strand.
CTTTTGTGAATATTACATTTTTCTGTTCTCTTTAAATGTAATTTCTTTACAACTTAGTGCTTCTTGTGGTTTTGTAGCGGGTCCAGTTATTTTAAAATTAAGATTAAAACCTTAGCTTTTGTTGTGATTTTGCAATGACAAGGACTCATTTTTATACATGAACTAGCTGAAAGAATCCAAGGATAAAATGTTGACTGAGAGAGCAGCAGTAATTTTAAACACATTAATTAGTCTAAATAGAATAATAACAACATAGTAGGCCTAAGTAACATGTGCAATGTGAAACAAAGTGCTGTAAACAACGAAACTGGAAAAGGTACGAAAGATTGCGATATAGTATAAACTTTAGTCATGTTGAGCTCCCAGTAAATATTAACATAAAATTCTGCAATTTCACTATGTTATTTCACAGACCAGGTGTAACAACTTCAGAGGGTACCGTGTAGAAAATTACGAATTTAAAATTTTCTCATTGGCTTAACGGGCGCCCTAGTGTGCAGCTGCAAAGGCATTTTAACGTGGTTAAAATAGTTAGAAATGTTAACTTTTATCCGATTTGGAAAAAATACCATGGAGGATGGATGAGGGCGAAGTGTTTTTTGCGCCGTGTGCAGTTATAAAAATTCCGTCAAAGAAGCCATGCATGGAAGTATTGTGATAGGCCTATTAGATTTAGATGAAGAACAAACGAGTTTGTCCACTCTGTTTTGCTTTAAGTCAATGTCATATATCCTGCCACGCAGATCGTTCTGATCAGGAATAAAGAGACATGAAACAGCGAATTGCATTGAAGAATGATTTATGATTAAGTTATTAGATTGAACTGCATTTCAGTTTATCCGGAATAGTCTTAAGAGACGTAACTAATAAGGCCTACACAAAATCAAACATGCTTGGCTCAGCTACGTTACAATAATATACATGTAAACATAGTACTGGACATTATAGGTATGCCATGAAAATATAAGCAGGTCGTCTGTTTAGTTGTGAGAGCCATTAATAACCGTTAGATTGAATTTCTTGGCCTTTGGCTGCCTTATGACATGGTAGTCAACTTTCGATTTTATCATGTAGTCTGATATGTAGAGTCATTCGATGTAGAACTAGAGCTAGATAGCCAGACACCCAGCATTTTCAGATCACTGCCGACAACACTGGTTTTCTATTGTGACAGATTTATGCTCGAACTGTTTTACTCTTTGACCCAATGTATCAAAGTGATGCTGGTAGCCTATTAGGCCACTTAACGTTTCAGCGACATTTTGAAAATTTGTAGGTCTAGCCTATGGAGATGAAAGAATTCTTCTTACCATATTAACTAGGTTTAATAAGTTTGATAGACTGCGATATGACAAATTCTATCATGTTAGGGGCCGTCCATAAAGTACGTCACGCTCCAGGGGGGGAGGGGGTGTAGGAAAGTGTGACAGTTTGTGACAGGGGGAGGGGGTCAGGCCATGTGTGACGTCACACATTTATTTTTAAATTCTTTTATATTTTTTTTGTTTTTAGTACCTAAAATCCGACCCGGCCGCATATAGGCATTCCCTACCCGATTTCGTAAGCCGGCTATAGAGGAATACAATGATTACATTGTGGAAGACGCGAATACCATATAGGGGGAGAAGGTTGTGGAGTACAATTTCTGACCATCCCTTTCTAAACTGTCAACAACACGTGCGCGTCGGCAGGCTCTCACGATTTTACACGAATTGCAATGTAAAACGTTTCAAATTCAAATTTCTTACAAATAATTACCCTACGTATGGAGGAACATTTGGGCAGGTAATTATGTGTCACTTTACGGCTCTTTATAGGTAAATTTAAGCATGGTGTCGTTGGCGTATAGGGTAAGGTTTCGCGTCGTGAGGGTCGGTTAGGGTTAGTGTTAGGGTTAGTGTCGTCATTAGATTCTTCAGATTTTTGCGTCGTCAGGGTCGGTTAGGCTTAGTATTAGGGTTAGTGTCGTCATTAGATTCTTAAGATTTTTCCGTTGGTTCTTTAGCAGTTGTTGGTGAAGCTAATAGCCTACAGCTTCACCAATAACTGCTAACATCAACTACCTCCTCCCCCTATTGTCTTCGCTTCTTCCACAATGTAATCATTCCATTCCTCTAACCGGCTTACGAAATCGGGTAGGGAATGCCTATATGCGACCCGGCCCGGCCAGGTGTGTCTAAAACCCGGCCTGGCGGGATAAAAGTTGATTTTCCGTCACTATCAAAGCGTTTAGGGACACACGTCACTATCAGAGGGATTAGGGATAGTATCCTAGGGTTTAGAGGGTTAGGTAAATGGTCATGTTTTAAAAAAATTGTTCGAAAGTGTGACGTATTTTAGGGGGGGTCCGAGATTTGTGACAGTTTGTGACAGGGGGGAGGGGGGTCAAAAATGGTCAAAAATAGCGTGACGTACTTTATGGACGGCCCCTTATTCATGATGAAAAATTGTCTGAAACTGCCAATTTATTTAATTATAATCAGTTTCTGACGTCAGTATTTTGGCGGCGATGGGCAACAAAATTGTCCTCGACAATTTGCATGTTATCTGCCCCATTTCCCCGTTAATGACAGACCAAGTGACGCTGCGTTCTCATTTACTTCCTGCACTATTAAACCTGAACAATGATTAAACTCACATTAATTACATGTAGGGGCTACAAAGTTAGACTAAACGGGACTACTCCACGACAAAGTCGACACATATGGGCTTACGACCTGTTGTAACTAATGATATGACAACTTCCACTCACGTTTCTCTTGTGAAAATTAATATGTATTTATGGCTATAGTTTTAATTAGGTATGCACCTCTTCTTGTAAAAACCTATAAAGAGGTGACAACGAGTCAAGCTTGAAGATCTTTGTCGCAAATCAACGGGTGTCTCTCTCAAGAGCACAGATTTTAAAATGGACGCATACTACTCTCAGCTTCTTTCCATTTAGCAGCCCGCTTACCTATAATTTAAACTTATTAACTATCACATCTCTGCTCGCAGTGATCTGTAGAAGCAATGTCAACCGCTTGTTTCTATAAGGATTTTAATTCACTTGTTGCGAACTGAACTGAGTCAGATATTTCTTTACCTGTCATGTATAGTCTACGTTAAGTCTCATCAATATTATTTTTCAAGGCGCAACTTAGAACTGTTCATTTCACGAATAAACGGTCATTTAGCTTCTTGTATCGATTGTCCAACTCTTTTGCCCTTAGCCATTGACTTTGTGCCTCAGCAGAAACGGATTACGTCCCATATCTTATTTCGATGAATCAGTGGATTACATTATGGTCAATTTATATAGAACCGTTTGCAACCTCAAGCATCTCGGGTATTCCCAAAGCTTATAGTAGACCTAATTAGTCCTTCCGGCGCAGGTCTGCACATCGGGCAACGCATATCCTCCACTCATCTCTGTCCATCACCAGCTTCATGACCTTGTCACGGTATATCTTTGTACGCCCCAGTTCGCATATCGCGAGATAGTTAGAGACAAATAAAACGTTTTGCATGAAAGAAGGACCCAAAAAGTTCAACGACACCATCTGCGTTCGATCAACGGATAATTTTCCCCTTGAAACATTTGATTCTGATTACCGGTGGTCAAAATTAGTATGCAATTGTAGAAAATTTAGGCAACGAATTACACGTTATTTATATTCAAAACTTAGCCAAAACCTGAGATAGAATGTTTAAAAACTTCCGATAGCAACATTTTGCAGCTGTAGACACTGATTATACTAAAGAAAACTGTGTATAATATGAGAATTATGAGATACGAGTCTAGTTCATAGGCCTATTATAGCAGTAGCTAGCTATTCAAGTTCGGTGGTCAATTGACATTATTTTCAAATACAATGTAGGATGGTCATACCAGTAAAAATATAGATAATGAATTTACATACATGAAAGCTTGCACATGCATGCATACACACATGCAATTGCATAGTGCATACAGATATATCCATAAATAGATACGAACTTACACAAGTACATACATTGCACATGGGCCTAGGTACAAGCATACGTACAAAGTGCAAACACGGCCCACACATATAAACAATAATAAGTCTTTAAAGATAAATATTCACACACCATTGGTTGCCTTCTCACTCTAACATACAGACTATTCATCAGTGGCGTAGCAAGGTTTTTGGGGGCCCTTGTGCAGGGCTTCGATGGTGGGCCCCTTCATTACTTGAACCTCCTCGATTTCAAACAAATAGGCTGTGCAAAAACGCCTGGCTCTTTTGCGATAGACTCTATTTGCATTATTTCGAACCCGAAATTAAATAAAAAATTAACTCGTTACAATTTTAATTATTTTCTCCGTTAGTCTTCATAATCATTTTCTTTGTCTTCATGCTACCAGAGAAAATTCAATTCGCGTACTTGACAAATATATGAAAAAAATTTCTTCATCTGTTGAAGTTTGTATGTGCACTTGTTATAGCGCCCCTTCAAGCTCTCTCTACTCAGAGGCGCTCCCGAATGCAGAGCGGACACTGCATCGGAGTTTCACGCCGAAGCGCTGAGCAATTGTGAGTGAAGGACTTGCCCAAGGTCCTTACGCGGCGAGGTGAATTCGAACTTCGAAACTTTCGGCTTCAAGGCAACGACGCCACCACTACACCACCGCCCCCCACAACATGAAGTATGAATTATCATCATCATCCACGCTTAAATTCTGTCAAACAGTTGGGTTAGTTGACTAAAAAAAACTTTATAATAAATTGGTATAATATGAAGTGACTCAAGTCTCGGTTGCTACGATAAGTCTCAAAGAAGAAACAAAAAATTCCGAGATGTAAAAATGTTCACTTGCGCGAAATACCTTGCGCAAAAATAATTAAGATGCCTTCGTTCCTGAATCCTTTGGTAATGTAGCTGGTATACCACCATCCGAAGCTCGTCAATATCCACCACCACCTCAGCACTGATCAGCACTGACAACCAAGGCCGTAGCCAGGATTTGATTTTGGGAGGTGTTTACCAAAAATTTTGGGGACAAATTTTCTGCGACCTTTTTTAAATCATCACATACTTTTCGTAGGATTTTTGCGCCTGAAAACCGCGAGGTAAAAATTAATGATCTAATTTCATGCTTTTTCATTCTAATATTGCGATCTTCTGCGGGTTCTGGGCAGCCAGTAGGCCCAGTACACGTTGCACACTGTATTTCTTACAATAATGTGCTAGTAATGCAATATATTATTTTTACATTTTTCATTTCGGGGGGTGTTCAAACACCCAAAATACCCCCTAGCTACGGCCTTGCTGACAACTACAGTACATGTAGACTTGATTATATTCTGAATATTCTGAATGTAAAAATTTGACTCTGACCACCAGGGGCCCTAGTGCAGTCTGCACAATCCATTGCAACACCACCGCAGTACATGTAGATATAAACACTTTCTGAATTATTCTTGAAATAAAAAAATTACTCTGACCGCCGGGGGCCCCTAAGCACCGTGGGCCCTTGTGCACTGCCCAAGCTGCACAACCTATTGCTACGCCACTGCTATTCATAACCAAAATGTTCTCTGTTTGATACAATTACTGTGTCATATCACATTCTTATCTAGACAAGTTTTCGCCCAAACCGATGTTGCTCAATTATGTACCCTGTTTTTATCGCAGTTCCGTTCAGTTTATTTGTTCCGTAAAGCATGAAAGTCATTAATTATTAATACAATTAATACGAGAGATGAGAGAACGAGATTATTGTAGCTCAGTTATTAACTCTTTGGAGGCTAAATAATTTTTTAGGATTATGTTCTATAGGCTGAATATATTTCCATATATCCCCAATATTTATATATTTAGGTATTTGTATAATGCACATGTATATTTATATATGTATATATAAATATGTATATATAAATATGTGTATATAAATATGTGTATATATGTATATACGTATGTATATGTAAATTTGCATATATATATATATATATATATATATGTATATGTATATATATATATACATACATGCATATATATACATATATGTATTTACACATATAAATGTTTGCATCTGTATATACGTGTATATATATACGTATAAATATATATGTATATATATGTGCATACATATATACATATACATATATATATACATGTATAATTGCATATGTATATCTATAAACATATATATGTACATATGCATATATGTATATATAAATATGTATATATGCATAAATAAGTGTATATACTTACATATGCATATATATACATATAATACGTATGTATGTAGACATGTGTATGTATACATGTATATATATATATATATACATATTCATGTGTATATATGTATATACACAAGTATTCAATATATATGTATATATGTATATATAGCACATATACATGTATATATGTATATATATAGATATATAGATACATATATACACATATATACATACATATATACATATGTGTATATACATATATACCATTGTTCATATGTATATACGTATATATGTGTATATATATTATTATACATATGCATACATATATGTGTGTATATATGTATATATATATATGTATGGCAAGTTTGTATATGTATGTATACATGATATATATTTATATTATACATAAACATAAAAATATATAGACATATACACATATTTATATATCCATAAATATATGTTAGAGCCCATCCCTGCTGATGTCGACTTTTGTCGACAACCGCCCTCTACCCCTAGTGTCGACTTTTGTCGACAACCGCCCCCAAAGAATTTCGGAGTAGGTAATTTTTCAGTTGCTGTTCTGCTGATGGTTGATTCATATGATCAGAGCTTAGCTAATCGTTCAAACGCAGTTCACAGTAAAGTTGTGGCTCTTGTGAGGGCGATGTTTGGTTTGTCAATTCACAATATTCTGCACCGGTGGCTGCTGTCATCTGGAGGTCTTCGTGAGTTGACGGAGCCTTCTGGATTGTAGCTGTTCTACATAGAGGGTCATTGCGTCGTCTGAATTCTCCACCTCAAACGGAAAATGTGTCAAATGCAATAAATTTAATATGCTTTCCACGCGAAAATGATGCTAACTCTAAAAAGAAATATCCATGTCCGGTTACCAGTGCTGCAGAGCCGTTGTTATGTTACGCCTAAGTGCAATTTAGGTTGAGAATTGGAGTATGAAGGCTCTGATAAGCCGCAGTGAGACATTTCTTTTGAATAGCAAGTTATTTCAGAATCAAATAGCGTCGTGAAACTAATTTATAGACATGGTTTAAATGTGATTATTCAGCTCTTCATCTACGAAACATAACCCGGACAGATAAAGGAGCTTTATTCTGAAAGATTTTTGGTGCCAGTAGCCTACTAGCGCATGATCAATTTCTCTTTAATTTTCTGCAATGCAACACATGGATTGAGATGGCATACCTGCATTGATGAAGTTTGATAACTTCGTTAATCCTAATCCCAACGCCAAGAATACGAATCCAGCCAGACTAAGTGATGCGAGAATGAGAGCTACTTCTGCGGTGCTTAAGGTACTGAACTTCTCTTCCGAATCTGTAACTGCAAAATTGTTGTCATAATGACCGTAATCAATAATTAAGCTCACGCCTTCCACAATTGAAAAAGTAGGCTACAAACATCTATTTTGCGTGCACACTTAAACGAAGAATATAAAAATGTATATTTTCAGTGAAGTTTCTTCTTATGTTAATTTGGGTTCTGCTCTATAACAAACATGGTAAGCCCTAGGTCTACTCTTTCGTCATTCGCTCTGTTAATGATTGCGTCATGGTGCTCTATAATAATATTGGTAACACAAATTATTATTCGACTATCACGCGATTTCGATTTATACTTCGTGTGAACGACAATGACCAACCTGCTTACGCATACATGTTGGGCCTATTTATAACTAAGGAGTGTGACGTGATTCCGACTAACTAAAACTTGGGAGGAGACAGAAAGTGTCGGATATAGTGACACAATACTATTGTCATGAAGAAAAAGGTACCAATAATCAATACGAAGAAAGCATTCAACCATCATGCAGAATCTGAGTGCTTTAATTTGAGTCCTAAAGGCACACCTAGGCCTACAGCTGTGCAGTGTGTATTCGAAATTGGTTTCCATGTCCAAATTCAGTGCTGTATCAAATGTGACACCCGGTCCATCTAAAACTTCTACATAGCCTACATCTATTTTATCAGTGTGCGTCCATCCGCTGATTAGGCCCTATAGCTATATTACCATCAGCTGAGCATGTCTAAATATGATAAGATCCTTCACTTTTTGTCAATCTCTTTGTTCCTGTGATGCTCCCTTTATGCCGAGACATGCTCTTTTGTTTGTCTATCGGACTCTTTCAGTCAAGAATTTATCAAGCAGGCCTACTCTGTGAACCTGGCTTAAAAAACAAAAAAACAAGAGCCTGAGACTTTAGATCGATGTGTGAACCTTGAAGTGTGAAACTTTTAGTTGCATTGGCTATCGCATTAATGGCAGTGCATTGGAAAGTTGACGCTTTGTCGTATGTGCGATTCAGTTTCAATATGTGTCCCTCTGTGACTGTGTTCGTCTCAACGTGTGTCCATCTGTAGATTGGAGTTGGATTGCCATCAGCTGAACATTCCAGACGATCTTCATATCTAACGATGCTGAGGTTACTCGGTCCATCTGAAATGAATTCATACGAATGGCTTCAGATGAAGACATATTTCCTGAGTTACCAAATCGCAAGGCATCATTGCAAATTATTGGCTACATTTCTGAAATGCGATTAGGGAGTTGAATATCTATAAATATATTATTATTCACCTCTTTTAGCATGGCTGCATGACCTCGCCCGTAAATAAAGGGATATGTTTTAAACTACGCGAAGCGCATTGGCAGTCACGCTCCGTACGATAGGGCCTAATCCAAGTCCGAAGACGTATTTGTGCCACCAACTTAGACTGGGTCGCTGGGTTGCGAGCCTAGAACAGTCTTTTTATAGGCTACATCCATTCGATAGACAAAAATGTATTCAACTCTTCATGCTGAAAAGCTACGGTGTAGCTCTTAGCATTAATGTTTAACTGACAATGGCCTTAAAATGCCCCCAAAATGTAGTTGACGATTCTGTCATAATCATTGTCATATTAAAAATGCAATGTCATTGTGTCCGGAAGTGCAGAAATGGACTGTGAACAAAACTCATGGCATCCAAGACGTCTACATTATGAAACACACAGCTAATAATTATTGGTAAATTATGAAACAGATGGTTGACCATTCAGGGACAACGTCGATGACCTTAGCCTACTCTGCTACAAAATATTCCCTGCACCCGATTCATAATTCTGCCAGTAAACTTTTGGGTAAGGATGCATTGGATAGTAGCCTAACTGTTGTCAATGCGAAGTGAAAAGTGAGACAAGAAACCCCATCATGATGACATTGACAAAAAACTTACACAGATCATTTAATTTGTCCGGAAGCATGTAACGCCACATGTATTCGTAATTGGGAGCATTTCCCTGGGATTTATTTGGCAACTGGAATGTTATACTGCAACTGAAGACAACGCCATAGTCTTCGAAGTGCAGTTGTCTGATGACTGAGGAGGTTGTGGTCATCAATATTTTGCGGTAGCCAGAAGCGCTGGTGTTTGCTGCAATCCGTGTTGTTCTTTGTCCAATTGAAGACAGGAATCATGTTTCCAGTGTAAGTGATACGACACCACATCCTCAGATAAGAGTGTTGCCCTGTTTCTTTATCCACATCGGTTATGTTTGCAGAACATCGCGGAGACGATTCTAATAAACATAACATATCATTCAGACCATAGGTTTCAGCGCCATTTGCAATATTTGATGATTGTACTTGGATCGATCATTAGTTAGAGCTCTTAGCTGTCAAAAACTTAGTTGAAAAATGGAAAAAAATTTCCAGTTTTTCTCATTGAACTTTTTCCAGTAACATTAAAACAAAATGTTGAAATAGCTCATAACAAGCTAAATGTTTCAGGATGGGTGTAGGAATATCAGCAGAATGAGATACGAAAAGTGATAAAACAATCCTGCAGGAGCTCATTAATGACCCTAAGCTTATAACATGACGGCCAGTTTGGACGCCATCTTGGATTTCACAGATCCAATTGGAAAAACTGGGAGAAAAACTGAAAAAAATTTGCCATTTTTTTCTAATGGCACTACATCACATTTTTCTTATATTTTCTTCCAGAACTAAAAATATCTTTCTTTTGCTTGTAATCGTGCCAAATGCACGATGTTTCGGTATAACATCCTGGACTATATTATGTTTGGCTTGCAATTATGTCTACACGACTTAACCGATAATATTAAGACATGCAAACTTAATTTATTATAGCATTCTAGTATCACAACCAAGTTCAATACACCACATCCGTTTTAATTATTGATTGGCAACTTCTTTGCGTTGTAGAAGGCATTCTGTAAGCTTACTCTAGATTCCAAGGTGCATGTAGACAGAGCATAGCACTGTACCCTGCAGTACGTTGTGCCCGAGCCCAGACTATAGAGTACGCTGTACGTTGCGCCCGGGTAGGATTTTAGTCTACACTCTGCAGCAGTGTTATATGAATGATTGACTTCATCACCGATAAATTAAACTAAACAGTTTCCACGTTGCTTCGCATATTCACTATACTTCTAGCTGTAACATAATAATTATACATGTAGTTGATATACTTTGTCTTTTAAATACGTATTTTCGTTGGCTCAATTGATAAGAGTACACTGCTCATGAACTAGTGTAGGATTCAGTGTACCTGGTGTACTCCACATTGCGCCATTAGAGTATCTTATAACCTGCATAAAGTATTTATGCATGAATGTTGGCCATGCGCGGTTTACTCTAGCCAATAATTATAGTCTACGATAAACGATTGACGATCTATAATTAGGCCTATACGTTTCGCCTAAGTATTATACACGCCATGTATTATGTATTCTGGAGAACATTGTTCCTCGAGACAGTTTGATGTTGCTTAGAGTACGTTAAAACACACCGGTACGGATCTCACATCTACCAATTAAGATACACGCTAGAGTAACGGAGCCCGTAGTTTTGAGGATCCGCAGTTTAAATATGTGCGTGGTGGTCTGGTGGATCCGCGTGTCGTCAGAGAGGGGCCATTTGGGAGAACAATTCACAACACTTTCGACCGCACTAGCTTTGATGAAGATAAACGCGCTCTGCTTAAACCTGCAAGCGTAGATGCACATAATAGTGATATACATACCAAGAACAGTTAGATATGCTACAGATTTGTTGCCAGTGATGATTGTAACGCATTGGTATCTCCCCGCGTGATCCAAATCAACGGAATCGATGATCAGATTATGTTGTCCTCTGATATTCTTATCAATCTTATATCTTGATTTGAACGGTAAAAGTATATCGTCGCCGAAATAAATGTCCGTATCTTTGGATGTATTGAACGAAGTAAATCCCCAAATGACGCTTTGGTTCCCATCAACACTGCATTTCAGTTCTACTCTGTCACCGTTTACTGCGACCGAAATTCTCGGAACAGTCAACAAGGATGCATCGCAGAAATATTTGGACAGAACTGAAACACAATTAAATTAAATCATTGTTTTGGTCCACGTGAGCCCGAAAGTCCATGGTTACAAAAAAGTGTAAACCCTATATATAGGCTCTACTTCTTTTACAACGTGGTTAATGCTACTTATATTATACAGGGTGCGCCAAAAAACCTAGGTTTTTGCCAATATCTTGGCCAGAAGTAAGAATTTCGAAATAAAATTTTACAGTCCCAAAGACAATATTATTCATATTTACGCATAATGGTCAGATTTCATAAAAATATTTCAAACAGAACAAAAGTTAGGGCCTATACCACTTTTAGGGAAGCCACCCACCGTTTTTTGACGATTCAAAAACGAAACGCAACAAAAAGTAACAAACACACGATTTTATTAAGACTTAGTCTCATCTCAAATAACTGTTGTCAAATGAACTTGGTAGTGCTTCACAACTTGTGTTCAATGTGCCTACCACCAGTGCCAAAACTTCTTTTGAGTCTCTTTGCAAAGTCCTTGATGAACCTGTTGATTAATCTGACAGAATGATTCCTTAATTACCAATTTGATTGTCATCTTGCTAAGTGACTTCTCTGCAGTGGTAACCTGTTTCGTTTTTAGATAGTAATAATAATGATCATCTGGGAAAAAACAAGGCTATCTGATAGGTCTACCAATTATTTGAAATGAGAAAAAATTGTGTTTGTGTTACATTTTTGTTGCATTTCGTTTTTGAATCCTTAAAAAGCGGTGGGTGACCTATCTAAAAGTGGTGTACTTTTGTACTGTTTGAAATATTTTGATGGAATCTGACCACCATGTGCAGATATGAATTGTTTGCTTGTTTGTATGCGCACTTGTTATAGCGCCACTTCAAGCTGTCTACTCAGAGGCGTTCACGACTGCAGAGCGGACACTGCATCGGAGTTTCACGCCAAAGCGCTGAGCAATTGCGAGTGAAGGACTTGCCCAAGGTCCTTACGCGGCGACTTGAGGTGGATTCGAACCTTGATCCTTCCGGCTTCAAGGCAACGACGTCACCACTACACCACCGCGACCCACAATTGTCTTTAAGCCTGAAAAATTTCATTTCGATATTCTTACTTTTGGCCAATATATTGGCCAGAATAATTAGATTGTTTTTTTGTTGCTTTTTGTTGCGTCGCGTTTTTGAATTGTCGAAAAACGGTGGGTGACTTCACTAAAAGTGGTGTAACGCTTGTTGTGTTTGAAATATTTTGATGAAATCTGATCATTATGCGTAAATATGAATTGTCTTTTAAGACTGTAAAATTTCACTTCGAAATTCTTACTTTTGGCCAAGATATTGTCAAAAAACCTAGGGGTCTTTTTGGCGCACCCTGTAGATCTATGCTACATTGTCAATTGCGCAGTCAATTAGACATACTAGACCTACATACACAGTTACATGTACACACGCTTTATCATCCTGGATGCAACGAGATGCTTGTACAAACAATTCTTTCTTTTTGATAGTTGTTTCGCTATCTCAGTGAGCTTCATGAATGGTGTTCCATATAGGCCTAATATTATTAGTTCAATGTAATTTTTGTCTGTTTCAATGTACCAGGTTGCGGTTGCCAACCTGTTTTTGCTCATTAAACGAATAATTATGCATTCATTCTAATCATAGAAGATGGCGTGCTGGACTACTTTTATTTTTTCCTAGCTTGCGTGTAATTGAAGGGCTGGGAGCAATAACAAGGTAGGCCTATGTCGACATACCTATGTCTTGCGAAACAGTATGCCAGCGTGTCCGGAAAACAGTAATCTCTCTACCCTGTGAATTTTGCACAGATCTGAATATTTTTTAGCTTCATTTCGCAAAACAACGTTATGTCGACATACTATGTTATTGTTCCCCCGACAGATTTCGTCCATATCTCTAATGCAATATCCCGGTATGACGACATACATTGTCTGGCTTCCTTTCAAACCTTGTATTAAAGCCAATGCAATAATGAGGTTTGTTGAAATAACTTACCATCTGCATGCTAAATCATGCACAATTCGCGACTGTGTAATAGAAACAGTTTGGTGCAGTAACACGGTATGTCGACTTATAGCCTACCATATAATATGTGTGGTATTGCAGCTGCTAGAAAGCACTCTGTCGACATAACCTGTTTTTGCACCAGAAATGATACTAATGACTGAGTGTTCGTGTTGCAATAACACGATTTGAAGCAAAATGTGTAAATAATAATAATAATTTCATCTTTCGCATTGTATAATGTACCAATTTCGTTAAAAACAATTTCTCAAAACTCACGATTTCCGACATACCTTGTTATTGTTCCAAGCCCTTCAATTATTTCCTTTAAGCCATGTTAGAATCTTTTTAGAAACAACATCATATGACAAACGAGTTTCAATCCCTGTGGCCAATCACAGAGTCTTGCGAGCTGGTTCATCCTTAACAGCCTTTCACTGGCACCCACTAGCGAACTTCGCTATAAAGAGTGCATCGGTAGTGAGAGTTTAAGCACAACTGCACTCGACATCTCATTTCAACCACGAGAAGACAGACTTCTTTTGATGTAACTATGACTAGCAGATGATGTCTCCATCGCGAAACCTGAGCGCTGAGTGACTGTGGGTCCGCGCGCGATCCAGATGTCCTGCTGCAGTCTGACTTGTCCACGAGGCACCATGTCGCGTGGACCGTCGGCTGTTGCTTCCGGCAGCTCCGACTGGTCAGGAGCTGTATCAAGTCCTTAGGCCTACCTTTTGAGACTGTGAGAGTGGCCGTTGCCGCTTTCGTCACTTCCAAAGTGGACCACTCTAACACAGTGTAACAGCTTGCTGGCTGGCGCTCTTGCGTTTCTCTTGGACGAACTCCAGTCGGTGCTGAACGCCATGGCGAGGCACGTCTGCATTGGAAGATATCCTCCTCTAGCTGCCTGTTCCATTCCTCGTCGAGTTTAAGCTCTGTCTTCTCGCTTTCAAAACACTCTACGGAACTGAACCCGAGTACATGCGCAATTTCTGCACCGAGACTCATTCTTCGCCTCAGGTTTTCGACTCCAATCGTCTGAAAGAACTGATAGATCTATGCATGTGCGCAGGATTAGCGGAGGATTAGCACGAGCTTCGGTGATCGTGCTTTCTCGGCCGCTGGTCCACGATGCTGGAACAGATTTTCTCCCACTATTCGATCTACCGGCTTAGTGGACTCTTTTAGATCTATGCTAAAAGCGGTAAGTCTTGTTCCTTAGGGCTTTCCCGCCTTCAGTCGCGTCGCAAGGCGTTCGTTACGGAACCATATGAATCGTCGTGATTATTTTTAGACTATTATCATCATCATTAGGCTAATATTATAAAGACGCACAGAATGAAGTATGAAAAGTTGACATTTTGACAACTACCCACCTGAGTGAACAATCAATAATATAATGGTGGACATACTAACAGATTTTGCCATTTTCCTAGACCAGAATGGCAATGGGTGAACTGTAATGTACACTGTTTGTACAGTGTAGGCTATTGATCTAGCCAGGACAGATAAACGGTGGTGAAACCAGATAACTATGATGAAAATCAGAGATCCTGTTTTGGTTTTGACAGCCTGGAGCAAATACGATGCAGGCCTACATATAATTTTATAAAATTACATGTATCCGCACCAAGCCGAAATGTGAAACAAATCTGTCAATGTAGGCCCTATGTATTAGCTTTCTATTTTTCCTCCCTTAACATAGATCATCGCTTCAGCAAATCATCAGCGTATGCACATCATTATGTTTCCCAAACCTGGATACAACGTGAAATATAAGGCTCAATAATTAGTATTCATGTGTAGGCTTATATAATTTCATGAAGCTCTTCGGGTTAAATTTATAAGTTTAGTACCGAGTTCTGTGGCCTGAACCATTAAGGCAATAATTTTTGGATACTCCAAAATATCAAAACCCAACGTATCTCGTATGGGAATGATGCTCTGGTTTCTGGCTACACCCTCCAACTTACCCACACGATCTTTGTCTCTGACGGTTAAGTGCGTCGGGCTAATCACTCAGCTGTGAAGGTAACTCCTATTTCGTTTAGCTGCCAAACTCTCGCGCTTTCTCAAATGTACGATCGTCCATCCATTCAAAGCTGCGTTTATTACACTTACATAATGACATATTAAAATTTGTTTTATAAATCTCTCAATGCCATACAGTTAATACAGTTAATTCGACTCCTGCTCTTCTAGTTGCCATCTCAGAGTGCTAGGTCTATTATATTATGCAATCGTGCTGCGTACTCGGCCGTTTGATGCTAAGATGATTGTTTGTTTGTTTGTATGTGCACTTGTTATAGCGCCCCTTTGAGCTCTCTACTCAGAGGCGCTCCCGACTGCAGAGCGGGCACTGCATCGGAGTTTCACGCCGAAGCGCTAAGCAATTGCGAGTGAAGGACTTGCCCAAGGTCCTTACACGGCGACTTGAGGTGGATTAGAACCTCGAACCTTCCGGCTACAAGGCAACGACGCCACCACTACACCACCGCGCCCCACATTGTGTCTCAAGGTCATCCGATTAATTATTCTTCTGAGCTGCTTACTGGATGCGCGAGATACTTCATCGTTTCACATGCGTGGGCCTATTCAGTAATTGATGAGAATTCATAACGGTTATTGTAAATAATTATTCTGCATTTATCAATCGCGTCGATATTGGGTTAGGAAATTGGCTGTTTAAACTTTTTCCAATTTCACTTTCTGGTTGAAATGCATTGTAGACAAACAACCAGGGTCTATGGTAAAAGGCTGGAAAAGAAAACATGCTGGCGGAAAATTATAGGCATGGGATCTATGAGATTGAAGCCAGGTTGTATACATGGCTAAAAGAGAAAGCACGCTTGCCGATAATCATGTTCATTGTGCAGGTTATCTGTAGGATCAGTAAGCAAAAGTGAAAGGCTCCATACATTTTTCAGTTAAATGAAAGCGAAATAAATAAGTGGTCAAGACTAGTGTCTGCATTTATTTTCTATTCTTGACATCTGTAGCACTGTTCTTGCTGATTCGTGATTGTTATTGCAAGCTTAATGCTTGCTTGGAGCAATGAAACAAACATTCGTTTGCAGATTAAAGTCATTGTTTGACAGAAAATGAATTATACATTAATGCAGTTAAACATAATATTACGAACTAGATTCTGTATTATATTTATTTATTACTGTAGAATAGAGGTGGCAGATGTAATCATAGATAGGCCTAAACGTACGTAGGATTGACGAGGGGCACGCCAACATCGTGCAAAGACTATAGTCAGGGTTGGAAGATAGATAATGCATAGACCTAGTCGATGTCTAGGCCTAACAATAATGATTTATTGCAAGTGAACCACGGTGATCTTTTAGCATGATCTGCAACTCAGTCTAGTCTTCTATTCATGAGCAATTAACCGGGTGATAATTAAAACAATTGAATGGCCTATCGAATAGCCTAACTTACGTCTTAGCAAATTATACAGAAAATATTTTTTCGCTTAACTTCTAAAATTGTCGCATATTTGATACACATGTAATTTTACACGCCTGCCTTACAAGTAGAGCTTAATATGATAAGATTAGATGAGAATATTCTTTAAATCAATTTATCAGTAATCATGGACTCGACCCGGACCACCATGGACTACTCTTATGGACAACCCTTTTGACTCAACGCAGCGCTCGTGAATAAGCCGGTGCCCCGCGCTTAGCTTTCGAGTGGCTTTAGAAATTAGGAGAATACGATTACGTTGGAAGAATTTAACAATGAAAGCAGTAACTTATTGTTGTTTCACAACATAACAACACACTTTAATTTGTCCCAAAACTGCCATTCACCCAACGTCATCTGCCTCAGGGTCCTCTACTCATTACCCCCCAAAGGCTTTTCACCCTACATTAAAGTTTAATCGCTAACCATTCTACCGAACTTCCGCCTCCCTAGCTCTTTCACGCCCTGCGTTAGCAGCTCCTCTTTTTTATTATATATCTGATCTCAGAGAACCGGTCTAATACTTCCACTCGGCATTGATATCTGTACTAATATGACACAGTGCTCGTGAATAAGCTTGTGTAGCCTAAGACGCTAAGTTGTACAGTAGCGCTTAACAAAGTTATATTTTACGATTATGGTTACAACCAGTGTTAAAAGAAAGTAAAAACGGAAGTGCCAGGACGCCCCATACATTTTCAGGTGTGCTGTCCAAATAGATAGCAGGAGGCATAGAGATTTGAAAATAAGTGCCAGAACGCCGTTCATGACCGTCCTGCCACACTTTAATTGACAATAACAGTGACATGTGATCCCGTGTACAGAGCCCTTTCCTTCGGCCTCGGC